>JAZGTH010000029.1:0-230000 GCA_036877525.1 Chromobotia macracanthus
AGGGCTACCACCAGGTTCAGAGAACTCTATGGGCATTACCTGTAAGTGCACAGGCTAAAGAATGAGAAATAAACTTGTTTTTATGGAAACAGTTTGCCCTTTTCACAACACAGATGTAGTAATTTTACTATATTTTACCATTTTAAAGTGTTCTGTAGCTTGACTACATATGTTGGGGGCTTTAATTGTCATCAGATCAAGGACCTCTTGCTGGATAGTAAAACAAAGCAACAGTCCTGTTGCTTATTATGTTAAACTGAGTGTTGTACTTAAGGTCTAGCCTATAATATCACGCTCCTAATTAGCATAACATATATAATATAGTACCATATTAGTGTAGTTTTGTTTAATTTTTTCCTACAAAAATTAGTTCGTGTTCAAACTGTAATTGTTAAACCCCACGTCAGACCATAATAAACCACAAGGGGTCGCTAAAAGCACATTAAAGACCCCTGGAGTATGTGGTCAGCTCAATGTTGAGCTGTTACTTTTTTTAACACTGTCTTTTTTAACAGTCTACCTGATACTGGGCTTGATCGCGATGTTGGTGGTTCTGGAAACCTTCTGTGAGCTTCAGCAGATGAAGAAGCTCAGGAAGCTGTTTTACTTGAGGAAGCAGAAGACAGAGGACGAGCTGAACATTGTGGATCATGATCACCTCTCGTTTGCCTCTGTGTCTGATCACACAGCCTCATTTCAAGAAGAAAAGACCGATCAGTTTCCTGATGAAATGATCTCTGTTTCCACCACTGCTACCTGTAATTGAGCAATGGACCGATGAGATTCTGTGTCTTGAGCCATTTGAGACATGACACACTAATAACATATCTCCACTAAGAGCATAAATATATTGTCATTATTCTTTGCTGTCAGTTTAAGGGAAATCTACAGTACTGCAGCTATGGGTACTTCAAATACAGGCTATGATTTGAAAAAAGTCTCTTTTGTCCCTGAAGCTGCTGATCTGAAAGTGTCATATGACCACAGCAGATCACTCCATCCATGACTGATGGTAATAGAAAGTTAATGATTGAGTGGTCATAGACTAGCTTTATGTATTTATACATGTGTACTGTTCCTGTTAGGTGACTTAAAAGGGAAGAATATCCTGCATTATAGTTTGCTGTTGTATTAATGCAAATCATGTCTTAAACTATCTAGGTTTATAAATAAAACTTAATTATCGCCAAAGTGTGTGTGTTTTTGCATGGGGGTTTAATACACAGAATACAAAGGAGCAGGTACCTGAAGGCATTGTTTTAAGTCCATGTTCATGTAATTGCTTAAGTTAAAATATATACATTGTTATATATACATAATATATACAGTATCAGATTGAGTAAAGGGATTCAGACAATCAAATATTAAAATCAAGATTCTCTCTTGGAGAGAGTGTGCTGTTTGCTGCAGTAATCATTGAGTGCCAGTACTGTTGCAGGGAAGATGCGTACGTCACATCTGTCAATCTGCTGTTATGATTTACCGGGTATATTGCTTTCAGTTTAGTTGTCTATCTATTTTTGATTTGTATAAACTTAATACTGAAATGGAAGTAAAAACCTGAACTTTCCCTTTAACTTACATTGATAGAATATTCTGTGATACACACTCCTGTTATCATCTCACAGTGGCTCTGTATATGTTTTACAGTATCATGGCCTCTCCAGTAATCGGTAAGACAGGCTGTACTCACGCTTACTTCAGATGAATGTTACATTATATCACTGACAATATTTGGTCTAATATTCCTGTAGTATTAAGGCTTAATGTAAACCTTAATGTAAAGCACTGTGACATTGATTGTGATCATAAATGTTCTTAAACATATCAACACAAGTGTATCAACAATAGATCACCAATTAAATGTTGTCTGTGTAATCTAGATATTTGCTACATGTGTCATTTAAATATGTAGAAAAACAGAATCTCATGTAATTTTACATTTCAGAAGCACCCACATTGATTTACATCAATGTCCATATGACCATAATATAACTGTAAGAGATTAAAAAAGTCTACGAGAGACGTTTGTCCTCACAGATGTGTTTCGTTTTTAATAACAAGAGGTACTGGCATTCAGCAGATGTGCGCATGTGCTTTTCTACACAGTAAGTAACTAGAGACACCCTCATTACAGATTCAGAGGCACACAACATATCGTCAGTGTGCTTGTCTTTTGAAGAAAGCCCTGTGACCCAGTTCTGACCTCCCTAGCTGCCCACAGCTGAAACCTGTACATCAAGGACAACTCTCAAAGACAACCCGAAGAGGTCACAAAAAACAACAGTATGGACAAAACAGTAACTTCCTGCTGTACTGGAAACCAGAACTGCTCCCAAAACCAGTTTATCTTTCACATCAAGTCCAAATTCTTTGACATTGCAAAAACCTTTAAATAAAGTCCAAACACCGATTTGGATCTGAAGAAAGAAACCTTCACTTCTAAAAGGCTGCAGAATAATGTCCCTGATTATCTTTGTGGAGTTAAATGATGTCTTTCTGAGCTGCGCGAGTGTCCAGATGAAAATACATGTAGCCCAGGACAAAGAGGAAGACAATCAGAAGTGTGAAGAAGAGCATAAATGTGACGTATCCCCCATACGGCATCAGGGGTCTGTCTGGAGCTTCAGCCGGAATCATGTTGGTCAAATTCAGCATGTAACCCAAAGTCCAGCCTGCATCACTGTCTCCTATCTGCACACACACACACGACACACACACACACACAAGCACACACACACAGACAGATTAAAGGAATGGTTCACCCACATTTGAAAATAATGCCTTCATTTACTCACAGATTGTTTCAAACTTTATTTCTTCTGCAGAACATAGTTTTAATGTTTTTTATATATATATATATATATACATATATATATATATATATATATATCTGCAAAACAAGAGTGTTTCCCAATTATTGGTTGTTTCTAAATTAGGACAGGTAACTATCCAATAAAAAAAGGGCGGGAGGAATGTACTGTGAATCGGCCACTTTTGCAAATCAGGTAAAGAGACTGAAAAAAGTCTCTACTGGTTTGAAAACACCCAATAATTCAGAAACACCCCTCTTTGTTCTGCAGAGACCCCAGTCTCTAAGAAACATACTGAAATGTAATCTGTTATTCAGAGTTTTCTCCTTCTGAAAGTTTAATTCAGAGAACCGGGTCAGTCTGATTCAAGCACACGTCATTCCACCAGCTCTGTGACCTGGATAAATTTGTACATTAATGACAAAATAAGGATTTGTGAGCTCACACACGAGTGCAGCAGGGAGAGGCCAGTAGAGATGCTACTGTGGGTGGATGTCAAGATTTTTTGTTAATTACCTGAGTTACTCTCATGGCAATTTTTAGCAGTTTGGAGTTTTACAGTGTCAGCACCTTTATTAAACATTTAAAAATAGGTGCTACACGATGCCATAGAATAACAATTTTTATCTGTATGGTTCCATAAAGAACCTTTAACATCTGAAGAACCTCCATGTTTCATAAAATATTTTTTAGATTATTATGTTATAGGTTCTTCAGATTATTGAAAGATAAGAAAGAAATGGTTCTTTTAAAAACCTTTGACTAAATAGTTCTTTGGGGAACCAGAAACAGTTCTTCTATGGCAGCACTGTAAAGAACCTATTAAGCCCACTTTATTCAAAAGTATGAAAAATAAGTTGACTGTTAGTTGTGTAAATTGTGCGCACGTTCACACCATGCTTACCTTCTTAATGAACTGAATGTGTTTCCAGTTGTCAGGGGTGAAGTTGTATCCTTCTTCCAAAAGCGTCAGAATATATGTGCCAGAGAAGCAGTATTCAGCAAGATATTTCTCTTTTATATTGCGGTGACGTTGTACAATCTACAGAAGTCAGACGAGTTCACATTTAGACACCTGTCGAAATGTTGAAACATCTGTAAGAAATATAAACATTTGACCTCTGTCCATGGGGTGGAGCAGTAAGCAGTCAGCTTTGACTTGGCATCATCCAGTGTGTCGCTGGTCAGATTCAAAAAGTCCATAACAAAGAAAAAGGCAGAGAAAGCCTGGAAAATGAAACAGGTGGGTAACCGGCATTAACTACTATAACTAACAACCAACCCAACCAACTTCATGCTCAAACAGCCTCTTTCTGACAGCCTTGTTTCTTACCCCAAAGTCTCCATCAACGGAAGGCTGGAAAACACCGTTGAAGGAACATTTTGAGTAAGGGCAAGAGCTGGTATCGAAAAACTTTTTTATTGAGTTTCTGCACTTGGACCAGTCTCCCACCCCAACATGGATGAAGCCTTCCATGGATGAAGTAGAGTCCATCTTGTCTGAAATGCAGGGGGTATCAAAGACGCTCTGAGATGTTTGGCTGATGTTATATCCAGGGTGGAAGCAGGGGTCTTTTAACTCGGCGTGCCCTGTCTTGAGAAGATAAGCTGTATAAGAGTCAGGCGTGGTCCCTACAGTAATACTGCTGTAAGACACACATACCTCACCAAGAGACTGTAATTTCTCAGCTAGAGAAAGCTTGAGAACCTGGTCCTTCCCGAAGCACAGAAAGCTGTGTGTGTACAGGCGATAATCATTTCCATACAGCCTGAAGTCAATAGAGTTGTTCTGTGATTCAATTTCCTGCTTGGGTACGAAGGTTATCTGAGTGGAGGCTCCACCAAGATCAAGAGCTCCGAGTGTCCTTCTGGCCTGCAAGATAAACGCAGATGAAAAATCACACAGTCATTATACTGAGACACACCCAGCAATTGTTCTTTCAGTAACCGTCTTAGTAATAATCCTAATTATAAAAAGAACACATTTAATTGGCCATTAATTCTGCTTAGCAAATTGTCATCATTTCATTTTTAAATATGATTTTATATGACTTCACATTGATCTGTTTGGAATTGTTTTGCCATGCTAGTATTATTGCCGGTTTAACCTGTTTATATGTAGATTGTTGGTATTTGTGACCCAAAAGTGCTGAATAAGGGGGTTTTTGTTTATGCTCATGTTTTGTTTATAAACTGTTTATGCTGGATAAACTGTTGTTTTAATGCTGTACCTTTCTCAGGTTGTTACTCAGGTAGTTGACAGTGATCCAGCCGAAAGCTCCCTCCTGCTGGCCTGTAATGATACGAGCCCCCTGATAGGAGAAGGCATACATCTGCAGAGAGCGAGCCACAGAGGCGAGGACCTTCTCTGAAGCTTCTTTATTTTCCATCCTGGAGAAAACATGTATTATTATATACAATTATTCTGTTTTCACAAGTTGCGTTCAAAACTCACTCCGTTTGTGCACACGCCTCAGTTTCAACTGGTTTGAAGTTTTCTAAAATATGATGCCCTTTTACATCTCGACTGTCATTGATCTTTTTGAGACACTTACTCCAGCAGTCTCATGCCTGCTGTGGCTCCTAGATACACAGGAGTCTCCTGGTGTCTGTAAACTGGAATTTTCTGTTTAGCCTCTTCCATACACTCCTGCAGAGATGTGCCAGCTTGCTCTGGGTTCGAGAAATAACTGGATATACCTTTGCCTTCAGGGAATGAAACGAGCATCATTCACAGAAACCAGTTTCTCAGAACACCAAGGCTTTGCTGGAGGCTGTTTACTGTAAAAAGTGCTATTAGAAAAGAAGGACTAATAATAACGATTAATCTGTTTCTTAAATAAACGTGCAGAAACACAGTGTAGAGAGAGATGTTTTGTCTTTAGTGATTGATCTGTTGGATTGTTAGTACATCACAGATCATGTACCTTTGACATTGCAGGTGTGTGTCTGTCGGACCATTCCTGTGTCGTTCTCTTTCTCTGCCGGCCATTCGTAGATGAACACAGAAGTGTGGGAGGAGCCAGCGTCCAGAACTATTCCATACTGTAGATTACAGGGTGAAATATGCTCTGTTGTAATACATATTAATATTTACTGCAACATAAGTGTTTGTTAATAACCACTCACGTTAATGGTCTCAATTATACCTTGTACTTCTGAAATAGAGGCTTGTTCTGGACAACAGAAATGGAAACCATGGTAACGATCACAAAGGCAAAAACAGCAGTGAGAAAGATGAACACAGGCTTGTGACACGGGTTCCTTCCTCGAGCTTCTGCACAGTCACATAAAGAGAGCAGGTATACAGTCACATAAAGAGAGCAGGTATACAGTTCATAAAGAGAGCAGGTATACAGTCACATAAAGAGAGCAGGTATACAGTTCATAAAGAGAGCAGGTATACAGTTCATAAAGAGAGCAGGTATACAGTCACATAAAGAGAGCAGGTATACAGTCACATAAAGAGAGCAGGTATACAATCACATAAAGAGAGCAGGTATACAGTCACATAAAGAGAGCAGGTATACAGTCACATAAAGAGAGCAGGTATACAGTTCATAAAGAGAGCAGGTATACAGTCACATAAAGAGAGCAGGTATACAGTCACATAAAGAGAGCAGGTATACAGTCACATAAAGAGAGCAGGTATACAGTCACATAAAGAGAGCAGGTATACAGTTCATAAAAGACAGGTATACAGTTCATAAAGAGAGCAGGTATACAGTCACATAAAGAGAGCAGGTATACAGTTCATAAAGAGAGCAGGTATACAGTTCATAAAGAGAGCAGGTATACAGTCACATAAAGAGAGCAGGTATACAATCACATAAAGAGAGCAGGTATACAGTCACATAAAGAGAGCAGGTATACAGTCACATAAAGAGAGCAGGTATACAGTCACATAAAGAGAGCAGGTATACAGTTCATAAAGAGAGCAGGTATACAGTCACATAAAGAGAGCAGGTATACAGTCACATAAAGAGAGCAGGTATACAATCACATAAAGAGAGCAGGTATACAGTCACATAAAGAGAGCAGGTATACAGTCACATAAAGAGAGCAGGTATACAGTCACATAAAGAGAGCAGGTATACAATCACATAAAGAGTTGCTGTCTGTATCATTTCAATTCAGAATGTAAAGTGAATTTTTTCCCAGAATCCAACAGACAAAAACATCACGGCAATAAGCTTCCATTAAATAATGGTTATAAAATGAACAGTAATGGTATTTATATTAAACACAGGATAACTGTATGTAATGAAGTCGCCAGATAACTGGATGAGATGATTCGTGCAGTGAAATCAGTTCGTACCCATCCGGAGACGCGACGGGAGCTGTTGTAGAAAAGCAGTCACTCTGAATCACGCCGTGTGAAGTGTAGTGAAGATAGTGAAGTGTAGTGTAGTGTAGTGAAGTGTAGTGAAGATAGTGAAGTGTAGTGTAGTGTAGTGAAGAGAGTAAAGTGTAGTGTAGTGTAGTGAAGTGTAGTGAAGATAGTAAAGTGTAGTGTAGTGTAGTGAAGAGAGTAAAGTGTAGTGTAGTGTAGTGAAGTGTAGTGAAGATAGTAAAGTGTAGTGTAGTGTAGTGAAGTGTAGTGAAGATAGTAAAGTGTAGTGTAGTGTAGTGAAGATAGTGAAGTGTAGTGAAGAATCCAGCCGTGTGAAGATGTTCATGTGCAGGATCCCTCACACGCCTCTGTGAGCAGCTGTGGCTTTGCTCAACACATTATATAAGGGAATTAATTGGGAGACATCCACCCTGCACGTGGAGTCGAGCTGGAGTGACGTCACAGGAGTTCCCTACAGCACACCCGTCAGAGATGACCTGATTTAAAGAAAGAGCTCAATCGAGCTGCATACAGATCAGCCAGGATTCATGTGCAATAACTTGCCCTGTAATATGCAAGCGAGTGGTGAGATTTTGTGTTATTCGTGAGAGAATGTAGCACTGCACATTTGTTATGAAAAACACATTAATAGAATGAAATTGGATCTTATATAGCTTATATTGCATGGCCTGACATGCTCTCTGAGGGACACAGCTGCAGTTAGAGAAAATAATGTAGCAGATGACCAGCTGCTTACAGTAATTCTTCATCAGATTTTATGCTTTAGCAATAAATTTAAAATCCTTGATACCATAAATTTGTACATGTGGAAATCACTATTTCCCTTCCATCCTCTTGACAGTACAAGGTCTTCCAGAGAAAAACAGCAGGACCCCTGTTATGATAACAGTAAAATAACAGTTAAATCAAACAATCCAGTCAAAGGTCTTTTAGGGACAAATCATCCTCTACAATGTCTGTGTTTGTTGCATTTTTCCAGTTAAAACACACAACCCTCGAGCTGTAACTGTCTTTTCTGAGCTCCGCCAAACACAATTTGTTGCTGATATATCCATAGAAACAAGGGGCAAAAACAATGCCTGATACCTGTGCCAGGTTACTGGCTTTCCTGAACTGCACTTCATTATGAAACAGGTGCATTTCCTGTTGTGCAAAGAGGCGGCAAAACAGATTTCTTTGTGAAATGAAGATTGTTACAATGGATGTTTATACAGCAACCTGCACATCTCTACTAAGAGTCTGTTATGACTGGAACACAAAGGGATTCTTTAACACTCATGTTCTCAAGTAAAGAGATTATTTTTCTACTTGAAGTGTTTATGAATTCACAGAAGAATCAGCCATAACTGAGACACTGTCATTACCTGCTAAACCCCATGAGACCACAGTGCAGCATAGACAAACCTAGACATAGACAAAGCCAAACCTGTGACTAAACAAGTTATAGCAGGTTTAATTTGTCATTTGTTAATTTGTTAAGTTCACCTGCACTAACATGTCTCAGGTGCCTGAGTAAGCAGTTATGATGTAATCATATCTATCTCACACTCGTGTGTCGTGTCACATCACACCCTGCATAGAGGGGATCTTTCAACAGAATCGTGGGAACTCTTGACCTAAGGCCTCAGGTTTATATGTCTCTGTATGTCTCATTATATGTTTATATGTCTCTTATATGTGTCCTTTTGTGGTTTCTTCACACAACAATTAATGAACAATCACATTACAGCCGTTTTCTTTCAACCAGTGAAAAGAAAGTCTATTCATTACTTAAAAGAGTCATTCCAAAAACAACAATATGAAGATCTGTAAGGATATGCATAACGCAGCATCTTCATAAACAATGCAGATGTTTCCAGTTGAAAGTTTAACTGCCTTATATCATAGGACATAGGATTATAATTACACGTTCAATCAGAGTTCACATATTTCTCATAGTCAGAATGAACGTGTGCACCCTCGTGTATAAATGTCAATTCCTCAAAGGCAGTGCATGAACTTTTCATGAGCCAGTGTGTCTGATGAGATTCAGTCTGCATCTTCACATGCAGGCAGTACATCACAGAAGACTTCACATTCATTTCAACACCAGCTGAAAGATGTTTATGTAAAGCTGATCTGCCGAAAAGTCTTAAAGAACATCAGAACAGATCGTGTCTCTAAGCAACCAAATCCAACAAATGCAAATTATGTCGTTTGATTTATACATCCAGATACGGCTTAAATCAGATAACACACAGAAGAAAAGACTTGTAATTAGAACACCAGTAAAGGAATGGTGACAGCTAAACACTATATAATAAATTACCACACAATACCCAAAAACAACCGCCAGCCATGTCAATAACACGATCCAGAACACTCACCCAGTTCCTCCATGAATACAGAAGATCTCTCTCTCTCTCTCCGCCTGTCTTTCTGTCCTGGCTGGCTGTTGGTGTGCTGCTCTGGATGTTTGGCTGAGCTCTGTAAGAGGGTCTTTTTTATTCTTGAGGTTCTTTATAAGGCTTGGGGCATGAATGGGCAGGCCAGTCGCCAAACTTCATCCCTCCCAATCTGTGTTGACAATCTGCCTTCTCTCTCTGACAGTAGAGCTGTGTGTGTGTGTGTGTGTGTGTGTGTGAGAAAGAGAGAGAGACGTGACAAAGTGTGTGTGTGTGTGTGTGTGTGTGAGAGAGAGAGAGAGAGAGAGAGAGAGAGAGACGCTGACAAAGTGTGTGTGTGTGTGAGAGAGAGAAAGACGGTGACAAAGAGTTTGTGTGTGTATGTGTGTGTGTGTGTGTGTGTGTGTGTGTGTGTGTGTGTGAGAGAGAGAGAGAGAGAGATGCTGACAAAGTGTGTGTGTGTGTGTGTGTGTGTGTGTGTGTGTGTGTGTGTGTGTGTGTGTGTGAGAGAGAGAGAGAGAGAGAGAGAGAGAGAGCATACCTTACTGTATTCCTATCCACTCTCTCCCAACTAACTGTTGTCGTTCGACCATTGCTTCTCACACAATGACTTTTGCCTGAGCTCTGATCAGAACAAAGACATTTTTGTTTCTTTCTGGGTTACGACTACAGCTTCCTCTCTCTGACAGCAACCCTGGATAATCACAACACAATCCATCAATACACAACCATCAACAAACTTGACATGAGCTCTTTTGTCTCTTGTGTGCACTTTTGTTTGGCATGCAGCTTTTGCCCTGCAGACAGAGAGATGTGTTAATTGATATTTGTAATGAGATTCAGCATGTGAAAAATGCGAGGCACAAACAAAAGTGAAAAGTGACCATGATTGTGCCCTAGCAGATACTTTAATTGTATGGAAAAGATTAGTAAAATTGTTGTACTGTATTTTGTAATAATATTTTATTATGTATTTTAAACAGGTTTAGGCTGCACTTTATAAAATGCCATGGGGATTTTTGAACAACTGCTCCTGCAAGCTAATGCTCTTAATAACTTCCAAAAAATGGAAGACAGGCAGAGAGAAATTTGCGTAACATTTTCACTTCAAGTTTTCACATGGTGAAAACTGTTGTCTCACTTTCTCTGTTTACATAAATGCACCGCTGGATCCCCCAAAGTGAAGTGACAAAATAAAGGAGCTTCTTACTCAAAGCTGTTAATTGCTTCCAGCCATTGACACACAGATGTCTATAAATATTCATCAAAAGAACTGTAACTAACAGGGTAAATTAACCCAGCCAGTTGAAATGGCATAACTGATTCCAAACTAAGTAAAAGAAAAGAAAATGCCACTCAATTATAATGATGTACGTGCAATTAACTTGATCACATAGTGCAGAACTGCTGTCTGTGGAGTGTTCGGGTCAACTGTTTTAGATAACACTGTACATACTGTACACACTGTCCCAAACAGAGCAAATAAAAGACTCTTTAGGTTAAACAGCACAACAGAGGAAATGTTAGAATGTGTCCATGCTAGAATACAGTCATAAGATCAAGAGAAAAACTTTTATAATACTTTTTTTATAGTTACTTTTATATACTTTTATTAGGGGAACACATTGTTTGACTCTGAGTGTTTTGTCATTTTGAAAGTGTTCCTCCATGCAAACTGACACGGAAACAAAACTTCTATCGTATCTCTGCAGCGCGCTCTGGACTGAGCGTACGCTCGTTACGTATCTGCGTTGATGAATGCGGGTCTGAAGAGCGCAGCGTATCTCTGCAGCGCGCTCTGGACTGAGCGTACGCTCGTTACGTATCTGCGTTGATGAATGCGGGTCTAAAGAGCGCAGCGTATCTCTGCACCGCGCTCTGGGACTGAGCGTACGCTCGTTACGTATCTGCGTTGATGAATGCGGGTCTAAAGAGCGCAGCGTATCTCTGCACCGCGCTCTGGACTGAGCGTACGCTCGTTACGTATCTGCGTTGATGAATGCGGGTCTGAAGAGCGCAGCGTATCTCTGCACCGCGCTCTGGGACTGAGCGTACGCTCGTTACGTATCTGCGTTGATGAATGCGGGTCTTTATTTATTCTGCGTGTTATTTGCATCGTGAGCCTGTTTTCAATTGAATTGTAGCCGACGTGAAACAGACAGTCAGACGTGATTAAATATGATAGTCTTATAACACACAGCCCTGTTGTTATTCTCTGGGTTTAGTGTAGTCGAGTTATGTTGAATGTGGGTCTGATTGGTTTCTTGTAGGTTTTTTGTATGTTTGTTTCGTTCATTCACTTCTCCCGCAGTAATAATGAATGTTAATAATGTTCATCAACAGCATGTGAATTCATGACATATTTTCCTGATTTACATTTCTGTATCTCCAGAGGCTGTTCTTATGCTCTCAGCTCCTTCATGAGGGAGTTATTGTCCTCAACCTGAACACAATCTGTTTGTTTTAATGACATATATACATTTGTTTAGATTAAGTGCTATTTACAGACGGAGTAGTGTTTTGGAATAAGATTAAGCAGGTCTTATACAGTTGTATCCCACCTTTAAATCCCACCAGTTTCCTGTTTGTTAAAGTCATTCAGTAGCTATCAGAGATGAAATAATAAGTAGTTTATTCATAACTCACTGACCTCACTTCTCTTGTTCATTCACAGGATCTGTGGTCTCTGTGTTGTCTGGCTTTGCTGCTGTGATGTGTTGTTTTCTTTCTGCTGTAGTCTCGTTGAGCATTAGTGCTTTAATGCTCTACAAAATAGTCACAATTATAAAATAAAGATTCTCAAGATGGTCACAAATTTTGTCATTTTTTGTTTTTTAATAATGTTTCATACTGCTTTAGAAGCCGCTAACGAAGATCTGAAATTAAAGATGTTTGGGGAACAACTCAGTCAGCCAATCGAATGTAGGAAAAAGGAAGCGAGTGAGTATCAGCCATTTTGAACTGGACTAATCTTTTAAAAGATTAATAATAAACTTTTATTATTTTTTAAAACTTTTTAAAAAGTGTTTCAGTGTCAGAAACATCGAGAGGAGCGAGGAGACTGAAGTTTGAAATGAATGTGTAGCAGCCTTTACATTCATAAACCTTGTCATTCTCCAGAGTATTCACATGTATAATGTTTTATGTGATGTTTTATTTGATTTATGAGCGTGGTATGTCAAGGTCTAACTCGAGGTTTGGGGCATTTTAAGTTACTGCAAGAACATTTTTGATAACTGCCAGAGAACTTGTTGAGAACGTTAGTCAACATTCTGAAAATGTTCCCTTTTAGCTGAGTACTAGTATGAGAAACTCTGTTTTCTTTATAGGTAATCTATCAATAGCACTGTTACATTCAAAAGCGATTTGTTTGATTTGGATCAAGTTTTCCTTTATTTTCAGGAATTGGGAAGGGGCTGTTAAATACACAGTTTGCTCGGTGAGAAACATCCCTACAGAAGTGAAACTGAACAAGTACTTGAACACAGTGCGGGATTACAGCAGTCATCACGATACGTTCAGCACACATTCACAGACCCGTCACCTTGAGGTGAGTGAAGGTCAGATGTGGTTGTGCGGACAGACACTGCTGACACATCGGGTCAGAGCTCCACTGAGTGGTCACATGATTTTAGATCTTTAGCTAAGGTCCGTCACACGTCGCAGGGAGCCAATGGTAGGGCTCAGACTGCCCCACTCCACATGTCTCCTGTATTCTCCAGGGCGCAGGAAGAACTGACGGCCTGTGTAGTTCGGGTGCTCGTGCAGGATCCAGTAACCTTCCATGACGTTAGCAGAGGAGATGTCTCCAGTGTGGAATCTCTGACGCACATCTGGGCAGTCTTCATTCAGCTCCATAGTCTGACCACCGAAATCAGAGCGCGAGAAAATCTTCATCCTGTAGTTTCCATTGTACTGCGGGAGACACAATTAGATGTAAAGAAAATCTTCAAACATGGCAAAATACTTTAACACAGCTTTAAAGGGATAGTTCACCCAGAAGTGAAGATTTATTCACCCTCATGTCATTCCAAACCTGTATGACTTTTTTCTTTGTGGAATAAAAAAGATGATGTTATGAAAAATGTCTTAGTTATTTTGTGTCAATAAAATATATTTCAGAATATCTTTTCTTGTGTTTCTCAGAAGCAATAAAGTCATACAGGTTTGGAATGATATGAGGATGAGAAAATGATGGAATAATTTTTTGTCTCTTTAATTTCAACAATACATAAGTAAAAGATCCCTCATGTGAAAGTTTAAACATTGTGTCTGCTTGTTTGAGTACTCCAGCCAGCTTGTCACAACATTTACTGAAGCAGTTGCTGTGAGTCTGTGGTGGGGCTATCTGTTTGTCCAACCAAAAGAAGACGAGGGAGTGTTAAGGTGAACTGTTCATTATTTCAGTTAAAACGAACATTATTTTTGCAGCTATTACTCTAGTGGTGCAGAAATTATGCACTGCAGCACTGATTTTAATGTGGATATTATTCAAAACCCACTGACAATATAGTAACACACACTCTTTAAATATTATAGTACAGACTACAAAGCTGAAGACTCACAGATGGAACCATGCGGCAGGAGCGGATGCAGTCGTTGAATCCAGCCCAGTGCTGGAAATCAGGATATTCCCCTTTGAACACCATGTACTGATATCCTGCATAGTTGGGCTTCTCATAGGCCACCCAGCAGCCGCTGTCTACACGGATGGAGTTACAGCGAGAGAAGTATGGCTGCATGTCTGCTGAGTCTCCAGAGCACTCATAGTGACGGCCCTGGAAGTTCTTGTCTTCAAAGAAAGTAATCTGTGAGGATGTTATTATAACAGGATTACACAGAAATTTTACATTTTGTTACAGTTGTTTTCTTGAGACATTTGACTGTAACTTCTTGATTCCTGATCTGTAACTTTTTTGGTTAAAAATAAACAAAAATCAGATCAGTGTTCAATACAGTCTCTTTATCTTACCCTGATCTTACCTATCTTACCAGTAAGTTTATAATACTGATTTATAATTTGAGGTGTTGGGTCTGATTTCCTGGAAAATGTTAGTTTGGCTTCATTTTACTTCAACATACATAAAGAACAGAATGTAAAGTAACCTGTAGTTTTATGATTCGAACAGAGATGGCGACAAAGAGACAAAAGTTACGAATTGTAGCTTTAAAAATTATTTTAAAAATTCTACATTGCTACAAATAATTGTAGCAATGTAGCAGGGGTTCTGCATACACAATGTAAAGATGTTAACATACTAAATGAATTCTCTAAGACTATCTTAGGCTAAAAGGCTTGTGTTTGTGCCCTGACATCCAGTATTTATTTAGTGCAGTATATTATTTATAACCCCACAGACCATTTTAAAAGTTCTGGTTTTATCATCATGATATTTCAAACCATTTAAAATATTTCCTTCACCATGGTTTTGTTACTATAAACATTTCTATATTCTCTGTTTAGTGTTTAAAAACTCAACTAACAGACACTTTATAATTCGGTAAATCTCTTACCTTTCCCATTGTGTCTGTTCTGTGAGTGGATCAAATCATTTCTGAGCTCAGGGTCTCTTTATAGACCCGGCGTGGATCAGGGCTTTGTGTGTGTCTCACAAAACTGTCTCGTCAGCACGTTCTATAGAGAACTGTAGTTCTCTATAGAAGAATCAGCATCACTGCACTTTTTGGTGTGTAACAAAAAAAGGTGCAAACTCTGCTTTTTATTGTCAGGCCTTTACGTGTATGTGCAGTGAAGCGTAAATAACCTAACTAATATGTTTGCATTTGAATATAAGTTGCTCTTCTCAAATTGGCATGATTTTTTAGTTTTATTTTTTATGCTCTGAAATGAGGCAAATTGAATTGTTTAAGTCAGATGGTTAAAGTTGTGTTTGACTGACATTAAGACTTTATTTTCATGTTAATAAGTCAGTGCATCCGCACAATTGAAAGTGGAATGAAGAACGGATTCAGTTCTAAATCAGTCTTTAATGGTCATGAAAAGAGACTCCGTTTACATGAAACTGCTCCTCAGTCTTCTGAAAGAGCCGATCATGGGATTCATGCAGCCCCAGTCACTGCAGGCTCGGTACTCGCCAGGCCGCAGGAAGTACTGACGCCCTCCATAGTTGGGGTGCTCGTAAAAGATCCAGAATCCCTCCATAATGTTGCAAGAGTAGGTGCCGTAGTAACCAAAGCGGTCGTAAACATTGGGGCAATCGTCTGTGAACTCCATCATGTGTCCAGACATTTCAGGTCTGTTGTAGATTGTCATGCGGTAAGCACCTCTGTACTGTTGTGTGTGGAGAAAAAACAGCAGTTACCCAGCTAATAATGTCAAGTTTTCATTAGGTAACAGAAACATAAAAAATGTTGTTTTGAATTTGTTGGAATGTTCGAAATGACGAGTTCTTTAGATAACTAACACTTGCTAACATTGCCATGTTGGATATGTTGTTGTGACACTGTAAAGATTCTTTTACTGACTAAACACAGATGAGTGGAATTATAATCCAGCAGTGGAGTGTGTCTTATTGCATTTCAAATAACTAAATCATCTGGTAGACCCGCAGACCTGTTTTTTCTCTCTGAATAATGAATGACTTCAGAAGGCTTATTGATTGACAGTGCTTGTTTTTTTAGATGTCCAACTGTGGAATAAAACCTGTCAGTTTGACTTACTGGAGGGAACATCTGACAAGATCTGATGCAGTTGTTGAAGCCCATCCAGTGGTGATAGTCAGGGTACTCTCCACGGCCAAGAACATACTGATAGCCCATGTAGTTGGGCTTCTCATAGGCCACCCAGTGACCTCCCATGACCCGGATGGAGTTACAGCAGTTAAAGTGCCTGTAGGTGTCGGGACAGTCAGCTGAGCACTCATACGAGCGACCCTGGAAGTTGTGGCCCTCGTAAAAGATGATCTGTTTACAGAAAGAATTAGCCAAGAACTGTGGAAGACTGTGTAAACTAAATGATGAATTATCAGTCATTCTGTCGAGTTGCTGCAGACTCTCCTTGTCATTGATGATGGACATTTTTATGATTTAAAGAATTCAGTGATCCCACCAAAATATTGTGTTATGTAAATCTGTATTCAAACCTGTTAAATTGCATGTGGATAAAGTTCTGGTTTAGGTAAAGATGTTGCTGTTTGCTATTTGAAATGTTCTTGCACATCCACCCAAGAGCTTCTAAAGTTTGAGATCACTCTATTGTAATATGATACAAATAAAAAAGGTTCTTCACAGTGATACCATAGAAGAACCATTTTTGGCACTTTAAGCATTCAGTCAAAGGTTCTTTAAAGTTCCATTTCTTTCTCACCTTTTTATAGTCTAAAGAACCCTTTTCCACTACAAATAACCTTTTGTAAAACAGAAAGGTTCTGTGGATGTTAAGGGTTCTTTATAGAACCATACAACCAAAACTGGTTCTTCTGTGGCATCGTTTAGCACCTTTATTTTGAAGAATGTAATCAGGTTGTTTCTAGCAGATGTCCATCACAGATATGGTCGAAACAGCCCGTTGCATCTTTTGAACATATCAGTTTTTTGTGCAACTCCAGCTGGAAAGCGAGCTGTAATCGGACCCTACCTTTCCCATGGCTGTAGATCAGGAAGTCCACACAGTTGTGTTGCACTTCCATGGAGGTGCTATGGATCTTTTATACTCTTCTGCCAGAGTCACGTAACAGAGACCAGAGTTTACCTTTGAAAATGTCACTGGCCTTTCCCATTATTCATTTCTGTAAAGACAACTAAAGCCACTCTCCCATTGTGGTCGAGTGCTAGAGTTTACCTTTACAAACTGCCCTCATCTCACCAGCCTTATACCAGCTCTCTAATTCAGCCACGACCTGATGATGTTGTGTTTTCACAATGGGCCACAAAAGCGATCAGGTGGCATCACAACAGGTCTTTTCTGTGTATGACACAATGTGCGGTAAAAACAGCATGTAAACAATTTTAACTAAACGTGTCATTTGATTTAAATCATTTTTTTAAATTGTCTCTGTTAAACAATCCTTGCCTATGGAGTCACATCTCTGTCCTGCAGTTTGTTTGGTTTTGACCCTGTGTGTGATTTCTACATTCACAGCTCTGCATCAGTGATTCTGAGCCCATTTTAAAATGTACCAAGAACTTTTCCTCACACCCTGTATGGCTGAAATCTTTCTCTCTAGTTTTATTTATTGATTTTATCAGTCGTGCTGTAGCAGAAAAGCACAACTGTCACATGCTGTTAAGATGAAGTCAACTTTTGTCAGCCAGTTGTTTCCGATTTTTCTTTTCTTCCGAATGTATGATTTATTTTTGAAAACCGCCATCACAAAGCATTTGGGAGTAATTTCATCAGTACACATTACAGTAAATCTGGTCTCTCTTTTTTCTGCCCATGTGCATTTTTTGGATGTACATACCAAAAAAAAAAAGTGAGTGCTTTCACAGTCAGTGTTTTTTTTAAATTTCATTTAACATTAAAATGCCTATTTTTTCTACTTACTGATATAAAGTTGTGTGGCAGTTTATGTTTTTTGCATTATTTCATAGTCTTTTACGAATATTATTTGTTCATAATTTGAACATAATTTGGCCCTTGATGGTTTATACAGTTTGACGTCCATCTTTTATGGTTTAAATGTTATTATTTGACAATCTGCTACCAAACACATTTATCACAACATTTATACAACATACATGACAATCTGTGTAACATTACAGCAAAGGTGATGTGGCGATATAATTATCACAAACTTTGGCGCAGGAAATCTGTACATGATTCTACAGTCTGTTGAAGATGAGAAGAAACGAAGGACTTCAGAAAAAAACACTGAAGACATGCAAGCCACTTTACACTTTTGTAAAATGGCTTATAGATGTTTCAGAAAAGTTGTACATATTTCTGTTTGTTTGTTTTGAGTTTGTTTTATAGTTTTATCTGAGAATCTACACTGAAGTTTCAGTGAAATCCTGCTTTTTAACAAAATTCATGTTAAAACAACATTTTACTTCAAGCCCTCCTTGTAAAAATGCATAATTTATATATATGTATATGTATATAAGTTGTATATAAGTTATAAGAAAGAATGTTTATACAATGCATTTAAAACTTTTACAAAGGGAACAACATACAAGATACAACAAGCAATCTCTAAAGCAATAAATACTACCGGTCCAAGCTTTGAGTTTGTGTCAAATCCCAAAACATCCCTCCAACTGATTCCACCCACCCTAACTGTGTCAACCTCCCTTCCCTAGTGAACAATGACAATAAACGAATGATTAAACAGTAACGCAATGAAACGACGCATATTAACACAGTATCTCACCTATTTCTGTACAGTTAAAAAACAAGTAAGGTCACAAAGTTGTTCCACAGTTGGAGAGACGTCTCCACGGTCCCCGTGCCTTCAGAGTTTTGAACAGTTATAAAAGGGTTGGTTCACAAGTTTGTATTTAATACAAATAATAAAGAGGAACCAAATCTTTGAGAAATGGGCTCACAGATTTCTCACCTACTTGAATATCTGTCTTTAAATTTCTATGTAAAACTACATAATTATACAGCTGAGAAAAGAAAACAAATCATACAAATTATGACAGATTCACAAAGCTATATCTACAACTTAGTGTATTTTATTGTTAATATTTAATCAGTAATTCTTTTAGATAAAAACTGGTCAAATATTGACCAATGAACTTCGATAAGAATAGAACAATTTCAAAGCCATTTTGCACACAAAAACAAGAGAATTATGAAAATGAATTAATAAAAGAGACTTAAGACACAACAATGAGAGAGAAAACTGGTTAAAAAAAAAGAAGTTAGTCTACTGACTTGGTTACGAGTGAAACGGGTTGTGTCAAGGAGATGGGTAGCAGAGGGTGGGAAAGACACGCCGCTGTGAGACTAGAGGAGGTGGAGCCTGTGGGCCTAGACGATGACACGTTTGAGGGATCCAACGAGCCATTGTGTACTGGCTCTGATGTTCTGCCCACCCCAGGGTCGTCCAGCAGAGATAATGGTGGGGGTGGAGCCATGGAGAGGTGTTGGGGTTGAGAGGACGAGATCAGGGGAGGCGGTTTCATAGTCAGTGATAGAGGTTGCATGTGTTCAGTTTGTGGCTTGGAGTCTTTTGTGGGCGGTGGCAGAGCGATCATGGAGGGAGTGGATGGAGGAGATTCCAGCAAGCTTCCGTCCGAAGATGGAGGACTGGAGCAGCTACCTTCACCTTGAATGTAGCGAATGCACTTCTTTTTTCTCCTACAAAAAACAAAAGAGAAAAGAATCGTTTAACCTCTCAGATTCTCCGGGTTTGGTTTGCACAACACAGCTTTAATGTCCATTTAAACACACGTCTTCTGCTTCTCTACTGCCATCTCTGTTTAAAACATAAAAATGCAGGCTTCTACGTATTTTTCTTTACATATGCTCAAGTCAAATGAAGTCAAACTGACATTTCCCAGGAAATCAGACTCAACAGGTCAAATTATAAATCATTACAAACATACTGTTGAAAGTCTAACCAACAAAAGTTGCGGATTGCAGCTTTAACTACCACTTGTTATAAACTCTCTGGGCCCTGCTTTGATATTTCAGATGTGTGCGTGAAAATGGATGCCAAAGCTGTATGAGAAAGGACTGGACAGAGTACAGTCAGAGGTGTCAGAATCACACATGCAGAGGCCAGTACATAAAAATGGCACGCGGAGAGGTGGGAAGAGAGAGGAAGAGAAATGAGATAGAGCTGTAGAGCTGTGGGAGATGGTAAATTAACCAGTAAAGTCTCAGTAGTTTCATTAGAAAACAGAATCCAGGTAAGGATGGTTTCTTAAGCTATATCCCTGCCTGGTCTTACCCCTTAGCTCAAACGTTCTGCTTGCATTTATAAATGAACTGGGGAGTTTGTATAGTCATAGTATATCATTTAGGAATGCAATGCAAAACTGCCTGAACTTCCAAAGTAGCAAAGATAATAATAGTGGGGTAAACAGAGATGGACAGGGTGTAAACAGACAGTGTCACAATCTGATGCCCATGATGAAGGAAAAGTGAAGATAACATGACACAGAGAAGAGTATTACTTAAATAAATACCTACCATCAACATACTCCCAATTCATAGACTGCTTGTGATAGGACAGAAAGACAAGAGGTTGGGACTGAATAACAGGTTACATTAGAGACAGGAACAAGGAAAGAGAAAGGAAGAAAAAGAGAACAGGGCAGATGAGATGACATCACCCCACATTCACCCTCCACCAAACAAATGGCTACATCACAAACTTCTCACAAGAACCAGAAAAGAACAGCAGAAAAAAACAGAAGAGTTTCCTGGGCAGCAAAATAGCAGGGGCTTTTATATTAAAATAGTCTCTAAATAAACTAGAAATACCTTAACACTACATGTTACAAAGTGAATGTTTGCCTTGTAATGATTTTTTTTGTTTTGTTGATTTCTGTTCCTCTGAAAAAGATGTGTTTCTAAAGTGAGACAGTGACAGATACAGGAAACAAGGTCAATAAACATATAAACTGAAATATAGCTTCAAAGATTACAGAGGGAAAACATAAGGTAACATGAGGTACCAGTGAGAGCGTTCCCCAGCTGTCACCTGCTCTAGCACACCTGCCAGCACCCGATACACACCTGCATGGGCCGCACCAGTGTTTCTGCTGGTCAAGTCCGAAGCGCGCGCGACACTTCTTTGGGGCGCTCAGATCTGACGTGATGAAGAAGAGAGAGTAAAAACAACGATTAACTAAATCCAATGAATCTGATAGATAATCTTTATATTTATATTACTATTAACTGTACCGTTTAACTACAGCTAATCATTTGTGCAGTGCAAATTTACATTAAGGACTTATTTTGTTAGTAAAACAAACATTAGAAATTAAGAACCAAACAGATATGGAAGTAAACGAATGACAGAAACAAATAAATCAGCACAAAATGTACATGTATGTAATAACAAAGACTTGTAATCAGTAAGTGCTTGTTTGTTGAAAGGGAAACAAGGTGCTGCAGATTATCAGGGAGCAGATTATTTAGGAACATTATCTGCTGTTATAAGATAGTGGGAGGGGTAAGGAAAAGATGGTGATGTAACAGTATCTGGGAGGAGCTACAGCAAGGGGCGGAGCATTCATTTAAGCCAGGGAAGTATTACAAAGCCAGAAGAAAGCTGCTTTATAAACAGGCCCACATTCATTCACCCCTAACAAACACCCTCCTGAACTAGGTAAAGACATTAAAGGAAAGTCCACGACGGGTGGTGTGTGAGGTGGGTGAAGGGAGGCCATTAGCAGAGAACGCAAGCTATGAAGAGACAGGGCAGAGCCCATGCTCATGCTAGGACAGGCGAGCAGGTACCGGGAGAGCTAGTGAAGGTAGTAGATTAAGGAGGTTCTCTGGTTATTTTTAGCATTCAGATTAAATTAGATTATAATTGACTCTGCTCAAATTATAAATCATTATTATACACTTACAGCTGAATGTGGGTACAGAGGCAGTTTTGTACACTGATCTGTTATGTACTTGCTTATTAATTATTTTTGTTCATTTTTAACCAAGAAAAGTTACGGTCTGCAGCTGTAAAGCAAATATGCAAATATGAAGAGGCAAAGTCACATGTAACACTATAGATGATAATCAGACATTTGAAATACTGCACAAACAGATAAATAAACACAAAGAACCAAAAAGGGCAAAATAGTCATTGAGCACCTGTAATGGGTGGAAGTGAAAGGCAAGGGTTTGAAAAATATTCTCTGTGTTCTGGAAAAAAGAACAAGATACAAAAGACCTTCAAAAAGTCCCATAACGGAGAGAAAATCTCAAATATATAATCGTAAAGCAGAACAACTCAACACAATCAGCAAACCTGCATGCATATTTAATGATATTAATGCTCAACATGGGACAAGGGGCAGGGCAAGAGGGATAACAAGCAGCCTGTCATGTGAATATTGCATTGGGTAGTACAGCTACATATATATATGCGGCAGGCACAAAAGAGACGGCTGGACTTTCATGTCTGAAATGTCACATCCGTGACAGATGATGGGTGTGCTGTAATATGAGCTATAACTGCAGCTCACTTACCAGTGCTCTCCCCTGCCTGCCTTTCCCTCTTCCTCTTCTTCTTTCTCCCCTAAAGGTTACCCGTCAGAAAGAGAGAAATACAGAGTCACCACAGTTATTATATTGCAAAAAAGCAAGAATGCAAGAAATGAACAAAAAACTCTGTTTTTGCCAATTTATTTATGTCAGAACATTAAGGATTTTCTCTTTTCTGCAGCTGAACTAGATAGATTAAGTCTTCTGCTGGTGGTCAAGCTACAGGGAAAGCTGACAGTCTGAGCGGCCCATCGGTTTGTCAGTGGGGAGGGGGGAAACACTTTGCTCAGAAATGGTGTATTCGTTCCTCATATCTGAATTCGTCTGTCGTCAAAAGCTGTGAGGCGTTTAACCTCTGTGGTTATTGAATTACTCTGATTTGAGCTGGTCTTTCCCTTTATAGGTAAACCAGAGGAATAATAATGAGAGAGGAGGATCTGCCTGACACGAGAAGAAACTCATCTGACTGCACTGAGGAGATGTGCAGAGGAAAGAGTTTCACAAGATTCTGGGGCGTTTTCAGCTGGCTGAAACTTTAGTTAGGTTTAACTAAAGCTTAGGTTAAGCTACAGTTTCATGTGTCTTGAAACGGTCGCACAACCCCTGGAGAAGGAACAGAAATTCGTTACATGTTAAAAAATTAAAAACTTACATAGTTGTCTCGTGCTGACCAGCCGGGGTAGAGCTGCATGTGAAGCTGTCGTTCTTTCCTGGCGAGTTCGTAATATTTGGCCTGTTCCTCTCGGGACAGAGTGTGCCACTGCGTGCACACACACACACACACACACACCAAAACAGAGGAACAGTCCACTGATATTTTAGGCTCAACTACGTTTCCAGGAGCATCAAACCAGCATGTTTAAGTTTCCTGTTCCCCTGATCTCTACAGTTTCCACAGAAACACTGTACAAGATTACAGTCATACAGGAACAGGAAGTGAATAACAGTGTGTTTCCACCACTGAAAACACGGTAATCTGTCCAGACGGCCTGATGACATTGATTCACACTGTGACTTTACAGTGCGTGTGTGTTTGTACAGGCTATACTTGTGAGGACCAAATGTTTGTGAATAAAGTGAAATGTCAAACACTGACTTATGTGGACTAACTTATCACAATTAATCACAATTTAAAGACTCAAGGAAAATCAGGCAAATCATGGACAATTAGACTATAAATCTTGATTACAGACTCACTGTTGTGAATGAGGGTAAGATATGGAGATGATTTTGAACAATCATCTGTCATGTACTTTTCATTTTTTAACTTAACATAAGCTTTAAATGTAATGATGTCAGCAGGTTTGTGTGAGGGTCAGCTGCAGTGATTCGGCGTGTGTGAGCTCACCCGGCGGCCCAGGATCTGGTTTATCGCGGCACTCTCTTTTAGTGTGCACTCTGCCACCACTTTCACTCTCATCTCCTTCATGTAGAGCATGAACGCGTTCAGAGGTTTCTTTACATGAGGTGGCTGCTGCTCTTTCCTCACGTCTTGATGTTTCCTGTGGACAGGAAATGATGTTAACTGGATCAGACTTATTGACCAATCAGAAGCGATCCAGGGAGCAGCTGTTGATGCTGAGCTGTGAGCGTGTGCAGAAGTGTGAAGTGATTGTGACTCACGGGCTGCTGATGTCACTGTGAGACGCCTCCTGCTTGATGTTGTGTGTGACGATGGCAGGGTGAGGAATCCCTGTCGTGTGCAAACTGTGACGGGGTGGAACCATGTGTGGAGAAAACCTGGAGGACAGAAGACAGGGTGACACGGGTCAACTAATGATGCAAACACACACTGACACTGATGTCTGGATGTGATTGCATCTGTATCGCAATCACATTCATGCGGGCTTGCCGTCCCGAGGCTCGGCTCACCTTGACATGGATGCGTTGACTGTGAGGGCAGTTGGGTAGGGGTGCCTGAAACCTCCCGGCATGATTGGAAAAACCGGCTGACCTTGCCTAGGAAAAAAGAAAGCAAGAGAAGAAAATGGAATGGAAAACCACTTCAGACACGGATGGCTTCATTCGCATCTGATCAGAACAAAAATCTAGAGGATCACAAAGTGAGGATCAAAGGGAAGAAAACTCAGAACAATGCGAATGTCACAAATATGATGGGAATTAAATGTCATAACCCCACACTTTGTTGTGCTAATTAAAACCAAAGCACAAGCCCCTTTAATGGAGACATCGTGCTGATTGAGGTCTGCACATCCAAAGGCCAGCTATCAGAAATGTACATTTATACCAAAATAAAGTGCTGAGACTCAAAGGGCCCAGACTGTGCTCGGGCACCGTCTCTCAGTATTTACACGGTGGTCAGAAAACATTAAATTAACATGTGTAACCTTTTGTCATATTAACAAGTGTTGACATAAGCTACCAAGTGAAAGTCCCTGTGTGGAATTGTGGGTAAAATACTGGCAATCACAGTTCACAGGCAATACAGGCAGTTTAGAGTTTAGGAGATGAAGAAAGATGAAGAGTGTGCTGCAGCGGCCCCATCAGTGTGTAAGATTAAGAGTTAGCTTTAATTTCATACACTGCCCAAGCTAAACTACATCTAACATACCAGAGACCCACATCAACATACAGTGAGCAGAGCTCACATATAAGACTCACTGTGACATATTAAAACAATGGAAATAAAGCACTATTCACATACAGCTTTTACATGTAAAGTTATAACAATATGTTGCATGAGACAATTGTAAATTGAAAATCTGGGCAACTTTACATTAAGACTGTTTTGCTAATAATAGTTTCTATTTAAAGCTGCAATCCGCAACTGTTGTCTCTTTACTGTCACCTCTGTTTGGACCCGACAGCTTAAATTCTAAATCATTATTACAAACTCACCATTGTGGCTTGTAAGGTGAGGAGACTGTTTTGAACAGTCTGTCATGTACTTAATGAGTAACTGATTTTTGCCATTTTAACCAATAAATTGCAGCTTTTAACGTTACATTAGTTAAAGACAAAAAAGCATTTGTAAATCACAAAGACAAAAGAAGAGGAATAAAACTGGGCTGCTTACTGTGGTACTAACCATCCTAGTGGATGGGGCATCTGGCCTACAGTGGCAGGTGACAGGGGGTAATAAGGGGATATTTCTGAAGCATGGGGGGGCCTCAGAATTCCTGCAAAAGACAGAGAGGGAGGCAGAGAATGAGAGAGAGACAGAGAGAAGGGTGAGAAAACATGAAGAAAAAGTACAGAAAGGTCTCTTGTGTCCTAATCAGCCATGACAGACAGCAAGACATCCAACTCCACATAACCATACATTAAACATCAGTTATATTTACACTCGCTCTGGTATTGTCGAATCATGTCGAACAGTAAGATTCAGCGTGGATAAATTATTGTCACTAGTGTCACAAATGAATTTTGTTTTGAGAAGAACCAGCTGATGAGATGTTTGACAGATACAGCACTCGGTTTCAGGTCGAATTCACCACTAAACATCAGCAAGCTGACTCGTGTATTGTTTGCTTTCATAACCAACCAGAATTAGATCTCTTTATAACAGGAGAAGCTTTCATCAGGCCCTGATGCATTAGTAAGTTCTCTTCCATCACAGAGGAACTGGTGAGATGACACACTGCTAGTTAAGCGGTTAGCTTGGTTTTCTCCCGGTCTGGTTTGCCGTTCACGTGTGTGTGCAGGTACCTGTTTTGGGGTTGACGTCCGTGTGCAGGTGTGGAGGAGGATTCCCGGGTGTGAAGTGCTCGTTACTGTACGTAATTAAAGGTGTGAGAGGATGAACATGATGAGAGTGCTGCACCACAGAAACCTTATTAGACTGATGAGAGGGAGACAGAGAGAGAGAGGGAGAGAGAGAGAGAGAGAGAGAGAGAGAGAGAGAGAGAGAGAGAGAGAGAGAGAGACACACACACACAGAGTGGGAGACAGAGAGAGAGACAGAGAGACACACACACACACAGAGTGGGAGACAGAGAGGGAGAGAGAGAGAAAGAAGGAAAAAATGCATTAATTGATGTTTTCGTTTCGCTTTCATTTAACTACACAACTACACTAGAAACCCTATAACTAAAATATTATGAAGCCATGAGAGAGCACAGGCTAATTTTCTGAATACTGCAGTTTGTACTAAAACAGCTCTAGAGGTGCAAAACAGAACAATTACTGGAAACACAAGACAGTTTGCTTGTTATGATTCTCCAAACCAAAGCTGTGCCTGAAGCATTCCTGTACAGTAAAGCAAAATAAAATGTGTATTTTAATATTTCAATATGCATTTTTTTATTTAATAAATGCAAGCTTCTCAACCATTTGTTGTAATTTTCAAAACACATTTTCAAGCTAGTTTTGATTATGGTAATTTTAAAGGGCAAATGAAGAGCAATTTTCAGCAGATACGTTTAAAAAAAAGCAACCAAAACTGTTTAAATGTTAATATTTTAAATGAAAATGTACATTTTAAATGTAGATTTTTTTTTTACTACAGATAATTATCCTTTTTAAAAGCAAAGCTGTCACACAAATTTTACATTTAATTCAATTTGAATACAAAACGTTTTTCTATTAGAACTCATCTTAAAGACAAACAGCACATCATTTATCTGATTTTCTTGCGCTGTGTTTCGGCTGCTGTTCCTCGGGACTCACACAAAAGTCGGACTGACAAGTTAAAGAGCTCCAGCGAGGGGCAGCTAATTGCCCTCCCACCCGCCATTCAGCCGACTGCCACCCTCCCATGAGGCCCCCTCACACATGCAGTTTCATAGTAAACAGAGTTGAACAACAGCCTAAGATTACCTGCTACACCAGCCCGAACACACACACACAAGACATGAACATCAATAATGCTGAGCTACAACATACACGCTTAATTATTCACTGTAACTGAGGGGAAAAATAAAATGAATAAGAGGAAAATCAGAAATCAATTCAAATCTTTATCTGAATAAAAGAATGCTGTTAAGATATTGAAATTATTTCACTAATTCAACAAGACAAATTATTTCAACAACTACAAATCTTTGAACTGACTTTAATGCAAAATGAAAATTCCATGAAATAATTTATACTACAATAATAAAATTTCTCTGAAACATTTTCATTCTGAATAGAATGTGTCTCAATTATTCTTAAAGAAATTATATATCATTTTGATATATTTGTACAATAATATATATACACAAATACAATTATATTTTATACTGGTTTTATTACCTTAAAATTTATTTATTTTGAAAATACGTTCAGCATCAGTTCACTGTTAAAATATTGCTTAAATGATCAAAAATATTAAACTAATAAAATTGTATTATTATTAAAATATTCAAGAGTCACAGAATCAATGTAATCAAACTGAATCACCTCATCCCGTCAGCCTGTCAGTTAACACATAACCGATATAAACTGTGAAGTCAACACAAGAAGAATAAAGCAACATGAGGCTGTGAAATCTTACCATTTAAAGCTCTATACTGCAACTACAAGTTGAAGATCACTGTGTTGCATCCTGTGGATGGCAGCACAAACTACCCCGAGACACCTGCACTCTCTCCCCAGCCCACATCAGCCTGGATGCTGGAATCCAATGCTGGACACCTTCAGCAAGATCCCAGAAGCATCCTGCTGCTCGAACCCAGACTGGCTGCTGGCCTTAGAGCTGCTGGCTGTAGCCATTCACCGAAATACACCCAATTAGCCACTCGTCAGGGAAGGAAAAGATCTCTCTCTCCCCCTTGCTCTTTTCCTGCTCATCTTCATATCCTCTTTATTAAGATCTTCATAAGATATTTTGCGTTCATCTCTTGCTTTAAAAGAATAACAATGAGAAGGGGAACAAAGCGAGAGGCATTTGGTTCTCTTCTCATGTTCCACAGTTTGGCAAACATAAAGGTACTCAAGTGTGTAGAGGAGGCGCGCTAACTTTACTAAACTCAAGCAGCGGGGTGTCTCTCATCATGTCAGTAATCCCCACTGCCACGCTGCATTCACAGCACCAGCCGAAATAAAACGCAAAAATAACAAAACTGCAGGAGGTGAAGAGTGAGTAATCGGGGAAATAAACTCTAGATTGACAACTACTAACTAGAACAAACTAAAACAAACAGCAACAGCAAAAATAAACTCTGTCCATCTGACAGCTTCAAGTGAGAATGTTCACATTTAAAGTCACAATTCGACTGTTCACTAAACCACCGCTGAGTCTTCAAACCACAGCAGAAAAAAAAAATCACATCTACAAATGGCTTTAACTGAAAAGCTGAAAAAGATAAAACAATATGAAGAAAGTACCAACATAATGCTAAATAAAAGGAAAATATTTTCTCAAAGATGCAGAATGAAAATTGTGTGGCACCTTCTTAATCAAATGACTTCCACAGTCTTGGCTTCCAATGCATCATTATTTTCATTTGTCTTTGATTTCGAGCTCAGTAAAGCAGCAGAAATGATCTCAGCAGCTTGTGCAGCTCTGAAGCTTTGTCTGCTAGCTCTGGAAAGCCCTTTATTTACCGCACCAGAATTAGCACCCTCAAACCAGTGAATGAATATTAATATTGGAGCTGATCATTACTGAACTCCATCCATCAGAGATGAGATTAAGACACAATTATCTCTGACTGACAGACACCAAATCTGCCAGACTGTTTCCTCAACAAGTTAAAGAAAAAACAATATCTTCAGGTGCCTCCTGGGGACAAGAGACTTGATTAAAACACTTTTAATGAAGCAACATTTTATTGTGCATGTGCACAAACTGAAAACACTAAAATCAGATTCATACTGTGTAGATTTTTTAAATACAACAAGGCAGAAGTAACTAAACACAACTGAGGACATTTCTAACACAGCCATTCAGAATTCAGTCCATCTGCCTTTCCAATTTTTCAAGACATTTGAAAACATCCTAAATTGGCACAAAAAAATCTAATAAACCCAGACAAAAACACAAAGACAAACAAAAATCAGATTTATAGAGCTTAACATTACCATCAGTGATATGGAAACTTCATTTTGGGCTCTTTGAAGGTCTTTCTGTGAAATTCTGCCAGCTGTCTAATCTAAAAGAATTTTTGCACCACATTCTTTTCTCCTATTTTATTCATGAAATGAAGAACTAAATACAGAAGTTTTACCGCAGACAGTAAAATTAGATGCTTGCACACAAACACTGGTGTGTGGATTCGAGTCGGCCGTTGACTGCTGACTTTTTACTGAGCTTTTGTTCTGGTTAGCCAAGGGTGGTCCAAACACCCACAATCACCACCAAATAAAAACAGCTGCTTAAGAACGTTTAGAAATACTGCCGCTGTGGTTGTCTACTCATTACGTTTCATTTCTCTTCATTTTCTCTTCTATATTGCAAGTTATTAAATTTATCACATTTTTAATTCACTTTCACAATATGTAATTTTATATGCAATGTTATGTCAATATGCAATTTATTTTCAATGTAATATTATATAACTGTTTATATTTCATAACATATATTAATATAAAATATATAGAATACTTTAGATTTCAAATTTATCTTTTATTTTACAGAAAATGTACTAAATCAAAAATATAACAAAAAGCAATGATCAGAATAATTAAATGCAATGTTAATAATTAAATGTAAATTAATGTTTTAAGATCATTATTAAAAATAAAATGATGCTTAAAAAATAAATCTGTATACATAATAATATAATGTAGTAATAATATAAGGTAAAATTAGAAATACAAAAGCTTAGCACAATATTCACATCAGTTCATGTTATCCAGTATGAAGACACATCAGGCAGTGTGCAGATACAAAAATGCAGCTCTTGATAATCCAACACTTGCATGAATCAGTGTCAAGCAGAGATAAAAAGGTCAAGATGAAACAACGCCGCGTCTTAATGCTTAATGAGAGCGACAGAAGAAGGTGACGCGTGTGTGCGTGTCAGAGATTCATGTGTGTCGCTCCAGCACGATCACATCCACTGCAATATCAAATTAACTCCAAGCCTCTGAAACTTACTGATGCGCTATTGGGATTCTTATACAGACCCTGTGTTTCTCAACCCGACTTCTTCAGAACCACCACTGCACACCCTACAGAACCTGCGGCAGCATGAACATCACAATCAGATTCCTCATGAAAATTTCACCATCGTCCCCAAGGTACAATGTTTCAAATGTTTACAGTGTAAGACAATTAACAGAGAGAGTAATAATGTCCCAGCACCAACATCACAGTGTTACGAAATCTGCACCCTTCAGCAGATCTTCACCTCTAACTCTGAATATCATTCACATCTCTTCTCGTGCCACTGGTGGAGAAAACAGTTATTATTACCATCACTTTAAAACCTTCAGCCAACACTGACATCAAAATAACAGGAAAAACTCTTAAGGCTGCAACATTTAATTTAATTTAATTTGATAATCCAATATTTAAAACGTTAAATTATGTTTTTTTCTACTTCTCTTAAAGTCATCATTTTTATTGTTATTATTTAAATATGTTGTTTTTGATGCCGTGAGTGGCTGTCACATCATAACCCAACTGCATCTCAAAACAGCGCACATATCATTTCTAACCCACTTGCGTTATCTAACTACAGTTATCCCTTCCAAAAGAAAAATACATAAGGGCTGAAGATGATGGGGGAAGAAATAGTTGCAGAAGGAGCCCTGTGCCACAAGAATATATAAGAGAACTTTTACCAATTAGTGAAGAGAAACTGGAAAGAGAGCTGCTGCAGAGACGGGGCTCAAAGAGTTACAGCTGTCAGAACTGATCAACAGAGCTGATGTTGTCATGAGCCTGCAGCCACCTGCCTCTCTGACTGCAAAAAGTGTGTGTGTGCGTGCGTGCGTGTGCGTGCGTGTGTTCGTGCGTGTGTTCTGTGCGTGCGTGTGTTTGTGCGTGTGTTCGTGCGTGCGTTGTGTGTGCGTGTGTGTGCGGATGAGGGGGTTCGGATGTTTGTGTCTGTCACAGGAGTGTGGGGTTCCATCAGTTCTATCTTGATGTTATTCTTTCAGCTGTTGATGTGACAGGTGCACTGCTGCTCTTTTCTTTACACCAGGCCTCCAACACAAATCTTCAGCTGCAGCAATGCAGGTGTACATGTTAATGCATTTTACGCAAAATAAAACAGAGGGTTTAATAATAAAATGTTTGAAAAACATATGATTAATATCTACAATCACATTAAACATCTTCAACAGCTAGCTAAAAAATATAACGAATAGTTAGTTAATATGTAAATCAGGTGGTGCGTGGAAAAAACAGCCGAAACATTTGTCAATACTTTCAGAAAAATTAGCGAGGAGTTTTCAAGCATCTGTGAAAACAAACGACTAGCTGTCCTTCATTTTGACTCTCTGTGGGCACAGAACTACTGCCTCACTAATGATGAAAAGTCAAATGAAAGTTATAGAACTTTTCATATACCTCAAGTTCAAGGTAGCACTAGCCATTTTGAGTGTGTCACGTACAGGTAACCTTTCTGTCAGGTCCGCATCTGGTCTCATCAGTTGATGAAACTCTTTGCCCGCGGCGGTGGCTTAGCTGAGGGACACCAACAGAAAAATATTTTACTGTTAGCATTTCAAATGCTGAGCGGCGCACGGGGGGTGAGGAGGCCGGGAGATGCACTAACCGATCATTGCCAGTGGAATTAATTGGCTACTCCAAGAATACTGACGCTTACGGTGGGTCCCTGGAGGGCTGAATGCTAGCAACTGTTCGGTGTCTTCAAAAACAAGAGACCACTGGGGGATACGGGCCGCATTTGGGTTTTTATTCATTCCCCTGAAGGGCGGGAAAGAAATAATCAGCCACTGAACCGAACTAATCCGCACCCTAATTAAAATATACAAACCATTACACCTAACTAGACGAGAAACATTTATAAAGCTAACATTGAGGAATTACAGCAAATGTCCTATGGATAAAATTCAACTAATAAATACACTGTAAATATGCAGGTAAAAGTAGCGAACAATACATTTCATTCAGTTTTCGGGCAGCAGCCACTGCGGTGGTGCTAGTATCCATTTATTCAAAGAAGATTAAATTTAAGCTCTTTTCCACATCAGCCAAACATATGCATTGACCCTAACTGATATCAGTGCATTTCTCAGCCATATCTTTATCTAACCTTTCTAAAGCTCTGTGCCTTTTCAAACTCAAAACAGAATTAAGAATAAGTATTGTCTGAGTATGAGGTTTCCCTGAGATATGATTCTGTTAAATTGTTGGGCCTGGTTGGAGCAGGATACATAGAGATAAACACAAAATAAAACTGCACAAATAAAAGAACGGCCATCCCATGTCTTTTGAAAGCACACTGGACTTCACTGGGTGTGAATTTCATCCTGTTTAAGGTTGTACAGGCGATGACACACAGTCCCTGTTATATGTTTTTTTCTTTGCTCATTGTGAATTCTGTCAATGGAGTCAATGTTATTAACTTCAGCGTTGATTCACACATGACATTTTCTTCAGTTTTGTGGCCAACATCAAAAACATCCATTAGCAGCTGCAAAATAGGAAGGAGCGAATGACAGAATATGATAACATGGACTTATCTAAGCTAGAAGCAAATCTATTCTCCGGTTTATGAATGTGTTTATTACGATTTTCAAAGAAGACCTCCAGATTGGAAAGAAATTTCTTTCTAATTCTGCGTCTGTTTCCGTCCTCAGTGGGTGACACAAAAGCATAATGGTGTCACATCACAATGAACAAGGTACGCTTAAAAATCACTCTCCTAAGAAAATATCCCTGGACTGTTGTGCTTAAATATACACACACATTTACAAAATCAAACCTTGCATTAAAATGTTTTTGAGTTATTAACCCAAATAAATAATTTGATATTTGATATACAAGTATATTTCATACTGCTAACTTTGAGAGAACTTATAGAAAACATTCTGAGAACATTTCCTGTTAGCTGGGTTTCTAGGGCAGATGCACTCTTTGTCCGTCTGTAATCTGGGAAATCTTTATAACAGACGTCCGTCGCTCAGCGGTGACGTGATGCCAGTGGGGGGTGGCGGCTGGGCAGCACGGGCGATCAAGCAGCTAAAGAAACACGGTGATCTCACAGTGATTATGTCACTGTTCTCGCCTCTGGCTCATGGTTTCAGGGTCAGTGGTGCTACTGAAACGGGGCTGGTCTTGCCATTTCAAAGACTGAATCTGGTGCAGTGACCCTCGAGAGACCTCACGAGAACACCCCACAATTGTGTATGCAAATAACACACAAACACACTACTGAGTGCACTCACTAGAGGGCATCCTGTCTACAAACAGAGTGTTAAGATCCAAACAATACAGAATACAGGAAGTAGGTTTTTTTTTATGGGATGTGCTGTAAAACAGAAAGAACACAGTGACTCATGGGAGCTACTTACAATGATGTGTGCGGGAGAAGGTGACCTGGCATCTTTCAGAGCTTGTCTACTCTGAAGACCTCCTGCTGGAACATCTAGCAGAGGCCATTTCATCTGTAGGTACTGAATGGCAGAAAGAAAACAAATGAAGGACAAAATAAAAACATGTTAACAATGCAGAAAACAAAGGGAGACACAACAAGATAATATATCTAAAAATGATTGTGTGACATGAAAAAATAAAAAAAAAGATGCCAGACTGGGTCAAATGATGAATGAGGTTGAACTTCATGAAAATGAGTGATGATTAATTATGATGAACTTAATTTAAACAGCTGTATGTCCATTTTAAACTCCATTGTCCATGTTTTAAACCAGGGATTTATCAGCGGTGTACACAATCAAAATTCTTTTTAATAAACCCTGTCCTACTGATCTATTGCTCTTAAACATAACAGACAGCTCCACAACTTCAAATTCTTTTCTTTGAACTGTAATTATTTATTTTACTACCTCTTTAAAAAAATTAAAATAAATTTAGATGGATTTAAACGTGTTTATAATGGGCATAGACCTAAAATACAATGTATTTACACACAAATTACTCCTGCTCAGGAAGTCACTGTGTCACACCTTTTCCTCTGTCTCTAATATCTCCACTCTGACCTCCAGCCCTGAACCCTGACATGAAGCTGCTGATGGACAGGGGGGTCACGTGTCTGTTCTCACCCATGAACTGCAGGTTCTGTTTAGAAGACTCTCTCTGACGTCCACCCTCTGTGTCTGAGTGACCCCTTCCTCTCGTATCCTGAACACAAACCTGCCGGATCTGTCTCAGCTCTGTTGTAACAGTCCATTAGCCCACAGCAAGTAAACTTGACCTCTGAACTTTTATCCTGCATTCCAAAAAGGTCAGGAGAAACGGCTGACCCGTTTTCAGAGTTCCGCAGCTATCTCATCAGAGGTGTGAAGATCCACACGCTCACATCCGCTGAATGACAGAGGTCAACTCTGCTCTGATAGCTGTGATTATGGGAAAACTGGACATTGATGTAAACAAAAACAGTGATTTTGTAAACCGCTGCTCTGCTCGCCGACACAAAATCAATTCAAATAAGCATTCAAACCATCTGTGCTGCTACACAGGGAGAATTCAGTGGATTTACATGCGGGTGTGGCTCGGGTCATAATATTCAATGAAGTAATCTAAGGTGAGCAAGAAAGAGATGAATCAGTCATTCTTATAATGTGGCCTATGATGCAGTCAGGAATTCAACCACTGAGCTCAGATTCAAGGCTTTTATCATTCAATCTCAGTCTCTGGTTAGATCTGACCACAGTGCACCTTTCAGCTTTACTCTCTGGTTTCTCTGTCCAATCATATTGCTTTAGACCTTCCCTTCCTACAGCCTCTTGCTTCCTACAGCTTATCCTGCTTGGACACGTGTGTGTGTTTGAGGGCCAACTGACACCCGTGCCCAGGCAGTGTAGCAGTTTTTCAGGGGTGGAAGGTGACCTGGTGACCCCCCAGGCTGGTGTGTGTGTCCCGAGCACTGAGTGCACAACCTCTGACAGGCGTTTCCACTTCAGACTGATGTCACACGTTCCTTCTGGCTGATCCCTGCTGCAGGTTTTAGAAACATACCAAAGAAAGCTCAGACCAGTGCTGAAGTCCCCTCCACTCCACTCGTACCACTGACAGATGCATCACTTGGATTTGAAAAAAGGACCTCTGACCTCTTCCTGTCTCTGCCCTGCCTTCTAAAAACTCTCCAGCTCGGAGGCCCTCAACTCGAGTGCTTCAGGTGTGACAAATTGCTCCAGAGCTCTGGAGAACCTCAGTACCCTCCTGCAACTCTAAGGTGGCCTCACACGAAGTCGCATACAGCAGTCAACATCTCTGTAAAGAGTTCATAAGCAAATCAGAGCAAACAAAACTGGACGCGATAACCAAATTAAAGGCAAGTAAATGACTTTTGGGCTTTGTTTCTGGATTAAGAGCAAAGGTTTATCTTCAGTCAGAGACTGGAAATGTGGAGATATTCCCAACTGTCGGACATAAAAATAATTGATTAGGAAACATTCCAGCCACATAAATACACAATGAGAGAATTGACGAGGGATACAGATATGATGGAACGATAGTACAACATCTGTAGAGTCCATCACATATACAGCCACAAACCCAGCTAACAATTTTAGGTTGTAACAACGTTTCCCTTTCTAATAGTTAACGATTCTATTAGGTAACAAAAACGGTACATGAAAGTTCTAGAAACATTCAAAATGTCCAGTATTTTAGACGTTTTATTAACACTGTTGCTTGGTTTTAAGAATGTTATTCATTATTTATATTATTTGTTTTTTTGACGTTACACTTACAACTTGAATGAAGAATGACGTTTTTGATATATATGATATATAACATTAAAAAACATTCTGCTAACATTACTGCAAGAACATTTTTATTATTTCTGACCACTTTTAGAGAATGTTGGCCAACATTCTGAGAATGTTCCGTGTTAACTGAGGACACACAACACACGTCCAAACACGTTGACCTAACCAACACCATGTGCTCTGAGGGTAAGACACAGACTAACCACCTCCTAATCTTACAAAGATAAAGAAACAGAACTTTATTTACACAAATGAAGACTTATTGAAAACTGCATGAAATTAATAATTTCTAATGATTAATGATATTTAAGTTACAAAAACAAATCAGAGATCCTGTTTCAGAGTTTCATCCACTGTTTCATACATTTGTTTTTCAGAGAGAGAGAGAGAGAGAGAGAGAGAGAGAGAGAGAGACTGCAGCCTTGTATGGAATGTGTCTAAACACTGTGATGCAGTTGCTCTGTTCTGGGTATTTTATTGTGAAGTGTAGAAAACAATGAGGGGGTGCCTAAAGAAAAGCTGAAGATTACAACAGAGGGGAGGTAAAAGATTTATGATACCTCACAGACAGACTCACTCCACAAACACAAACACTGAACACAGAGAGAAAGAGACAGAAAGATGTGAGGGGAGCAGTGGTTCATGTCTGATGCACAGATGAGTTCTGTTGGAAGACTCTCTTCAAAGATTTGCTTAAACAAACTTGCAAATTATTTGTAAATCACTTGATTCGCAAAGAACATCTGACAAAATATATATATATATTAATGTATATATATAAAATGACAAAAATTCTGTTGACTCACGTGCACATCTATGTTAAGATGTGGCAGTTTCAAATGAATGATATTAATAATCTGTGTGAGCAAACACAGACTCTTATTATCCCGCTGCAGAAAAGCAAAAATGTGTTTTCTACTGGACAAAGCATTTCCAACCAACTTGGTTTGGTAAACCACATAACAAGCGCAATTGAGAAGTGACGAGTGTTTTTTTCATAAAAGAGGAGCATGTTTGGTTTATAAGCTTTACTCGATACCACCATTTGTCTTCGGGGAATATCCCAAGAATTTCCTGAAAACTAAACTAAACTGCTGCCAGAGCCCCTTCATTATCTCTCTCCCCATTCATTTTCATTCTCTCGCTCTCCCTCCTTTTTTTGCCCATGACTTCTGTCGACAATTAGCAGTCATCTCTTCCAGAGTCTTAGACCACAACACCCCGAGCATTAAACGACACAATCTCCCAATCAGACCTCTACGTAAATTATAGCCTGTGACATTTCTTAGCAAAGAGACAAACCTCGATACCAATGCACAAACAATTCCCATAAAATACTTTTAGATGGAAAGAATACAAAACTTGTACAAAACATACAAACCAGCAATGACTAACACTTCTGGCACTCCCCAGAATAATGTTAATAAAAATATTTGCAGCCTGTACTCTTTGGCTTGCAGCAGGACCTGACTGGTCAGCTGGCGTGTTAGTTGGTGTTATTGTATCTCTGACTGGTGCGTGTTCTGACCGGGCCCCAGGGTGTTGTGTACCGTGCCGGGCAGCTGGACTTCAAGCCACAGCTGAGAGCAGCTTCTCAGCCCAATACTGGAACAATTAATCTACATTTAACCACTGGAGGACAAGACACACCATAACACAACACTAACATTTTCCATTTCATACAACACAAAGAGGCGAAGACAGAGTTATGTCTTTGTGCTCTCACAATTAGTGTTTTAATTATTGTTTTTGCATATAGACAACTTCCAAGCTGTTTTCCTTTCTTTATCCTGTCCTGACTATTGGTCAACAGTCCACTGCCTGCAGTTCTTCTGTGAACATTGTGAGATACTGAGAAGGAACAGAACAGACCCTGGGGCCTCAGAAAATCAGCTCTGTGAAGGGGACTACAAGATATAATTTGTAAAACAGGCATGCTTAAAGGTTTCCTGGGACTTTTCTGGGACATAAAAGTCGGAATTTCCCTCAGTGTTTAGAAGGCGGAAATTACCAACACATACGACTACCAAAAATGAGAGGTTTTTAAAAAGAGTAGCCACTGAGTTTCAGGATACAGCAGCCATTTCAGCGTTTGCCAAACACAATGAGAGTCAACATCAAATGTGCACACGCTCAAGTAATGTGAATAAGATCTGAGTGCTCCTGACCTCTGACCTCACAGACATACGTGTGTGAGACTGAGGGCCAGACAGAAGCTGTGAGAGCAACAGCAGGTCAGCTGCTTCACTGCACCTCTGATTTCCTGACCTCACTCGTACACACAGTTCTCAGCCACACCATCAGCTCTGCACACCTTCTGCTTTCAGCTGTACCTGCGGTCATGCGCTGAAAAGCGATCTCTTTTCCCTCACAGTGTCCTGCGACCACCATGTTTGCAAACCTCAAATCTTGTGTAACTGTGGAGTGATTTCTCACCAGCCACACTGTGCAGTAACTATGTTGGGAACAGTGGATTTTCATCACTAAATCAGTAGCTGCACAACTAGTCACAAGTTTACAGTCAATTTCTCATTTTTTATCATCATTTTACAACATCAGAACTATGGAATTACAAAAACTAAACTATTTGAATATGTTATGTGAATTTATGTGAATTATGCTAACTAAAAAAAAACTCAAAAATAAGTGGATTTAAAATAAAAAATAAATGAAAACATATTTTAGAATATTTTAGCAATAACCAATACTGCTTACCTGCGAACACAAGACATATGCACACACAACGATGAAACAGGAATTAAGAAGTGCTAATAACTTACTAACTTAACCTGATTCATTCACAGTAATAAAGAAATGCCATCAGGAGTGTCCATCAGGCATGACTATAAACCCGTCACCTCCCCTCTTTGTTATTCAGCTCCTGCCGTATGTTTTCTCTGCAGTACATAACTGAGGACTGTGGCTACATTGTTTAGACGTGTATTTAGGAACTTATGGAACTTATATATAGAAATTATACACGTTACTCACACTGTCTCTGTGTCTCTCACTCTGCTGCAGCAGGCAAATCATATTCTCTGTAAATATGACTGCTTGTGATCAAAGATGTTTAAATATTGTCTGAAATGACAATTATTAAATTTAAATTTAAAAGCGATTTCACTTTTAAATTTCAGACACAAAATGAGCCATATTAATACATTAATTTACATCCATAATAAGTTTGTTTTATGTATTAGAATGAAAGATTACCCAAGTCTTCTTGCTTTCATAGATTTCTGTTGGGAAACTCTATCAAACTTTGTTGCACTTCCTGAAATTCATCAATATTAAAGATTACATTCATTAAATAATCTACAGCAATCAGCATCCAATCAAAAACTGTTTAACTGCTGCAGATCACTGTGTTCATAACATTAGCTTTAAAACACCAGTGTCACATGAACAATTACAGTCTGGACTAAATACGCCCAGAAAATTTTACTGTACGCTGCTTTCAGTTTAATGGTGCCGAACTTTTGCTCCCCAACTTAAAACAGATTTTACAGGTGTTTATCAGGCCCAGCTAAACAGAGCTGGTTGCACATTTTGTTTCTTGTTTTTGGGGTTTTTTATTGCATGAGATGGAGGAAAAAGGAGAAGAAAAGTTATAGAAGGAGAAAACAAGAGTGTCCTACTTACATTATTCTTTGCAAACAAAAGTGATTTGCAAAACAAAAGGACGGCCAGCTTCTAAATAAACTGGGAGTGTATTTTGTGGCGAGCGGTGCACATGCAGAGCACATAACTCAGTGAGCCCGTAACCAGTGATTTGGGCCATTAACATGTAAAATCAATTTAATAAGTTGTGAATCCAGCCCTGTACATCTGTATTAAACTCTTTTACACCTCACAGACGACACCTCAACACGAAAGCTGCACACACATGATCCATACGCTAAAAAAAGTATGATAAACCACATAAACCGTATGATAAACCGTATGATTAAAAAAAACTTACGATAATCCACATGATAAAACGTATGATAAACCATATGATAAAATATGAATGATTTATTCAAATATGTCCATCTACATGGGAAACAATTGCACATTTAACAAAAATGTACAAAGTGATTAAAAACAAAATAAATGCAATCGTTAAAAAATTGCAAATTAAATTTACAACTATTAAAATTAAAATGACAACTAAAAAAATTACAATTTCAGGCAGTCTACGAAACCAGCACACATTTTAAGAAGCACCTTGTTTCTCAACCCCAGCCAGTGGAGAGCACACTTTGTGAGATTTCTTTTTTAATTTTATTCCTTTTTTTAAACGACACAATTATATGTTTAAACCTGAAACCTCTGCCAACGTCTGCAGGCACAAAGAATTCTGGGGCCAAATATCGCAACACTCAAAAGTCAGCTTCTGGACTGCATCTGTGTCCAGAAAATATTCACTATTTCTCTCAATATGTAGCTTGGAGGACAAAAGCAGATCTGGACTGACCGACACATCAAGAAACAGAAGATATCAAATGCTGATTCTACATCCACAGGAGATCACTAAATATATTCTCAAATGCCAAATGAATAAGTCAGCAGCTTCATCTCAGCAGCTGCAGGATCTGCTCATAGCATCCTCAAAAACACACAATCCATCTTCACAACACCTTTCCTGCTAAACAGAAATCACATGCCCAATAATTCCATCATATTCCTCGTAAAATATGCATAATTACTGTTTACATGTGATACAGTATGTTTTATACACCACAGCAGCTCTAAGAGACAAGAGACAGACTCAGAGAAGACAAGACAAGGTGATAAACAGATTCATAACAGTCTAACATAACAGAAGCAGCAGAGCTTTGAAATATCCGACGATAAATGCAAAATTTAAGAGCGCTACATGAGAACAGAATTTTCTACAGGTCATTGTCAGAACTCACAACTTCATAATTCTCATTACAGCTGGAACCGATAATGAGAATCAATAAAGGTGCACTGCATAATTTACCTCCTGTTTGTTATTTGTGATACAGAAAAATACAGAAGTATCAGACCCACATTAAAAAATTAAAGCAGCTACAAAATCATTAATTGCTTCTGGTACCATATAATATCTGACTACATTGACATCATGAGTGATGTAAGCAGTTATGTTCTGTCATTCTGACTGATCACATGCCCAACAATTCCATCATATTGAAATTATTGGGCATGTGACCACTAATCATAATAAATATATATAAATAATCACTAATCACTATCACTAATCATAATAAATATATATAAATAATCACTAATCACTATCACTAATCATAATAAATATATATAAATAATCACTAATCACTATCACTAATCATAATAAATATATATAAATAATCACTAATCACTATCACTAATCATAATAAATATATATAAATAATCACTAATCACTATCACTAGTCATAATAAATAATATAAATAATATATAAATAAATATATATAAATAATAATAAATGTTTCCCATCATGCTCCTGCACTGTGTACTGTATTGTTTATTTAACAGGAGTGCATTATGTTCAGGTTAGATAAATTACTCAGAGTTTTACAGGACAGGACAATGCTTTCTGACAACGAAAAGCCTTGCAAGTGAACAGCATTAATAATAATATTAGCAATAAAAATAAATATTATTAATAATAATCCAAACATTCTTTTACAGGTAGTGGTTCCACAGCTATAACATACTCCACATACAATATGTAGCCTAAAGCAAACAAACAATCTAACACACTGTGTATGCAAATATACAGAACTGCAAAAAACAATAAACATCAATAATGAAAAGTGTAAAGCACACGATTTAAACAGTCGTGCACAGTGTCCCCACAGTACAGTACCCAGTGAACTGAAGCAAGTTCACACTCATTCACACCACAACAATCTCGACACATGCGTGCATGTGACCAATGTGCATGTGTACAAACACATACAAACACGGTGCAAACACTGTGCAAACACGGTGCAAACACTTACTGTGTGTGCGTGCGCGTGTGCAAACACTTACTGTGTGGGCTATGCAAACACTTACTGTGTATATGTAAACACTTACTGTGTGTGCGTGCGTGTGTGCAAACACTTACTGTGTGTGCGTGCGTGTGTGCAAACACTTACTGTGTGTGCGTGCGTGTGTGCAAACACTTACTGTGTGTGCGTGCGTGTGTGCAAACACTTACGTGCAAAGCGCGTGTGCAAACACTTACTGTATGTGCGTGTGCGGCGCGGTGCAAACACTTACTGTGTGTGCGTGCGCGTGTGCAAACACTTACTGTGTGTGCGTGTGCGTGCGCGTGTGCAAACACTTACTGTGTGTGCGTGTGCGTGCGCGTGTGCAAACACTTACTGTGTGTGCGTGTGCGTGCGCGTGTGCAAACACTTACTGTGTGTGTGTGCGTGGCGTGTGCAAACACTTACTGTGTGTGCGTGTGCAACTTAGTGTGCGTGTGCAAACACTTACTGTGTGTGCGTGTGCGTGCGCGTGTGCAAACACTTACTGTGTGTGCGTGCGCGTGTGCAAACACTTACTGTGTGTGCGTGCGCGTGTGCAAACACTTACTGTGTGTGCGTGCGCGTGTGCAAACACTTACTGTGTGTGCGTGCGCGTGTGCAAACACTCACTGTGTGTGGGTGCGCGTGTGCAAACACTCACTGTGTGTGCGTGCGCGTGTTCAAACACTCACTGTGTGTGCGTGCGCGTGTTCAAACACTCACTGTGTGTGCGTGCGCGTGTTCAAACACTCACTGTGTGTGCGTGTGCGTGCAAACACTCACTGTGTGTGCGTGTGCGTGCAAACACTCACTGTGTGTGTGCGTGCAAACACTCACTGTGTGTGTGCGTGCAAACACTCACTTTTTTTTTTTGTTTTGTGTGTGTGTGTGTGCGTGTGCAAACACTTACTTTGTGTGTGTGTGTGCAAACACTCACTGTGTGTGCAAACACTTACTGTGTGTGCGTGTGTGTGTGCGTGCGTGTGTGCAAACACTTACTGTGTGTGCGTGTGTGTGTGTGTGCAAACACTTACTGTGTGTGCAAACACTTACTGTGTGTGTGTGTGTGTGTGTGCGTGTGTGCAAACACTTACTGTGTGTGCAAACACTTACTGTGTGTGCAAACACTTACTGTGTATGGGTGTGTGTGTGTGCGTGTGTGTGCAAACACTTACTGTGTGTGCAAACACTTACTGTGTGTGCGTGTGTGCAAACACTTACTGTGTGTGCAAACACTTACTGTGTGTGCGTGTGTGTGTGCGTGTGTGCAAACACTTACTGTGTGTGCAAACACTTACTGTGTGTGTGTGCGTGTGTGCAAACACTTACTGTGTGTGCAAACACTTACTGTGTGTGCGTGTGTGCAAACACTTACTGTGTGTGCGTGTGTGCAAACACTTACTGTGTGTGCAAACACTTACTGTGTGTGCGTGTGTGTGTGCGTGTGTGCAAACACTTACTGTGTGTGCAAACACTTACTGTGTGTGTGTGTGTGTGTGTGTGTGTGTGCAAACACTCACTGTGTGCGCGGTGGGGGAGAGCGACCCGCTCGGGAGGTACGGGCCCGTGAGGTCGGGGATCATTATAAACGGATAGCTCGGGAACGGTGGGCTCTTGAGCAGCCCTCCATCTTGCCTTCTCAAAGCTAATATGGCGGGGGAGAGGAGAAACTTTTATAAGTTACAGTCCCACACACCGGCAGGCATGTTCAGAGCTAACGGAGCTGAGGAAGCGTGTCACCGTGAGCAGATCAAACCGAGAAAAGCGCCACTCACCGTCCTCCAAACTTCCTCCAGACTGCTCTCTGAACCGCGCGGGTCCAGGCGGAGGCCGTCTGTCCGCCTTCAGATGCAACGACACAGAGATCGAGCTGAACGATCGATCGAGCTGAACGATCGATCGAGCTGAACGATCGATCGAGCTGAACGATCGATCGAGCTGAACGATCGATCGAGCTGAACGATCGATCGAGCTGAACGATCGATCGAGCTGAACGATCGATCGCAGCTCTTCTCAAGCGGCTTTTAACGCGACCCGTCACTTACCTCCGAGTCCGAAGAGCTCTTCTGGTTCGTTTCCGACTCGTTTACGAGAGAAGACTTCACATCCGCTAAATCGCTTTCGGCAGAGGAGTTCTCCGAAACTTTGTCCTCCTGCTCGCCTTCGTCTTTGAAGGAAATCAGCTCATCGTTCGCCCCCAGATCGTCCTCCCCTCCGCCGTTCAGCTGCGGCATTTTCCCGGCGTGCGCTGGGGGCCAGAAATGCCCAAAGTTTTAGTACTGATGCCCGATCCTCAGCTGAAGTTCAGGACCTGCCCTGAAGTTTGTCTGGAATCCTGAAGCCTCGGATCCAGGAGCTGTCAGACAGATGAAAACAGGGATCTGAATCCAGGATCATTGACAGAGAGAAACAACAGTAATGCGATTCAGACAGGGAGGGATTCCAGTGACGCTTTCTTTAATAGGGAAAAGAGAGGAAAAGAGCCTCCGTTTGCTTTAGTACAGGAGTGAATGGAGATGAGTGTGAAACATCTCGCACAAACCTCACCTTCACGTCTGCTTTTCCTCTAGTGTCAGTGTGCTGAGCAAATGATGTACAGTGAGAAAAAATCAGACCTGCTTCAGTGTCTGCACACTGTAATGATGCCATAATAAATAATCATTTCTATTACAGCTAACCGGAATATGTATATATTTATCCCATATAATCCCCTAAATAAAAGGTCATAATACACACGATATATCATGAATCTGAATGTAACTTTCATTACAAATTGGGGTAGAGACAGACAGTAATCTGTGTTTATTATGGGATTTTTCACAGACTTTTTGGCACAGAAATACATTCCGGCTGGTTGATTTTTGATGGATAAGATCAAAGCGTAAACATATAAATATGTTAATATATTTTATACATACATGTAAACATGAAGTTAAACGTTGTGATGTAAAATGTAAATGTGACATGCGTATCGCGGATTATCGCATATTGTCAATATACTGACACGTAATTTTTCATTTTCATTCACTTATTCAATAATGTATTTAGGTTATTTGAAATTAACTCATGTCTTACATCTTCATTTTCATAGATGGTTACAAAGCCCAAAAAACAACAAATAAAGGTGTTGACATTAGGTTTATAAATATACCTAACGCTCATGTATTACTCTGTAGTGAATATATCAATTATTTCATTTGACTATTATATGAATCGTATTATTTTGCTTTGATTTGACAAAAGCACAGGAAGTGCAGCATGACACGTTCATGTGTTTGGAGATCAGTATTTGAGTCAGTGTAATGGTTATGTATGTATATATATGTATGTATATAATGTATAATGGTTATGTATATATATATATATAATGTATAATGGTTATGTATATATGTATATATATAATGTATAATGGTTAAAACATATGAGCTCTTCAGCGCTGGACTCATCTAAGCTGTGCTGTTTATTCCTCTGAATCTAAATGCAATGCACGGGTTAAAAATAAAAAAGATCAACGCAAAACAAGTAACATTCATTTCAGATTTGTGTGTTTATATGAATTTGTTAACATCATTTCAATGCAGTAGATCAGACACACAAAACCTGCAGATTTACCTAATAAAAAGATTTCATATAAATGAACCGTTATCCTGACAGTTTACTGAATCTCCTAATGAACATGAGCTGACTTTCTGACACTGCACAACTTCAGATGAAGCACAGCCACACACACTGAGGATCTGACAGACACGACACACCAAAACACACCCCCAAATCTTTTCTCTGCCATTTAATTCAAAACCCCGTCACAAGATGGGTTCTCTCGTCCCTCAGTTCTCTTCTCCCTCTCAATAGTTCAGTTCCTTATGGGACAAAAGGAAATGCTATATTTTGTCAGATATTAATTTGGTGCTTTAAAGTCATAGCTGGGAACCAGAGGCAGAGAAACCCCCACCAAAATAAGACAACCCACCCAGCCTGAAACAGAACATCAAAAGCCTTCTGTCTGTCTGATGGTCCATCTGTCCGTCAGGCCCCTCGGTCAGCTGATGTGCATGATTACAATGGCTTAACCAACAGTGGTGTGCTACATATTCTGAGTTTTCAGAGTTTTGAGTTGTTAGCTTACCATGCTAAAAGCAAACTCAATTCAAATCAAGTTGCCGGTGCGCTTTGCATGTGGAACATTATTTGCATACGTTGCTGCCTATGTAGAGCTTTCCAAACCATTCAGATGAGGCTCTGTTTGAGTTAGGTGTCTTAGAAGGTATCTTAGATGATGAGGTGCACCAGATGGCCTACATAGGCAACAAGGCATGTTTTGCCATAAAGCTGGTGTAAGATACACTGATATGAAAAAACACACACATCCTTAGTGATACACCCACTGAAGTGAACTATATGAGTAATATACATTTCTTTACCATCTTTACTACAGCCTTCTACATTAATACCCAATGAGCAGGTAAAAGCCTGGAGCAAACCTGAGTTTCACACATTTTCATACTGATGCTTGTGAGTTGACCACCTACAGAAATAATGAAGCTCATTTACATTGTTACAGTATAGACAAATGATATCATTTTAATGTCATACACTAAAATCCAGATCAACTGAAAGAAACAAACAATACATTAAAATACAGTATAATCAACCTCCAGAAACAAGTTGAATAAATACAGAAAACATTTCTAATTATTACAATTAATTACTATCGCACTGTCAGATGTGATTAGTAAAGTGAAGTGTGGACAGGAATGCTGCCTTGTTTAAAGCGCTTCAGCTGGTTTAACTAAACACATGCGAGGGCTTTGCTGACCTTAGAGGAACAGTGTGAGAAGCTACTTATCCTGGAATAGGGACAGAGATATGACTGTGACCTTTGGGCTGTGTGTAGTGTGTGTGATTCTGACCTGGTAATAAACGTTACTGCACCAGAGGCCTCACACACACACACACACACACACACACACACACACACACACACACACACACACACACACACACACACACACACACACACACACACACACACACAATGTATGGGATTTTGCAAGTCCACATTGCCTTTCAGCCCCCAAAACCATCTCACGCACACCAACAAATAAAAACATTAAATTAGAAGGTTATGACATGAATTGGTATTGTTGGTCCTGTTTTCTTCCATCTCATGTTGTCATCCTTCCATCATGGTCCTGGAGTCCACGTCAACACAGGAATGTTTTAATGGATCAATGTGGAGATCCCACATGTATATGTACAAGACCCTCTCTCCATTTCGCTCAGGGAGAGAGAGCCCTCTTTCACCCACCAGGAATGATTTATGTGAACAATGTCCTAATTACTCCAGCCGGATGCTTCGTCACTATTAATCTTACACACCTTCTCACACACACATGCACACGCAGGGCCAGTCAGTGGAGATCAGTGCCCTCGCAAATTCAAATAGATGGCCAAGACAATGGTGAAGAGGATGATGGCCCCCAGGATGAAGATCAGGATCCGATTCTGAATGATCCTGTGAGTGAGGAGAGAAAGAGGCAGAGAGGAAGAGAGATCAAGAGAGAAAAGAGAAGAGAGTTTATGTTAATTGAGTCAATAGAAATGATCACATAACATAAAACAATACATTTCTAATTTCTCTAATTTCTCATGCACATCAAGTGAGTTTGAGAATTTATAATGAGTTTATTTCTGACTGAACCTGATAAACATATTTTACTTCAGTCAGATCGATTTAAAACACACAGTAAAAAAAGAATATGATAAAGAGTGGTGCCTATGCAAAATTGTTAGGAAGTTATGGGTAATTGTTACAGCATGTGGTTGCTAAGGTGTTCTGACTGGTTTTACTGTAATGTACTGTAAGCTTACATAAGCAAGCGTGCATGAAATGAAAGCCTTCAAAACTGATGACAGAAGTACAGACCCTGACAGGAAAAACACGTCAACATTTTCTTGCTTTTCTGAGTGCAAATGGCTCAGTGTAGATTTAATATACCAGAAGTGATGGTGTAGAAACCAAACTGGCAGAAAGGCAAAACTAGTGAGACAGAGCCAGAAAGAGAGAAAAGCAAAAGGAGGAGAGAGACACAAAAACATAGATAGATAGAAAAGAAGACAGAGATGGATAGAGAAAGAAGGGGGTGGGCTTTACTGGGCATACAGGAAGGAAGGCTGTGTGTGGAGGGCTGTCATGCAGAAAACCAGCAAGCTGGAGGAAGGTGGGATATGCAGAAAAATAAATCCTGATCTGGGACGCCCTCGCTGCAGCAGTACATTTCTTAAATGCTGATTTACTCTTACCATGAGGTGACAGCTGAACTTTACCATTAAAATGATAACGTTGAAATAAAGGTTATTTACTCAGTGACAGGGCAGGGTAGAGCGACAGGGAGGTGAGAGAGAGACAGATGGTAAATGATTTCTGACACACCTTGGTCATCGCCGCATAATAAGACTTGACAAAATGGAGACATATGCTGAAATATTGGTTACAGTCTGCATATCTCTCACTCGCCCGCCCGCCCCTCGCACCTGTTCTGATTGTCTTCAGTCACTGAAGCATTTATTTCAGTTGGCACTTTCTTCCGGGCCTGGGTCTTTAAATGTGTCTGGTGTCATTTACATATTACTCTTAATGAAAATGAGAGAAATGAACCCAAACTAAACTGTGTGTGACTGGACCCACAGAGAATCTGTCCTGCAGAATTCCATAGAATTCAGACCCATGTCATTCACAAAATTACACCTGAAATTAAATAACTTCAATACAACGTAATCTTTTGCCTACAAATAAGAGAGTGGTACCAAGTTTTCACTGTTTTCAAGGTTCCCTCAGTTTCTGACCTTTCATGACCATTACCAGTTGTTCATTAGTGGAGATTTAATACAGACTGCACTCACACAAAACATCTGCTACACAATTTAATAATACAGCTCTTTAGCATAACTGTTACTGTTACATTTTTTGGGCTAACTGGATTTTACAGAAAAACTAATTACTAATAACAATCGACTGTGGCTGATGCTGTGTGTAGCTACATGTGTGTTTGTGAAACACAACCACAGAGAGGCAGCAGAAACCGTCCCTACCTTCCTCTTACCTTCTCAGCATGCTGGTCAGGATACGAGAGCTCTTGCCCAAGTTAGCGTCCGTCTCTCTTAACTGCGGGAAAGAGAGAGAGAGAGAGAACGGCCACATTATGAGTACTGCTAATAATAAAAGAAAAGGAGTGCGAAAGATCATGTCTATTAGAGAAAATACAATAAAATTAATACAGACAGACAAATAAACAGATCAAGTTCACTCGTGTTCAATTAAATATTATGTGTTCCAAGAGTTACAGCTCCTAAAATGAACCACTGCATACAAAATAACAGCACATACTTCATGACATTCAAATACTCTACTTTGTTATGTAACTGAGTCCAGAGTTCTGGCAGACTTCTTTGAGAAACCTGTTGTTGTTTTTGCAGTCAGCAGGGACATATGTGTGTGTGTGTGTGTGTGTGTGTTAGCAGGCAGTTCAGAACAGATGTGGTTTTAGGCAGGTGTGGGTTCTGGCACAGCCAGCAGTTGGGTTTGTCCCACAAGAGCTCTTTGGATTTTTCCCACAATCCCTTTCTCCATCATTCTCTGTGTCAGCGGGTCAGATGTACACCAGTATGAAAGCACATGGTAAAGTTCTCCACCAAGCAGGTTACTAAACAAGAGCCACAACAAGACAGATTACCAGTTGAGCATATCTAAAGCATATTCTGATTCCCAGTAGCTGGAATACATGTCTGAAATTCACAGAGTTAAATGGCCGCAGTCACATACTGTAGACCTTACCCTAAATAAAGAAATATGCCACAAACATTATCATCATTTAACCAAAAACAGAAATGTCTCTCAGACAGGACTTTCTGAAGAAAATATGAGAGGTGCTGCCTAAACAAAACTCAGCAGCACAGTGTGAGAGGCTTGTGAGTGCCACTGTGTTCAGGGTACGAGCTGGTGTTCACTACACACGAGGAAACTCCCGTTCTGCTGTCAGGTGTCTATCTAGAGCTCTTTGTGTCATTCTAACAGCCAGGATCTGATCAAGATCAGTATTTGTAAGTCTGTAGTTACTCAGTGTTTGTTTGTAGAATTTGCCCCAGAAGTTTAAGTGTGTTTGCAGATGTAAACTCACCCGATCTCTGGACCTCTGGATCTTCTCACGGTCACTGTGAAGATTGGCAAGGATCTCCTGTCCAACTTGCTCTGTGGAGGAAGAGAAGATGAAGAATGAACGAATGATATCTCATGAAATATTCAGCTGTTTGTTTACACACACGTCTCATCTGCCTGATCTTTAACATGGTGTCTGACAAGCTCATCCACAGTCGATGTCATGTGCATGTCCCAAAAAACAATAAACAAACAAAACCTCAAAACCCTCCTTTCCACTTGCGAACCAAAAAACCTCTCTCACCTATAAGCAAAAAGTACACTGGCAGTGTGAGGAGAAATCTTTGCATTATCAAAGCTCTGCCTTCAAATTCACCAAACCATCAGAGTAAACCACACACTCCTGACACTCACATTTAAAAAATAGAGTGTGCGGCATAAAGCTCAGAAACAGAGAAATGAGCTACACACTCTCACAATGACAGAACAGAGACGCGAGGAACGCAGCCTGTGGTTAAATGAACAGTCACAATGGCAACAATACAGGAGCTTTGTGTTACACGCGTGTGGATATAAAGAGAGGACGGGTTCACTCATACATCACTTCAGATGATAGAGGAGACAATGACATGCACAAACGCTAGCAAAATAATCCTGTCAGAGCCCTCCATTTACACCCACCCGGCAATGGGATATAAATAAACACACGCGTTCAGAAAAAAATGTGTGCCAAATGAGAGCAAAAGCGCCTAAAGAAAGAGTAAAGAAATATAAAACACTGACTGTCCCACACACGCAACACACACACGCAACACACACACGCAACACACACACGCAACACACACACGCAACACACACACGCAACACGCAAACACACACGCAACACACACACGCAACACGCAACACACACACGCAACACGCACACGCAACACACACACGCAACACTGCGAGTGTGTGTGTGATACTGTTGAGACAGAAAGTCTGGTGAGGTGAGGAGAAAGTGTCACAGTGGTGATGTGTTGGCATCTGCCCTCAGGTGTTTTTAAGTTGCTTGTCATTTTGTTATTTCTCTGAAATACGTCTGCTCGCAGGAAAACACTCAAGGGAAATAAACATTGAATATTTCTTCTCCTATTCTTAGGATTTCTGTTTTAAAATGTGTACAGGGTCTATAACATATCTGAAAAAAGAGGGCTGAAATGAAACTTTAAGAACAGTACCAGCATCTTGTTTAATTCAAAATGGACATCACATGGACATCACAGGTGATGAGAAAAAATGTTTTGAGAGGTGATCATAATAGCTGAAATTTCTATCTCACACACACACACACACATATATATATATATAAACACTGTGATGAGCTCCTACAGATGTAAGCAAAGCTTATCGTTTCAGGAACTTTTGAGGAGAAAGAGTTGTCCTCCAGTGTGGAGATGGAGGTGAGAGAGAAACTCAGTCCTTCCTTTCTACAATGGCTTAAGAGTGCAGCCTATCTTCCAAAGTGTATACTGCATTCTCATCTCTCCTGCTTATGATCTCCTTCACAAAGAGACACATTCATTTACATAACAGTTAAACTGCCAAAGACAGCAAGGTCACACCATTAGCCTGCTAAACCTTTGATTTATGAGGTGCAATAAATTGTCCCACTGACTTACGTTGTATAGACACAAAACCCTGATAACATTTTCAAAATATCTTCTTCTGTTTATTGCTATGTGTGTTTTTTCAGCCCCCCAATCCAACAACACCTGCCCCACCCAAAGCCAATTAAAATTAAGCCGTAAACATGTGAAACATGTGAGGACAGAATTCAGCGAGTCTCTTCTCCCTCATCCCATTTTCGATGCAGAGCAGCTAATCCCTGCAGCCGAACACGGGTGCAATTCTAATGACAGGGACTGTTTTTGAAGTCCGGATGAAAAGGCATTGCTTGTCGTTTGTGGAGGCGCTAGATATGGAGAGGTCAGGTCCGGCGGGAAGGAGGAACGAAGCGGTCTCGGACTCTGGGGTCTTTGATGGCATCAGTGTCACTTTCCTCTCCACAATAAGATGCCTCACTGACACAGCCCGATTAGGAGAAAAATAAAATGATAATTATATCACTCTCATCTGCCAGGGGAGGTTTACGATAAACAGCTCATGTGTAGGTAGGTGTACGGAGTACCTCACATTGCACTCGCACACACATAGGCTGGCTTATATTTCTACACACCGATGCTTTACACAAGGTTTACACTTCGATTCAGAGTATTAATGTAATCAGTTCCAAAAACAGGACAGAAAGAAGAGAGATGAAGGAAACAATATCTTTATACATTTAAATGGTGCGCATGCTCTGCTTTTCTGTTAAGCTTGATGACAAGGATGCCCCCAAGCTTTCTCTTAATACCACTGCAGAAAAGATCAAACTGCTCTCAAACAAACTGGTGTACTTCTTAATACAGGCGTGACATCATCACGGGTCGTTACGGGTCTCGTCTGCCTCACTCACAACTGCAGGGCTGCTTAGGTTAGCTGCCACAGCTACTGCTTTGTTGAAAAGAAAACGAGAGAAAAAGAGAGACAACAGAAGAGACTCTCGATTGAGTCACTGGCACCTCTGATTGACAAGATCTAATCACTTATCTGCTCATAAAGACGACGGCCCGCAGAGAGACTCTTAATTTTGCTTCATCAATCTGCTGTGAATTAAAGGCTATCTCTCTGCTCACTCAGCCACTGTGTCTCCACTGTATATGTTTACATTGACACAATCGGACATAGTAAAGTTAATTTTGATTACTTAAAAGATTTTGAGGTCATGTGCTTGTTTAGTTAAAAGCTGTTTAGTTTAGTTTGGTTTGGTGACAAGCAATGTGTGTCCAGGGAGAACTCTCAATATCTCTGGAGTGTCTGGAGCACATCTGCAGCTCATAAGTCACCAGAACAAGCTGTTTGCCAGATCCCACAACACAGGGTGGGTTCTCCTCATGGCCACTTCAGTTTACACACACAAGCAGAGCATTTAGTGCTGGACTAACAGCACCACAGCTGCTGCTCTCCAACTCTCTCTCTTTGAGGTGTTTGTGAAAATGTCACCAGTCACTTCAATACATCTCTCCTCTCTTTCTGCTGCATGCATGAGCAAAACAATTTGCAGTCATTCACCCCCTACCCAGAAAGCTTACCAGTTTCCACGGCTATCTGGTAGCCGGCGTCCAGTCTCCGCGATGACCTTTCCAGCCTCTCTGTGTTGTCCAGCAGATGTGCTCTCTAAAAACAAACAGGGAAAGAGAGAAAACAAGCACAGCGATTGGGAAAAGTCGGAAATAATTTTCAACACACGCTATGATAAAGAGTAGAGACCACTTCGCTTTCATTTACTTTATACATTGATTTGAGAACATTTTATTACGAGTTCCTCTTATAAAATCTGAAGAATTTCACTCCAGTGCGACAGAGCTCAAATCTAACACCAAAGATTAGCATGGGAGGGATGGGAGAGATGCTTAACTGGGCTGTAATACAGTAACAGGTCTACAATAGCAGAAGTTATAAATACGGCATTAAAATACACTGCCCCTGTGTTAACACATAACAGAGGGAGAAAACTTCTAAAAGACATTTAACCTTTATTCCTGTTTACATACACAAAAAGAATAAAGCAGAACGAGTTTCCAGTTTTAGCTAAGCTGTCACAACACATAGAAGCTAATCATCTCTAATGAAATGAAATGCAAAAATCGACGACATTCACTTTTCAAAGAATGACAATTACAGACAAGAGAAAGAGGGAGAAAAACAGTGTGTGAACCTCTCAGCTGACAGATGTCATTTAAAATAGCTGAAATAATAGTTTAAGGGAGGGGCTGCTAGTAGAAGAAGAAAAAGAGAGAGAGAGGGAGAGAGAGAGTGGGAGTATTTGAGGAAAAGGAAGCAATCTGTGCCTAATGAGCCGCTCTGAATAAGCTGCAATGGTGAGGATATATACTCTGCTTAAATGAATACACCTCAACCGGGGATGAGTGTGTGTCTGGATCCGTCAGGCAATCAGGCATACCAGCAGAGCCGCTCACTCCCCGTCTTCAAAGTGATTGATGCTATCATTCCCATTCCAAACGTGATGTTTTTCTTCCCTCTCAGCAAAGGTGGCACGTCTCTGGAGACGGCCAGCAGGCTGCCGCGCTGCTAAGCCACTTCAAAGCTTTCTCTCAAGTTTCTCTCCCTCACTTTATCTCACTCAGTCTGTTTTTGGAGAGAGGGGGGGTTGAGGTTTGTTGTTTCTGAGCCGGAGGTGGGGTGTGGGGTGGGTGTTGTGGTTTAATGGTGGGCGGGGCAAACCTGAGGTAAGTGTGTAGGTGCCATGACAACACAGATTTTTTTTGCGGAATCTATCCAGTTCTCAAAAGAGAAAAAGACTCCTTTATGAATCAAGATCCTCAGATGTTGTCATCTATGTGTGGCTGCATGTGTCTATGAGAAAGGGAATCCCAAATCTAAACACCAAAACACACGCACAACCCTAGACAGCAGATGAAGATAAACACACACACAGACTGAGAGGACAGGATTTAATGCCGTAATCTGCATGCTTCCATGTTAGATGAATGCTACAAACACAAAGATATACAAAATCATCCCTTATCTTAGACTTAAAGACAAGTTGAAAGTTCTGGGGGGGGACAGAACAGGAAGAAAGAGCAGCACTTACCTCCTCACGTAACTTTATTAGCTGCCATGTGAAGTGCAGAAGACAGGAGGAAAACAGAGAGGGAAGAGGGAGTGAGAGAGAAGCAGTAACACGGCAGAAAGCGGATCAGTCATGCAGCTGGATGCAGAATTACCCTTGCTTTCTGAAAGCACACTTTACACACAATGAAGCGCATTGAGCATTTAAAAGCAGCTTCTCATTACACTCTCTATATAACAACCTTTAAAAAAGTCATATAATAATACATATAAACAATAAAGAATTTGGCTGTCCAATTTATTTATAACTAAAAGGCCATTTCAGTTACTCAAAAATGTAATGTTTTAAGAAAAATGTATAAAAGTTATATTACAGAAAATAAAAATGAAAAATAAGCAATTAAGTTGTTTATAAAAATACAAATCAGTCTGCATAAAGGTTGGGTACACTGCAGTTTCAAAAGGGCAAAGTTTCCAGAAGTGGCTATTCAGGTGTAGTGTGAGGTTCGCCGTCGCTTAAACTAGACAATCCGTCTTTTGTTGCATTAATTAAATTCGCTAGCGCTTCATGGGTAACGGTGAAAAAGCTGTAAGAAATTCTGTAAAATTGTATAATTATGTTTTGATGAATTAATTCTTTCATTTTTTCATGCTAGCTTTTATTCAAACATACACTACTTTAATTTGTCTGTTATGATAATTAGCAGATTTCCAAACAAAGATTTTTTGTCCTCAATACAGAACTCCATACAAGTGGTAATCTGCTTCCTATAGCCTGTAAAATCAGGTCTGTGCTGGCCTAATTTCTCAGACCACAGCATTATTAAAAACAGACAGTTCAGTCTCTTTCCGTATACAGATTAAATGAATAAACGCTGACATAAACCGTCCTTTAGCTACTATCACCAACACACTTCTTTCAGTTTACTTCACGCAGTCAGCACCCCCACACACACACACACACACACACACACACACACACACACACACACACACACACACACACACACATCTACTCCGCTCTGTCGCTCCTGTCTCACTCGATACAAACCCTGATGTTCCAGCCACTTCACTGCCCGACTGCGTCTTAACCTCCAAATTGAATTAGTCTTTTTTTGTTTTGTTTAATGGGAATGAAGTAAACACCTGAAGTCTGGTAACAGGGAAACTGGGCCTCTCCCTTCTGTTAAGCAAATGTAGCTCTATTCCAATGTTTGTGTAACTGATACACAGCATAAACGCTTATGAGATCATTTCTTCTTTTTTCATTTCATGGAAAATAGAATAAAATACATTACATTTCACTGGTGCCTGTGAATACACCCGGTGAACACACCCGGTGAACACACCCGGTGAACACACCCGGTGAACACACCCGGTGAACACACCCGGTGTTCTGAACATCCTGGTGTTGCCAAAATCTGAACACAACAACTAATTTCAAACAAAGGGAAATCTTTTTTAAATAATTTTTTTCACATATTATATTTGTATATTATTTGTTGATATTTGTATGTGAAATAATAGACAGAAAATAGATAATAACAGATAATGTTTTCTTCTATACATCTGTTCACACCCTTTGTTACAGCAGCAGTATTTTGTGTGGATGACCTCACAGCATGAGCTGGAGACAGACGCACAGTCTGGTGCTGTTCAGACGCTGCTTCTCATGCAGCTCTGGGCAGCTCTGCATTAAGCAGTGTTGCTTCTACATGACTGAACGCTAGTGCCGCTCCGTGACCCTGACCTGACCTCACCCGAGCTCCCCCGCACTGAGAGCGAGCAGCCCCGATTAACAACCTACCTGACTCTCTGAAGAGCCCCCGTCCTCTCCCAGGAGCTCCACCCGAACCTCATCACTGTAGGCAATACGAGACCTTTTCTGAGTGAGAGAGAGAGAGGAAGACCAGGAACAAAAAGAACAGAAAAAGAGAGCAGGGAAATAAAACGAGCTTTACTTCACCTAAATGAAAATTTAACAGACATTTCTAAAACACAAGAGCCCCCACTGGATCAGCAAATGAAACATAAATACTTCCTGTCAGCCATGTAGCCTGACAGATCTGTGATAACACTCCACACACAGAATAATTAATCACCCGCATCCACACAATTAGATTTGACCAGACCTCTTTAGATCCCCTCCAAACTAAACACACACTGCACGAAACAGAAGTTCACGACAAGATATTTATACTTAAAATTCAGAAAACCGATCTGTCTACATGCATTACTGCCTCCATCAGCAGGATATTCAGCAAGTTTAATCGCAGAGCTCCTCAATATAATGAAGTCTAGAAGAAACATCTGTCTCTATAACAGCTGATGGTTTATTTATATAGGAAAACGTCTCTGATTAGCAATTGTGGAACAGAGCAGCTTTACTGCCTGATAGCTTGAGCAATGTCACCATCTTCTGTTCACTGAGGCAAATGCGTCACTCTGATATACAGGAAGGCATGACAGAGGAGTGTGTGGAGTGGCTTATTCACAGGCAGGTAAGAAAAACAAACAACTAAACAAGGGCAACACAGAGTCTCTCTCTCTGGCCCACAGTTTGTTTGTTTAGGGAGGATTTAAATACTCACAAAATCTTTCTCAAGTTTTTCCATCTCTTGCTTGTAGCTCTTCAGACGGCTGTTGTACATGCCTCTGCTCTGAACAGGAATCTCTCTAACTTCCAGATCCATCTGCTCCAGCTACAAACATCAGAAACAATCAGACCAACAACCAGTGTCACAATAATAAAACCACAACAGTAAATGAATCTGTCAGTTACTAACATTACGTCTAACATCTCATTCTGAGTTCTGAGCGAGTGACTAGAAATGACTGATGAAAACCCACCATCTCTCTGACTTCCTCAAGCTGTTTGTCGACATTTAAAACCAGCTGTGTCTTCTCCTCTGAAACAGACAGAGAGGAAAACATAGTGATCAGTTGAGATTCATGACAACATTCACACACATTCTTCATGCACAAGGATTTGTGTTTGATGTTCTTCATTTTTTCACGTGTAAGCGCCTTTGTTAGTTCGTGGCGGGACGCAGGAGGCCTTTTGGCATCTCAGAACAGGAGAAAAATGTCAGCTTTACCAGCCATGTTCGTCTCTACCACCCACTCAGAACAAGTGCAATGAGTTTGTGTTACATTTCATCAGTACGGCCACATGTGCATGAGTAGCAGCTTCAGAAACAGTAAACTAGTTTTTGTGAGGAAATACGTACATCACATCTCTATGCTCAAACACCCAGGAGATTTTCTGTATTATAAAGGATGGCTCTCTTTTACATGCACAGAGGCAGTTCGGTTATTGTCCTGGATCCCCTTTAAAGAGCCTATGAATGTTATGAATATGGCATTTAATTTGTTTATAACCTCTAAATTCAAACTCTACACACAGAAGTAGATCCAAGTGTCATGTCACCCAAATCCTGAATCCATCAGATTCACCTGACACACTGGACATCTCTCACCTGACTCTCATGAAACCAGACCCGCTGACAACTGATCTGAGACATTTATAAATAACACTGGTTATGTCTTTCTGTTATAAGCTGGTCTGACAGTTACTCACCACCGGCTAATTTGGGTATTCTTCCGATTTTGTTGGTTATTTCTGCCGTGAGGGTCGCAAAATCCTGCTCGTACGCCTCGAAATCCGCAGACATTGTTGTTTTGATTCCTCAAGACGACAGCAGGGATGAGCCGACCTGCGCTGCTGCTGTCCGCTTACGAGCGCGTCACTTCCGGTGTGTCCCTGTAATTCTGTCCGGCTCTCTTCACATGGTTCCGCCCTGGCTTGATTGTTAGAACTGCATGATGGTTTTTTTCTGGAAAGTGGAAAGTAACATTTATTACAGTGTGAAAGCGCATACAGATCAGATCAAATTAGTTTAATGTAAATGTGTGTTCATTTTCTCCCAAATACTATAGTGATAATAATGTAATACTGTTAAAATAATAAAACAACTATGGAAACTTGCTATTCTCCAGCACTCCTCCTAATAAAGACATACATGAACAGAAGCACCTGACACGGTCTGAAGAAGAGACTGCAATAATGCATGAAGACTTCAGTGTGACTGCGGTGGAGGGGTTGTGAATGAGGGCGAGAGAGAGAGAAGATTTGATCTGTTATGTGTCTACTAAATAAATGTTTTTAACCTTAAACACTTACAGACTGCAGCTTTAATGGGCTGAAAGTTAGCATAGCTGAAGTAAAAAGTAGCACAGACATTTTTAAAGTAAACATTTCACTTCATAATATATAACTGTAACTTAACAATAGAATATTTATCCATATTTTGCTTTTAGATATATAACACACTATCACACTGTAACACACTATAACAGACAATATCATTTATAATTTCATTTCATGTTTACATTTTCAGAATACAATCTGATTATAGGCACTGTATTAAAAAAGCTTTCAGTGAGTTGTTGTGTAAATCTGTAGCAAAGATTGAGAGGTTCAGAGTGAACTTTTCAGACAGACTGTTTGTGTACACGTGTGATGCAGCTCTTATCTGGTCTGGCCAGAAAACAACAGGAAATCAATGTTGTAGCTAATGATTACTAGTTAGTGAACACAGATGGGGGTGCGGGGGTCATCTGGGCTCAGGTCAGTGTAATTACTGCCTACATTAGACGAGAGATTTTCATGGTGGTTTATGTGCATCTGTCACTCATAAAATCATGTTTCCAATGATTTTACTTCTGATGAGCGTGTCTGGTTTTATTTTGCCTGTGCGAGTGGAGTCGGTATGTGAATGCTTTGAAATAGTTAAAATTACTCGATTAACTCAGACTAAATTTCTGACTGTTTCAGGGTCTACTGGACGGGCTTCTGACTTTAGCTGAGGCCTTAGATGGTGAGCGACTGCTTTCTGGAGTCGATTTGTGTTTGTAAGGTTGCTACCCAATTAACAATTTTAGGTTGTAAGAACATTTCTCTAATGCTTCCATTAAGTAACAAAAACTTAAAAAATGTAATTTAAAGTTCTATACATCCAGTTTTAGATGTTGAAGTAACACTATTGCTTAGTTATAAGAATGTTATTCAAACTCTAATCCTGTAACATTTTTTAAATGTTCCACTAACAACATTTTTGATATGTGATATATAATGTAAAAAATGCTCTACTAACATTACTGCACGGCTGTTTGTGATAACTTTGGGAGAACCTTTAGAGAACATTAGCCAAACTTCTGAGAATATTCCCTGTTAACTGGGTAGCAGACTCATGGCTTGTTCATCTCTCTCTCTTGCTCTGACAGAAATATACGACTATGCTGTAAATGAGACAGAAGAAGCTTCACCTGATGTTGTTGATTCCACCATTGACTGGATTTTTGAGCTCTTTGATGAACCAGGCAAGAAGTGCTTTCAGTAGATGATAATGTAAATGTGTTAAAGGAGTTTTGTAACTGTCCATACACTGTCCATACACTGTAAAACCGAAATCCACCCTAATGTCTCTTTCTAGTTGTTAAGCAACAAATTTCTTTACTGTTTATGCATTCTAAAAAATACTGTTTTGTTTTACACCATATTGGGTCGATTATGGACAAACCCAACCAATGGGTTAATTTAACCTTTTTAATTTAACCTGCAGAATAGGTTTATTTAACCCAATGGTTGGGTTTGTCCATATTCTACCCAACTATGGGTGAAAACAACCCGGCATTGAGTGTGTGTTTAAGTAAATTATGGATGTATTACTGTGACACTTTGTGTCATACAGTTTATCCTTCTGTAGATGTGTGTGACCCGAATCCCTGTCAGAATAATGGTGTTTGTGAGGCCCTTGAGAGCGGAGGTTTCAAATGCATCTGTCCAGAGCCTTTCATCGGCAAAAAGTGTCAGGAGGGTGAGAGCACGTTCATGGTACCCACAAGACAAAATACAGTGTAAACATGTGTGTATGATTAGCAGCACGTTTGTGTTTGTTTCAGAGAGAAATGTGTGTAAGAATGCAAAATGTGGTCATGGTTTATGTGTCAGAACTGAAAAGGCCCCATTCTACGAATGCAAGTGCCGGCCTCCCTACAGGGGCCCTAGATGCACGAAAGGTGAGAGTCTCTGCCTCTAGTTTTTAAAGACAGACAAATGCATTGCTTCAAATGTTTCTTTAGAAGGTAAAAGTTTGCTTATTTAAAAAAAAAATGTAAGTTTGAAAATCGAATTGTTATTGTTAGAATTGTTCGATGTTTCTGTAGCTCTGTTGGTAGAGCATTTTGTTAGCAGCACAAAGTTTGTGCTTCAATTTCCTGAGAACACACATGCTAGAAATTTGTACATCTTGAATTCACTGTAAGTTTTTTTAAAAGCATTTGCCAAATGCATTAAACTGAGCAAATGTAAACAATAAAATGTCACTTATATTCTTTCTTCCTCCAAACGGTAATCGCAACTTCTAATTACATTTGATTTTCTTACATTTGTAATATTAGCATCTGCTTGTAACCCGAGTCCGTGTCTGAATGGAGGAATGTGTGTTAAAGGCCGTACAAGAGCCAGTTTCACATGTGAATGTGCAGGAAACTACACTGGACAATTCTGTCAAGTTGGTAATAAGTTGCATTGCTGACTTTATTTTGATTCAATTACGTTGTTAGCCGGGATCATAATGTCACTTATGTGTACTCAGTTATTTGTCACATAATGTCACTGTGTACTCAGGTCCGAATGACTGTTTTGAGGGAAATGGCCAATCATACAGAGGTTTGGTTAGCGAGACAGTGGAAGAACTGGAATGTTTACCGTGGAACTACTATCGTATTCCGTTCGAGGAGTTTAAAGAGAACGACGGTATTGGACCGCATAATTACTGCAGGTAAGAATTCAGGGAAATCTAATAAATGTCACCATAATTTGTGATGTTGGTCTTGAGTTTATCGTTTCAAACATCAGAAATCCAGATGGAGATCGGGAACCCTGGTGCTTTGTCAGACAGAAAGGCAAGCTGCGTTGGGACTACTGTACTGTAAACCCCTGCTCTAAAGACGGTATTGATTTCCTTCTTCTGCATTCCTCTCTTATAGAAACACAAAACCAGAAACACGTATCCTTCACCTTCTTGGCCATCCATTGTAACTGTATCACTTTACCTATTTGAATTTAACAGCTCCAGTAAAGCCCACCACAGCCCCTGCAAAGCTGGAATTTTCTAGCTGTGGAAAGACTAGTCGGTCTAGCATGGTGTCCCCAAGGATATTTGGAGGCAGGAAGTCCCTGCCCAATGCCCATCCCTGGCAGGCTTCACTTCAGGTTCGCCCCTTGGGTTCTCTGGCAAGCTTCAGCCACAGCTGTGGAGGAACTCTTATAGACTCCTGCTGGGTTCTCACTGCAGCGCACTGCATGTAAGTGGTGCATGTATGCATGGTGAGTTTGTTGCATAGAGATGTAAAGTTCAGTGTTGCTTGCTTTACAAGACTAAAAGACAAAGATCAAAACTAATGCAGGACAAATGTTTGTTGACACTGACCTTCAAAGACACAAATGTATGTACCAGTGCATAATTTCCACATATAAACATCTGCGATACCTATTGGATGATCAGAAACTAGGCCGTCTAATCACAGTGAGGTAATACAGAGAATATAACTCCTTTAAAGCTGCAATCTGTAATGTTTTGCAGCTTAAGTTTTTAATCCTACACTGATGTAAAGTTTAAAGTTGATGATTTAAGGCACCTGATTTACTTAAATCCATACGCAACAAATGCTAACGTGAGACACTATGTTTGCATGCATGACTCGCTCCCAGCAGTGATGAGAATGAGATAAGGGTGGAGTTGGGTGGTACTAACCTGGAGAAAGATGATCCTGCAAAACAGTTTCTGGAGGTGGAGAAAGCCATCATTCACGAGAATTATACAGAAACTACTGAAGCCCTGTATAATGATATAGGTATCCATCTGTCTTCTCTGGTTTTTCTCTCTAAGGCTTCCTCAGACCAACATGAAACATTTTATTTCTTACATTAATATTCATGAAAATTTCCTCACCCTCATGTCATTCCAAACCTGTATGACTTTTTTATTCTGTGGAACACAAAAGAATATATTCTTAAGTATGTTGTTAACCAGAAGTGGCACCTATTGTATGGACACACAAATGTCTTTTGAGAAAAGATGTTTCTTTAAATATCTTCTGTTTTGCTCCACAGGAGCATTAAAGTCATGAAATAATTTGGAATGGGTAATAATGGGTGAATGGGTTTTGGTGAACTATCCCTTTGTCTTCACAGTGACTTTCTTTCTCATTCATGCCAGCTTTGCTGAAACTAAAGCCAATAAATGGAAAGTGCGCTAATGAAACCCGTTCTGTCAGAGCAGCGTGTCTGACCAGAGATTCATTCCCAGATGAGACAGAGTGCACCATATCAGGCTATGGAGTCACTGAGAAAGGTGCAGCTTCTGCTTCTCTCTGTGGACGTCGGACATAGAGGCACGTCTGTAAAAAACAAGTCTGAATGCAGCATCTCAAATTGCTTTTATTGCAGATGATTCTGTCTCCCCTCAACTGCTGGATGCCAAAGTTCTGCTCATCTCTCAGAGACGCTGCATGTCCCGTAACGTCTATGAGAACAGAATGGATGATAGCATGATGTGTGCCGGACATATGCAGGGAAAGATCGACTCTTGTCAGGTGTGTGTGTGTCTAGCATATTGTTGCTTATGTTGTACTAAAAACCAGCTTCTTTACTTCTAATTGGTTCAAAAACCAGTAGGGAGAAACCAGGAAGTTGTAATTTCAAGTCATTTCGCTACTACATTGTGCATTATTGTAATGACATTACACACATCACACGATATGTAATAACTCAGTGTTGTCACTATCTACAGGGGGATTCTGGCGGACCCCTGGTTTGTGAGAAGGACAAAACTCATTACATCTATGGTGTGGTGAGCTGGGGTGACAGCTGTGGAAAAAAGAACAAACCGGGGATTTATGTTCGTGTCACCATGTTCATTGACTGGATCAATGAAAAGATGCGTTCAGCTTAGCATGAGTTTTATTGGGGATAATTTAATAACTGACAGAAGAAATCTAAAGGAAATCATTCCCAGTTATATTCATGGTCTACAGTTTAGTTATGTACAGTTAAGTGTAAAGTTAAGTGTTATATGTTAAAGCTCACTTTTATAGACTTTAAAGATATTATCTATGCAATCAATTCACTTGTTTTTAACATTTTATTGAATGTGATGTTTCTAAAATCACTTTCAAAAATCATGTACTGAATGTAGAAAACATCAGGACTTAAGTTGATGAATGTCAAAATGTCACCTCATTCATCCACAAAACCCGTTTCTTTACAAACACTTTGAGCATTAACACCACAAATGATCATGAATTTTGTAAAACTACATTTCGGATTCAGAACAGTCATAAAGAGCATTAAGCCACCATGTAGCAGTAAGATTTATTTCTAGTGAACTGGGTTTTATTTGACCACTTTCAGGCACAGACAAACCAATCAAGCACACGTTTCATGCTCAAGACAAAACTTTTATTGGTATTCACAGAAGTTACGACTCATTTCACAGACAATGATAACTGCAATCAAAACAAAGCTTGTTAACTTCTGATGTGCAATGAGCTCACATATTATGCTTGCAACAGGATCTTTCTGCAAACAGAACAAAAGTGCTGTAGCCGATCTTAAAAACGAGTCAAATCGAGATGTTAACAGGAGCGATCAGGAGAATACTGGAAACAGCCAAGCACTCTGCCCCGCACCACCTTAAACAGCTAATCAGCACAACTCAACTGCTACGCAACTGCGCCTAGTGCATAGAAAATACACAAGAAAGAATATTAGAATCAGGTTGCTGAGAAAACTTCATTTAAACTATAAAACACCTGCTTGGTTAGCAACAGATCAAAGGTGTCACTGTTACATGTTTATAGAGGCCTATTGCCTAACTAAATCACAATATCTTCCCAGTCTCGCATTCTAAAGCCAAAGAAAGTGTATGCACGACATCCAAAACGGTCCATTAACGATGGTTAAAATAAATTGATTAAAATGAACTTACTTTAAGTCAGGGAGTTTCAATAACGAAGTAATACAAAGCAAACTACCAAAAACGAAAAGAAATGACTTCACCTGACAGCCCCGTTTAAGCACAAAGACCATTTAATATGACAAGGAATTCAGAAGTATGATACAAGCAATTCTGGGCAACAAAACAAAAAGTATTTAAAAGATTTAGACCAAATTACAATAACCTTTTGGTCTGATACATGGATAATTTAAGGTATCCTCATACAGATGACATCTTTCAACTCGATCCCTGAAGTTTTGACTGCGTGACATCATCTAGGAGAAATAAAAGAAATGAATTAGTTTTGAAGAAATGCACATTTTACTTTTACATGCTGCTTGTTCATGTGCATACAGCATTGGCTCAATACACAACACTTGATTTTGGTCATAGGTTAAACAAAAACAAACAAGGGTTCTCTTTATTTGTAGAAGGCTTTACACATTAATCTATGGAGCACCATCTTCTATGTTGCTTGTGTACGACTTTGTTCCGAGACAAACCTTGAGGAAAAAACCTGGGGATGGAAAACCCATTTCTCACAGCCACTTCAAGTGTCAGCAAGCTGAGGCACAATCCAGAAGTCACCAGTTTGAACATTATTTATCAGGTAATAGCTTAATTAGGTCTACATACAGCAGCTGGACAGCTTGAACCAGCTCTGAGAACACTCGGTTTCCATCCTGCTTTCTGCTTATGCCCCAGCAGACATGAGCTTGTGACAAAGATGATGAAAAGGTCTCGGTCCATTCAGACGTACCTCAACACCACCTCAACACTCAAAAGAGACCGACCTGCTCCATAGCAACAGCCAATCAGCAGCAGGCAGCCAACGGTCGCATCACACACTAACTGCTCTCAAACTGCCCCAAACTCCTCTTTTGCAAACAGGAAACAGCAGCTTGGAGGAAAGAATTCCACATTTAGATGAGACGTGTACTACCCATAACCATTGACTTAAAACAAATACTCACCGGCTGTACCCATAGCTCCAAACCAAATATCCATTGTGAGGTTTAGGATTTGCATCAAAGCTGCAATCCGTAACTTTATTTGGTTAAAAATTTACAAAAATCTGAGCAAGTTCATAACACATCGGTGTTCAAAATGGTCTCCTTATCTTACCCTGATTCAACGGTAAGTTCATAATAATGATTAATTTGAGTGGTTGGGTCCAATTTCCCAGGAAAATGTCAGATTGGCCTCATTGAAAGCATACGTAAAGAAAAATACATAAATTAACCCGCAAAGTTTGTATATGAGAGGGTGATAGAGAGAAAAAAAAGTTACAAATTGCAGCTTAAAACAAAACGGCTTTTAAAATCATGCAGGTTTGAGATCAGCTCTAAAGAGTGGAGATCTCAGACAGGATATGAGGTCATAACCTCATGACAGAGTACGGTAGTAAATACTAGAGGACGTCGCCCAGTTAGGGAACTACTATAAAAAACCTGACACCTCCAGAGACTGAATGCCTTGACCTGTTCTCTGAGGAAGGCAGATGAGCAAAAACTGAAAGAAATGAACGAGTTCAATACATTAAAACAGACATTTTTAAATGACTATGATTAACTTATGGGTTCACTTATAGCCCTATAAAAAGTCTTTGATTGGTCTGCTCATATAGCAAAACCTGTTAAAGTTAGAGGACATGCAGAACAACAGAATACGAGAAGAGAAACACTGTCACTTGCTTTCTAGGATGAGTGTGAATTCACCCAAGACTGAATTTCTAACACAGGCTCATCAGCTCACCTAAACTTCATGATTCCTCCGCGGTTCCGTTAGCCTCTGGAGATTTGGGTTTGCTTCTGGATCTAGATCTTGATTTGGACCCTTTGTTGGACTGGGGAGTGCGGCTCTTCGAGCGAGACTTAGACTTGGACCTTGAGCGAGACCGGGAAGCGGATTTGGACTTGCTTCTGCGTGGCGTGCGGGTTTTGGAGCGGGAGCGAGACCTGGACTTGGACCGAGAGTAAGATTTGGATCTGGATCGGCTGTAGCGGGACCTGCTGCGGGAACGAGATCGACTCCTGCTTCTGGACCTGCTGCGGCGTCTGCGCCGAGGACTGCGGCTGAAACAGAACCAGAAGCGCATTGGTACAGACACGGCTCCTCAGCACGAGGCCCGGAGGCCTCCGACAGGAACTGCTCGCCATTTTGATTCTCCGCAGTGGTTACAGACCGCAGAGCTCCGCACAGTTAAAACACAAAGGCTCGTATGGGCTCTCACCTGCGGCTTCTCCGGCCGTATCCTCCTCCGTGTCGCCTCGACGCGCCTCCGCGGCGGCTGTAGTGCGAGTCCGGCGGACGCCCGTATCGCGCCATTTGCACGCGCAGCTCGCGGCCGTCCAGCAGCGCGCCGTCCATGGCGTCCATCGCGTCCTCCGCGTCGCGCTTATCGAGGAATCGGACGAAGGCGAAGCCGCGGCTCTCTTTCGTGTAGCGGTCTCTCGGGATGTAGACGTCCCCCACTCGGCCGTACTTCTCGAACACTCGCCGCAGCGTCTCTGGAGACGTGCGGTACGTCAGATTATCGACCTTTAAAGACGTCATGCCCTCGACGTCTGGCGGAGGCCTGCCGTAACTCATGTCGAAGCTGATCAGCCCGCGACCGAAACCCGTGAAACTGCTCGACACGACCACGAGCGGCACCCTCTAAAATGGTGCTGCGGGACTTCCGTGCTAGGCGGAGTTGTGCTTTATTTCCGGTGCAGGAGGATCAAATACTGCCAACTAACGGCAAGTCAGTGACACTGCAGCCAGACAAATGAAGCCCGGAAGAAATGGACCAGTGCGCTATTTTAATAAATGTACTCAAGTATTAATCATCGCTGAAATCATTTATTCACTTTATTAGCACATGATTGACTTCTGCTTATCATTTAAATGCATCTATTTTAGGATTTCTTTCGTTTATTTTCTTCCCATATTTGGGATATGCATCTGTAATACATGTCTACATAATGCATTTAAATGACTTGAATTATTAAAATCTGAAGGAATAGACTTATGTTTCTTAGAAGGGTCTGGTCAGCAGCTCAAAATATGAAATGATGAAAACTAACAATTTATTCTAATTTATATTATGAGAATAAAATATGAAAGTACTTGCTTCATATGAGACTGTATTACTCGGGGCAGTAACAGTAATACAGCTGCAGTCTGTAACACGTATTTAAGGGTGAGACTCACAGCAAGTCTTCTACATGAGCAGTAGGTTGTATCAATACATCACTTTTTAGATGCAGATTATAAAATGTCAAGAAACACAAAAACTTTTGTTGAGATATGATCCATGATGTTATCATGAAAACGTGCGTGATTGATGGTGTAAATGAAATTAAACAGGACAAATGAATTTGTTCTGAACGTGATTGAGAGATTGAGGACAGACGGATGAAATGACTGAAACCTCCAGCCGCTGGATGGCGCTGCGAGACGCCAGTCAGCTGCTCACGCGAGCGGTGACGTCATCTTTACTGACGCGTCTGTCAGCTGCTTTCTCTTTTCTATAACAAGGTACAAACTTGCGATGATTGCTGTTGGAAATAATAAAATAACGCAACTCAACTTTATCAATGAAAACTTTCTGTTGTGACCAGATGTCAAGCTGTCAAACGTCATCGTTACTGCAGGATTTAATGCAGCCCTAATCGACATGCTCAGAAGCTTCACTTTTCATCTTTCATGGCTGATTATTTGTGTTTTTGCGTGTGTCCAGTAAGAAGCAGCATATCAACATGAGTAAAGGCAAAACTGACAACCTTAAAGACAAAATTGATGGCAGTGAGGCTGACCTGAGCCTCAGTAACCTCACAGAAGTGCCAGTCAAGGAGCTGGTAAGTGGTTCGTTTTGTTAAGATCAGCATTATTACTTGTCTTTGTCAATTAAGGATTTTTAAGTAGTTTTAATCCTGCAGTTTAGCTACAGTGTGTTCATAATATTGTGCATTAACAGAGTGTAAAGTCTTTGAAAATCAAAAGCATTTCTTACTGTGCAGGCGGCGTTTCCAAAGGCAACAGTTTTGGACCTCTCGTGTAATAACCTCACAACCCTTACTGTAAGTAGAAACTGTGAACCAAAACACTATATTATAATTGCCTTATTTGCAAACAGAAGCAGGTTCCCCTTAATATTTTGTCTTTAATTGTTATTGTTTCTTCACCAGCCTGAATTCTGTAGCTTGACTCACCTTATCAAAATTGACCTCAGCAAGAACCAGCTACTCTGCTTGCCAGAAGAAATCGGACAACTCGGGAATCTCCAGCACCTCGATTTATACAACAACAAACTGAAAATGTTGCCGGTCGGCTTCTCGCAGCTCAGGGTGAGTTTGGGGCATCACAAACGACATCTTCATTATTAGAACATGCCATGTGTGGACTTGTGTTTCTGTGTGTTTTAATGCTGTATTCAGTAGCAGATGATGATGGAGGAAATTGTTTGTTGTAGAGTTTGAAATGGCTGGATCTGAAGGATAACCCGCTGGAACCGGCGCTGGCCAGGGCGGCAGGTGACTGTTTAGATGAGAAGCAGTGTAAACAGTGTGCATCCAGGGTGAGTGAAGTTATGACTGTCAAACATGAGAGTGTCTGAGATCTACAGAATAACATCAGGTTCTTTATTTACTATCAGGTTCTCCAGCACATGAAAGTCCTGCAGGAGAAAGCAGACAGGGAGCGAGAACACCGGCTGTTAAAAGAGAGAGGTAGAGCTGAGCTGCAGCTGTTCATAAGAACATGTTTCAATGGCCAGTTGATAGCCATTATGATGTACAGTCAGATCCAAACCTTTTACACCACTAGTAACGGTGCACTAAGAAGTATCTTGTATTTTAATTAGTTTAATTTTCAGTTGCACACTATATTATTAGCGTAACAGTTTGAGATTTAAATTAAGGTAAATTTTAAAACGTGTTAGTGTTGTAGTGTTGTTTTGGTGTATTGACAACAGGTGCTTAAGCATGAACTACACAAGTTCAAATGAGAAAATGTTATATTAAAAACATGACAGTATTTAAATTTATTTGTGCATGTATTTTTCCCTTGCAGAACTAAAAAAGAAAAAAGAATCCAAGCAGAGAGAAAGGGAAGCCAGGGACAGAGAAGCACAGAAAAAAAAGAAAGCAGAAGAGAAGGAGAGGAAGAGACGAGAGTACCAGGCACAGATTTCTGCTCTCGCTGCACAAGAAGAGCAGAAAAAAAAGAGGGAAGAGACAAAAAAGAAAACTGCTCAGAATCAAGGTATTTTCACATCACGTTCTGTTTATGTTCATAAAATACTGAATTATTGTGATCTTATCCGTACGCTTCCTTTTCCGCAGGTCAAAAGACTAAATCAGAGTCTGTGTCTGAAGGCAAGCGCTCTGTCTGCTCTCTGTTCTTCCTGTTCGTACTGAAACTGTTGCTCCTCTCCACTGTGGGAGTTTCGAGTGTTTTAGCAGTTTGTCAGCTGACTGAACTGAGGAAACAGAGTGTCTGTGTTCCACTCAATGTGCAGTTTGAACAGACTGTGAGATGGGCTCAGAGTCTGAACATCCTGCAGCAAGTCATTCAGAAAATGTCTGATCTCAGAGCATAAGTCTGCTTATCATCTGTCCTGCCCTGAATCATAGCTGGCCGGGACAGACTGATCCCAGATCTGTCTGCAGAAATTCCTATGGAATTGATTTTATTTTTTTTAAAATATCAGTCTGTGAATGAAAACGCGATTCACGTCTTTAAACTGTGAAAACAGGACCGGAAAAGAAGACTTCAAGAAACAATTTATGATCAACAATTGTGTGTGACGCTGTACCACAACATCTTATAATAAAAGTGTTTATTCACAGCTCATGTTTGCTGTCCATGTTACAATGGTGATCCCACAGTAAATAACTGCAAACTTGCCCAGAAGTAGTTGCCTATAGTCAATTCCTATAAATAAAGAAAAAATAATGAAATTATTCATCTCTATCCTTCCTCAACTATTAATTACATGCCGAACGGAACTGCAAGACGCAACAGAAGACAGGCAGAGAAAGACATACTGTATGTGAATTGATTACCAAAAGTGTTTCTTACGTAATTATAATAATCAGGCTTGATATTTTTGAGGGTTGAAGAAAGAACATGTCTTTCTGTAAAACGGCTTGAGAATTAGATACAATTTAAGACCTTAAGACAGTATAACCCATTAAACTTCAGCCCTCGCAGCCTGTGTACATTCATGCAAAATTAACCAATTAATGTCCAGAGGTGTTACATAACTCACATATTAAGCAAACCATCAGCTATTATGTTATTTATAAGACAGTAAAATAAATGTTTCAGTGGCACAGAACTGCATCAGACCCTGCAAGGCTTCGGTTGTCACAGTTTTCTTGAAGAACAAACACTCACTGTTCACATGAACAAGCGACTGGAGTGTTTTGATAGTCATGAGAATGTTCTGTTCGTTTATCACTAGGAAAACTTCAGTGAGAGTGAGGTTATGTAAGACTTTTGGCCGGCAGTAATAATCTCTATACACAGAGAGTATGTATATATATATATATATATATATATATATATATGTCATATATATCATATATCAAAAACATTCTCAAATTGTTAGTGGAACAGTTTAAAAACAACACAGAATTAAGTGTTTTGAATAACATTCTTATAACCAAGCAATAATGTTAATACACGTGTGAAACACTAGACATTTTCTTTGTTACTAGAACACTAAAAATAACATTCTTAACATGTTGTTACTTAATGGAAATGTTAGGGAAACATTCTTACAACCTAAAACAACTTTAAACATGTTTTTCAGACAATCATACAGTCCAGAATGTGACTCCCAAAATTGGGGGCCACATGGGGGCGCTCTGCGCGCGTTCACGTGCTGATGCTCTGCGTTTGACATTTCATTATTATAAATCAAATTATAACTCATTATTGTAAACTCACCGCTGTGAATCTGGGTAAGATAAGGAGACACTCATATGTAATGTACTTGCTTTAACTCATTTGTGTTTATTTTTAACTGACAAAGTTGCAGATTGCAGCTTTAGATTGAAGAATAAAGTGGATCTAGCAGAAACAAGCAGATTAAAGACTTGGGACTACTTAGCAACACCTTAGCAACGGCCTGACAAGCATGTGTTTGGTGAACCACTGTCTTGTTCCTCTTACAGAGCTATTCAACAGCAATGTTTCTGGTTGATCTTATGAGAAGATCTAAACAGAGAAGGAAAATGTGTGCCTGTAGGGATCAGAGCTCTTTATCTGTAGCTTGTGAGTTAACGTGAAGAGTGTTTATTTTGGTCTTTAGCTGTATGCATTATTTTGAATAGTTTTTGAATAGTTTGAGGTTGTTTTACACTAAAGCATTTTCTCTCTTCCATGAGACTGTGTAGCACAGTTCTAGCCACTGTACTGAAGTTTGTCTGATTTTAATTTTTTTTCCAACCCAGAGAAAAATGTTAGATGCTCGGATGTTGCTTTTCAGAGCTCACTAGACTTCACTAGGAGAAATAAATTAGATTTTGAAGTGATTATATGTGTCATTGAATTGTAGATACATTAAAAACTGCATTAGCTATAACCAGTGCAGTATTCTTTATAGACATTAATGCTAGTTAATTAAGTTCTTGATTCAGAGGGCAGTTATGTTTTCTTTTCACAAATTATTCCTGGTGAAAGTAGTGATGTTTAGTATTCGTTTAGATCTGGTCTACAGTATGCTCATGACGAACTGCCACACTTTGCATGCATTTGTAAAGGCTCACAGCTTGGTTACCATAGAGATACTGTAAAGCAAATAAAACACAGCCCTGCGTTCCGTGTCACCCGTCCATTAATGAGACTTCTGTATCATACCACACAGCTTTATAATAACAGCAGCCTTTTGTTTGCTTTCTGTTGACTGATGCTCTTCTGACAGCTCCAACACTGCTGCGGTTTTCATTAATGCTAAGACATCTTCGTCCCTGAATTATGTAACAGCCTGTTGATCTGGTTCCACATCACACCTGCTCTGTCATACCTATAGCTGACACGCTTGTAAAGAAACATGCCTGTGCATGTCATACATTCCAAACATATTCAAACTCTGCAGGCAGCTTAAAAGAAGCAGAGCTGTGCTTTGTCATGCTGAGAGTCTGGAGGGGAGGGGTGATGGAGTGGGGGGGTGAGACAGTACAGGAAGTTGGTTTGTAGTGTAATGAGTTTGCAGTGTTGGGGGACTGTACATGCACTCTCAGCATCATGCCTCTGAGTGGAGCTCCGCTTTGACAGGAAGTAAAATCTGTAATGGATGAAAGCTGACCCCTATAGATTTAGATCCATCCATCAGAGGCCACTCAAAAACAGGCCCAGGGCTGATGGACTGACAAGAGCTCATCCGCCTCCTAGATGCTGAGATAGCTAAAAATGTCTTATGAAAATAGAGCAACCTGGTCAGCACAATGTATGTCACTGTGAGAATTTTGCTGTAGTGTTGCCCTGGTGTCTCATTTCCAATTCACTTACTTGCATAGATCCAGGCCAGGTTCTCCTCTGTCCTGTACTGCAGAAAGTAGGTTACTGTTTGACTGATGTGCTGTGGAGACTTTAACATGGTCTGTCAGGGTGACGTGGGCTGATGAAGTTATCCTGGAAATCTCTGGCTGGCAAACTTGAGTTTCACAAAGACACAGTGACTGATTTTAACAGTATCACATTTATTAATTTACATATTTTTTGTGCTTTTGCAAAACTGGTTATTGCTCACAATGTCCTCATGTCATTTTGAATTTTGTGAAAAGGTGATTTTTTTAAGAATGTAGCCATGCTTTTCAGTACATTGAAAGAACATGAGGTTGTCAAGCTGGAATATAATGAAAAAGCATCATAACAGTTTCATAAGTGGTCCATACAATCTGTGTGCTATATTACATGTGATTTAATACAGTACAGTTGCATCTGGTTGGCAGATTTGCACAAAGAAGGTTTTCTAGCAACGTGTGTAGAAGAAACTGATATACATTCAAATAACAAATCTACTTTCCTTTAGGCCTTTACAAAATCATTAAAGCTTAACTCTGATAGTCCAGCAGGTTGGGCATTCCATCTATGAAACTGGTAACGTCTTTTGACATGTAAGTACCTTCTCCTCTGTTATCCGAGAGACTTCAGGGTGAAAAAGCAGGAACAGATGATGGCTCTGGAAGGTCTGAACGACACTTGTCTGTGGCAGTGATGTTGACTGAGGCCAGTCACATGCTCTCCTGCAGTCTGCTGTCTCACATCACATCTGGAGAGCCTGTTTCTCCTCTAATGATCATCTCCAGTGAATGAAGAGACCTCTGTGTTTTCATCTGCGTCTTCATACTGCACATCTCCCTCTGAATCAAACTGAAGACTGAGTGTGTGTGATTCTCTCCTTGGGAAATCATGTCTGGTATTTAATGACCATCCCTTAAACGTACACATCTGTCTTGCCTGAAATACAGCAAGTCAGTTTTTAATGCTGAAAATGATGAAGATCAGAAAATTTTGAAGCACTGTGTTCAGTATATTCTGTCTAAGGGTCTGCACATGCTTTGGGCTTTTCCCTGCTGTTGAATATGTTCTGAAGTGCATTATGAATAATACAGAAGTTTTGTTAAGGCCTCACCTATAATTCAGGGAATCATACTTAAGAAAATGATTTGTTCAGTAACTAGGGTTGCATTAAAGAGCTCCTGTTTTTATTCAAGTTAAAAGCTATTATTTAATATGACTATCAGACTGAATTAGGTTACAGCAGTGTAGCGCTTCAGATGAAGAACTGTGCAGTGTGGGGTTTCTACAGTGCTGTTTTATCATATTTTACTCCTGTTGGTGGGTTTGTGCAAACGCAATTTTTATTATTGCACCGCTTACAGTCTCATGATCAAAATATGGATCTGCTGTATAATGAAGGCAGATGTTATCTGAAGCGCATCAAGATTCAGTGAGCCTGCTGTTCTGTTTACAACTGAAGAACGAAACTTTGAAACAAACAAGGTATTAGTGACACAGAAGGCTGGAAGAGTTTAGCACATACCATGTGTTTAAATCACTGCTGGCTGCTTTTGTGGGTGTGTTCTATACATAGTGTTATAGTGTTCACAGGGCATCGAATATTTGTTCATGTGAGCACTCGTGAAAGTAGCTGTTCACATTTACAACCATTACAACCAACCAAAATATACATTCTGGAGCCTTTATCATGAGATTACAAACTCATGAGAACATCTGTCATTCACCTGCTATTATAATAACTTAGTTTAAGCCTTAATATGAAATAAGGGTTTTAAAGACGATTATGTATATATGTGTGTGTGTATGTATATATATATATATATATATATATATATACTACCAGTCAAAAGTTTGAAACACTTGACTGAAATGTCAGATTAAAAAGCTTTTAATCTGAAGACATTTGATTAATCGTTAAAAATGTAAAAATAAAAATATAATATAATTGTACCAACATATTCATTTCAATTTAATTTTGTTATTAGAAAACTACAAAAAATGTTTTTGAAATAGATGATTTAGACCAAATAGTGAAGAAAAAAGCAGCCAATAAGAGCACAGGACAGAGGGGAACTCCTTAAAAACTCTTTAAAAATCTTCTCAGGATGATTCCTCAAGAAAGGGTGATGAAAAATGTCAAGAAAATATATTTTAGCTATTTAATATTGAATATATATTGAATATGCTAGAATATACCCTATTTTACTTTATTTCTAATTGTCTTTAGTCACAACATAAATCCTAAAGTTACATTTGTGTTATTTTCATAAGTTTACTATTATTCATAATTAAAAGAAATATGAACAAAGAAAAAGTGTTTACAAACTTGTGTTGCATGTACTGCTGAGTGGATTTGCATGTGAAGAAAAGTCTCGTCGGCCACGCCCCTGACAGTGTGACATCACTGGCCTCAGTCCTCACACGTGCTCATGAGCATCAGTTTCACCCACACACACACACACACACACACACACACACACACACACACACACGCATATGTTGTAGAGAAGAGCACTTCACTGAGGGTTGCTGGATGAGGGAATGATGCTTAATACATTCATTTCACTTTTCTGAGAAGAAAACTGAATCTATGAATCCTGCGTTTCTACCTCCTCAAACTAACGCTGTGAAAGACCTGGAAACACCCACCAAAGCAGATCTGCGGCAGCGTGAAGGTGAATGAAGCATTTACTTACACTGAAATGTGTTGATAAACTGATGTGATAAACTGATGTGATCAACTGTTGTGATCAACTGTTGTGATAAACTGATGTGATAAACTGTTGTGATCTCTTGAAGAAAGTATGAAAACACCAAATAAAGCTGCTGTGCTGTGTAAAGGCTGATAGATGTATTGGTAACACTTCTTACTGTAAGGTTAAATTTGTTAACTTAGTTCACATGAACGATTAAACTAATAATACTTAAACAGCAATGATTGTTGTTCGTGTTCATTTGAACATTTACCAATACAGTTTTAATCATTTAGTCACTAATGCATCGTATTGTAAAGTGTTATTACTTTAAGTGTTGTCCATCTCCAGTAAACAACATAACTTCTGTGTTGGACACATCATAGCTGAGAATGAGCTTTAAACAGACTACTCACATTTCTAAAATGCCATAAAACTCTGAATTGTGATGGTATTCAGTGTAAATGTAAATGGTTTGTATTCTTTCAGGTTATGGGAAAGAGAGAGAGAAGATGAAAAGGCTGGAGGAAGAGATGAGCCCTCCCAAGTCTGCGTTTTTAGGACCAACACTCTGGGATAAGACGTTATCTTATGATGGGGACAGTCTTCAGCTGGAGTATATGGACCTTGAGGAGTTTCTCTTGGAAAATGGAATCCCCTCGAGTCCTGCACAACATGACCAGCAGGTCCAGCAGCAGCAGACAGCTTCTGAGCCTCAGGGGCCCATCTCAGTCATGGACCTCAGCAGTCGGCCCCTCACCTCCATCCACACGGGCATGATTCCCCAGAACTGCCTTCACAGCCCGACCAGAGCAGGTAAAACCACTTCTGTGTCCCACAACATCTCAGCTGTTAGGTATTTTAAAAACAGCCCTGTACAATAATTTCAGCAGGGCCGTATGTAAATATGAATGTGGGTGGTAAACGTGCTTCGTCTGTGTGGTTTTTTTCACCGTAAGTTTACATGCGGTGTACGATCTGTCAGCCGTTCATCTGATTACTGTTCTGTTATTTAATATACTGTTTTGCTTTAATATTCAAATGACTTCTCTTTAAACCAGTCTGAGAAATTCTGTCGTATTGAAGTTTTATAACTTTAAATAATTGAGAGGTGCTTTGATGCAGTGACAGATAGTTTTAGAAAAAAGATTTTATTGAAAGATTAAATTAACTAGTTAAATAAATAATATAATTCTCCCACCTTCAGCAAGACTTGGAAACGTCACACTTGAACAGTGTTTATCCTGTACCTGCCCTAGTTTCACTGAAATTTGCATCCAGTCAAATCACAAAATCATCTTTTCCTGCTTGTCCATAAATAGTCATATGACAGATATTCTCCTTCTGTATATTTTACATTAATACAGACTCACTTAAAGTTTATGAATGGTGAATTTAATTTCAGAGATTTTATAACTTGTTTTATATTTGAACAACTGAATATTGATTAATAATTCCCCGATATTGACTAATTTTATTTTTTAAAATACTGTAAAGTTATATTGTTAATTATAAAATATTTTTCATAAATTCTTTCAAATTAAACAAAGCTGTGTTGTTTTTTTTAATCGTTGTACTGATAAAAACAAACAAAAAAGCTCATAAGGTGAAAGTGAAAAGTAAAAACTTTAAACAGGAATAGACCACTGACAGACAGATTTCTGGAGTTTAGTTTTCAGTCCGCTGCATCACCTAGTGGAGAGGAATGCTCATGGCACTCTTCTCTGGAGAGTTACCACTGAATTAACCTTCAGTTCAGTCAGTTCTACACTGAATAGATTTTATTGATCTCCCACAGTTTTGCCTTCATCACGTAATATGCCCAGCCCAATAGACCCAGAGTCTGTTCAGATACCTGTGAGCTACAAACCGGATCCAGCTGACCTGGCTCTGTCCAGCGTTCCGGGTCAGGAGGTTTTTAACCCACGGAAATGCAGGTTCTCTGAAGAGGAGCTGAGACCTCAACCTGTGATCAAGAAAGCACGTAAAGTTTTCATTCCTGATGAGCTGAAGGTAACTCGGGTCTCGTTACTCACTCTGTTTATCTGTTCACACAGACATGGTACATGTCATGGGTCCCTCCAGGTCAGTCTGACCAGCTGGGCTACAGGCTCTCTTACTAAGAAGCTTATGTCTATTTATTCATCATTTGCTATTGATGCCTGCATGATTTTATTTTTCCTGGGATTGCTCCAGTTCTGCAGGGTTTAGGATTAAAGGATTTGACTTTCTTAATTTGTACAAATAAAAGTGGATCTTTCGCCAGCTTTGCAGAGCAGTAAATTGCTCAAAGCTGATTGTGCAGTGAGAAAAGCATGAGAAAATGGTCTTTAAAATGATGGTCTTTAAATCCTGCCAATCAAAACAGTACAGTATCATTTATTATTGTTCTCTCAACACTGTGTACAGGCAGCATGAAACTGTGGGAAATTATTAACATGATTAATAGCAAAATTAACTGACATCTTCTGGTAATACTTCTACCCAGCTAACAATTTTAGGTTATTGGAATGGTTCATTATGTAACAATAATGATAAAAATGTTATTTGGAATTTTCTAGGAATGTTGAAAACGTCCAGATTTTTAGACGTATTAACATTATTGCTTTTGCCTTAACATTATTCAGACATTTTTTAAATTCTGTAATGTTGTCAAAATCTTCCACAAACAATGTTAGAATAGCATTTTGATATATAACATTATTAAACCTCTAATAACGTTACTGCAAGCACATTTTTATAACTTTGAGAGAACTCTTAGACAACATTAGCCAATATTCTGAGAACGTTCCCTGTTGAACAGTAATCTTGGCTGTGTAGTAGGACACCCCCCCATCTTTAACCCTCTATTTATTCTGCATATTTTGAGCAGGATGAGAAATACTGGGCACGGCGCAGAAAGAACAACATGGCTGCCAGAAGGTCACGGGACGCTCGGCGCCTCAAAGAAAATCAGATCGCCATCCGGGCTGGATTCCTGGAGAAAGAGAACATGGCTCTCCGACAGGAAGTCGCTGAGCTACGGAAGGAGCTGGGCCGCTGCAAAAATATCATAACAAAATATGAAGCTCTGCATGGCTCTCTGTAAGACCCCAGACCCTTCCAGTCTAAACGACAACATTTTTGGGTTAAGATTTATTTGGGCTGTTTCCAGAACTGGTCTGTTTTTGGCATCTTAGACAGCAGATATATCTCATCATGTATAAATTTGATACATCTGTTCACCACCTACTCTCTTTATATTTGTGTGGTCTTTGTGTTTTATTAGGACGAACTGCTCGCAGTTTTGTGTTGTCGTGTTTCAGTTGTCCTTATAATGCAAAAGTTTCACCTTGATTTATTCATTCAGAACTCTTTTCAGTTCAAACTGTGATGAAAGGAAAGTGTTCTGAACAAGACCTTAACACGTTTCAAACTATATGAACGAGTTCTTCAGGGAACTGTATGGGCATTATTACATTTAGTATGTATATATATATATATATCTGACTATAGTTTCTTTACTTTATAGAACTGACTGTATAGAATTCTCACACAGGCACTTTGGCATGTTGTGCATCAACATGGAAATGAATACTTTTTTATTTTGTTATTAAATTTATTTTCAATACCTTTTAATGTTTTAGTGGTGATGTAGTCATGAAATATTATATTTTTATGTGTTTTCGCCAAATTAGGAAAAAGAAAGCTTTTCTTGGTGATACAGAATGTAAATTGTGTATTTCAACAATAACAAAATGTCTTTTATATGAAATATATGACAGCATGTTTAAATATGAACATGAATTGTTTCTGCACATGATTCATTGACAGACATTTGCAATATCTTGTCTGTTATTTATGTCTCTTTTGTTTTTCCTTTTAGTAATAATTTAATAAAAGCTTTTTAAAGCTGATTTCTGGTGATGTTACAATACATATTGTGCTGGTTAATACCACATTTGATTTAATGTTCCAGCAGTTTTGTCTAGCCAGATCAGTAATAAATGAGAAACCCTGTAAACATTAATACACACTGAATGTATTTGTCTGTGTATAAAGCGTAACATCTAAAAGGATTCACACAGGAGGGTGATGCTTCCACAGTTTTCCTCTAATCAGACATCAGTTCTCTCCTTAATGTTACAGAAAAGACACTGTGACTGTTCATGTGTGTCTCCTGCTGATCTCTGTTCAGTGTCAGAGGATAAAACATCATAATGAAACTCCACAGTGAACTAATAAACACAGAGGGATGTTGTGAAACAGAAAGATGTGTTTTATTGACAGCTCCTCTAATGCTGTGTAGTGTTTTCTCAGGTTATGTGTTACTGATGCTGTATGAGATTAAATGAAGAACAGAACACAAAGACTGGGTCGATCTCCAGGTAAATGTCCATGAGTTTTACCTGTAAAAACTCCTGTGAAAACTCCTGTGAAAACTCCTGTGAAAACTTCTGTGAAAACTCCTGTGAAAACTTCTGTGAAAACTCCTGTGAAAACTCCTGTGAAAACTCCTGTGAAAACTCCTGTGAAAACTCCTTAAAAACTCCTGTAAAAACTCTGCATAATATTTGGTGTATGCATGCTCGTGTCACATAGATGAAAACCTCTAGGGTTATAGTCATAAAAGTCTGAAATTAATGCGTTCATCTGTAATTGTTCAGACATTTTCTCAGCGCTGAATCCATCATTTCCGCTGTCAGAATGAAATGAAATATGTGTGAAGATTTACTGACGGTCTCTGGTGTTTAAACAGCAGCAGATCTTTCCTCTGGTTTGAGTGTTTCTGGGCAGCAGACATACACAAACTCATGACACATTCACTTCTCTTTTATTGGATATGTATTCTTCATTTACACACTATACTGCCTGTGATGACAATGAACAGAGAAAAACATTTTCAGCAGCTAGAACGTTAACAGAACTGCACTTGCTCTGTTTTAGATGTAGATATTTGAGATGTTTTCCTGTTGATCACAGTGGTCTGACAAACCACAGTTCATTCCAGATGTTTCTATAACACTTAGCTTTGCTTGATTTCAAATCGGACTGTAAGTTCCAGTAATTTATGAAATGATTACTGAGATGTATGAAACCCACAAAAGGCCTAATAGATTTCCATAAATATATGGACTTTAAAACATCACCCCTCATTCCAGACTGGAAACACGCAGTTCACAGGATTGTGTGTCGTGGGTTTAGATGGTCTTTTAGGTTTGAATTAGGAGGCTCAGCAGAACCGGTCAATAAAAGAACTCATGTTTTTGGAACTCATGTGCAAACCTTTAGGACATCTACATAAACTGATGCTCTTGTCTTTGGATTTAACTCTCCGTGTTTGGTAAATAGCACCGCTTTGTTTTTCAGAGGTGAAGGGGCTCAAACACACAGGAATTTCCAGCTACTCCAGCTGGAATATGAAGATTTCTTATCAGGTATTGTGTAAAATTGTATAAATCCATCACAAAAAATACAGTGTAAAGCTGCAATCCGTAACTTTTGCCTCTCTGTCGCCATCTCTGTTTGAAACATAAAATTGCAGGTTACTTGCTGAGTTATTTTGTGATAGAATAGCTGGATCTTCTTTTTCTGTTTACAGACGCGAATTTACCACAAAATCCAATCCAACAGCTCAAATTAAAACGTTGTGTCTAAACTTAACGTTGTGAAATGAGGTTTGGTAAGGAGATTGAGTTGAACATTAATCTGTTCTGTACCTGTTCAAATGATCTTTGCTCATTTATAACCAAAAAAGTTACAGATTGCAGCTTTAACAGACAGTGCCATAGAAATTTTTGCTGTCTGTAGATGTTACGTGTACTGTCTGTAGATTTTGTCTGTAGGTTTTTGGTTCGATCAGCTCTCTGACTTTGCTTTGATGAGGTGGCCGTTAAACGTGATGTAGGTGTCAAAATCATCACTAAACACGGCATTCTCTCGCTCGCCCTTGTAGAGTCGAACCCACACCTGGTCATCTCTCTCCAGCTCCAGCATGAGACTCTGGCTCTGCATGATGGAGCGATCACTGGGCTGAGCGTACAGGATGGCCATCTCCTGCTCGTTCTTCATGACGTGAAGGTACGTCTCCTTCTGGTTCCAGGTGTGAGCATTTAGGCTAAAGAAGTAGATGCCCGGAACATAGCAAAAGAACTTGCCTGTGAACATGTTGAAATGGCTGTACAGGTTGACAAACTCTGTGTCAAAGATCAGGGTTTGGTAGTAATCGTTACTGTGCAGGGCCTTCTTGCGGCCCACGGAGAAGGCAGCGTAGTAGGATTTACAGGGTTCCCCTGGGGAGCCCATGCTGCCCTTACTTCCCTTCATGCCGACTGGCCCCCGGGGGCCCGTATACCCCATCTTGCCTGATTGGCCATTAGGTCCTCTCTGTCCACTGTCTCCTTTTTCACCTACAAGAGAAGGAAGATGACAGCAAATTCACAGCTCTGATTACACTATTAAAATAAAGATGCCATAGAAGAACCATCTTTGGCTGTAGGGTTCCATAAAGAACCTTTAACAGCAGTAGAACTGTATGGTTTCACAAAAGGTTCTTGGTAGTGAAAAACAGGTTGTTTATGGACACAAAATTGCATCGCTGAAGAGTTTTTGGAGCGCATTTATTTTAAAAAGTGTTTTCTGATTAATGATGTAACACTTTCCTGAACTACACGTCAAATAACTAAAATTATGAGGCTCAAATGACATAATCGTTTTGTTTGTCTGTCATAACTGCTGTTTTTGGAGTGTTTTCTAGAAGATGGTGCCCATCTGACCGCTGTTTTTCTTCTGCTGTTTGTCACAGATCAGCACATAAAGTCTTTTTTCTGTTTTTAGTGGTGAACGTTTTCCTAACTAGTGTGTGTAGTCTAGTGTAACTAGTGTATACAGTCGAAGAGAGTTAACTGTGTTACACAGGTTATGTAAGTTGTTCTGTAAACACTTGTTTAAATGGAAGACAGTGATGTTGTGTTAGAATCACATTTATCACACGTATAACATCTCAGCTGTGTGTTTGCTGTATGTAGATTTTGTACCTTTTAGGATGGTGATGTTTATTTGTGGCACAATCTTGTACTCTGGATATGGGCTGGAAAATTGAGAAGCATCCTCCACAGTGTCACAGCATCTCTTGCACTCAGTCCCACTGAATTCACAGTGTAAAAGTTACTAATGATACCAAATCACCATCATTCAACCACAGCAATATCAGCACAATCGTACATGCTGTCTATTTAACAGTCCTGCTACTGTCAACAGGTGCATTATGAAGAAGATGGAGGGAGGGATGGGTGGATGGACTGACTGACTGATTGATAGATTGAGAGATGGACTCAATACCTGCCGTCTCTGTAGTATTCTGATGCTCTTTGATAATCTCCAGGCTCGTATATTTCCTGCTCTGGGTTTTGGGTAATAAACAGATCAGCCCACTTAACAGACAGTAGAACCAACAGCAGAACCAGATGTGTCAAAGGTATCTAAGACAAGAATGATGACATCATTTAGAAAAAAATGACAGCAGGTTTCATTGATTGATTGACAGATTTCATAAGTCAATCATGTGATAGGGGCTCTTACAAACCAGTTTCTGTGAAGTGACATTCAGTTAAGGAGGTTGTCTAAACAGCCTGAAGAGTTATGAAACCAGTGACTAGATGTCTCGGAATGTCACCCAGTTTTAAAATGATCAGTTTAGATGAAATTAAACCTCTCACTTTCCTTTTTCAAACTGTGGAAAAAGTCATTCCAAGTTGTAGTCTGTCCAAACCATGAGGCAACGTATCGAATGACGTACATTGTCTTCTAATTTTATTGTGATAAACACTACATACAAAATAAAAGGATTAGAAAAGTGTTGTTTAAATGTTTTTAAATGTTTTACTTCACACTTCATTTATGATTATTTGTATAATATTTATTTGTTAATATAATTTAAAATCAAATCAAAACTCCTGCCTGATTGACAGTGATTTGTTACTGATTTGTGACACACTGACACAGTGTTCCACAATTATGGTGTTTTCATGGTAACTGACAATAGACAAAATTGATGATTAAATAGTCTTTACTGAGATTCTGTTGAGGGTGTCTGTCAGAGTACAGAGAAACGTTTGTGATGATTATATGTGATGTGACTGCTGATATTATAATGTATTGAACAACTGTTCAAAGTCACTCATTTCAGATAAACTCTGTTTTGGATTCTTCCCTGTCTGTCGTTTTTTCATGCTCAGTTATGTTTAATATCTGATATCCTGGCGTGAGAATCCCTCTCTTTCCTGTGGATTTGGGTTGTGAGGTTCTGTTTACTCATACAGAATGTCACTGACTGCTCCTTTAGCTCAGAAAATCTTCCCGGCTTGAGCAACGTCTGCACTGACCTTCTGAAACATGTATTACATAAGCAGAGAGTTTTCGCTCCCCTCTTCTCCAGGGAACGCCACACTCCAGATCATAACTGTCCAACTTTTCACAATATCCAAGAGCCCATGAAGTCACTGTTGGGTGAAATCTCTGAAATATGAGCCAGGAATAAAATCCACAAACATTTGATGCTTTGATCGGCCATAACCACATCTGACTATTGAGGCTTCATTGTGCAAAAACCAAAAATCATCTTTAAGTCTTAAGTCTCTACCCAGCTAACAAGTGTAATTGAACGAATGTTTCCCTAATGTTTCCAAGTAAAAATTTTTTCAATGTTATTTGAATAATGTTAAGTTCTAGGAACACTTAAAATGTCTGTTTTTAAATGTTTCATTAACATTATTGCTTCGCTATAAGAACATTATTCAAACTTTTTTAAATTCTGTAACATTTTTAAAACGTTACACTAACTATTTAAAAATAATACTTTTGATATATGACTGTTACCAATGTACTTTAAAATATGTTCCTCAGAAGAAAAAGTCATACAGGTTTGGAATGGTGAGTAAATTATGGAAGAATTTTTAGTTTTGGGTGAGCTGTCTCTTTAACCCAGTGTGCAGACAGAAGTTATCCAGTTCTTTGTCCATCTGCTTTGGTTCTGGGTCATGTAAGGTGAGGTCTTTCAGGTGCTTGTTTTCCAAATTCTCCTGTCTGAGGGCGGTGGCTGAAGATAAACAGTTTATCACTGTGTTAAATAAAGTCTTTATGTCTACAGAAATGATACACTGCCTCCATTCTTTGGGTTTTGGTGTGTCCAAACGCACCCCAGTGACCTAGTTTCAAACATACTGTAGCTTTCAACCATAGCTCAGGACTGCTGAAGCCCACACATGCCCAGCACACTGTCTCTGAGGCTACCCTGTACTGCACACACATAAACTCTGTTTTAATGTGATACCCTTTCTTTTGTGCATGCTTGGACCGATCTTTTTCTTTTCCACACTAAAATCTTGACAATTTTTTGAGGCATTTTTATAACATTCCGTCTTTATTATTAGTGCACAGGGAATTGGCTCATAGCTGAAAGTGTCAGTCTTAAAAGCTTAGAAATGTCATTTCAAAAGTGAATAAAAGTACATGTTTTTGAGAATCTGAGGTAAAACGTTTCCTTTAATTTTGGTCTGCCAGTAAGTCCACACAAAACAAAATACAACAGTGGAATGTACTGAATGTGATGTATTCAGAACTGAATGCACTATATAGTGTCTGCTTGGAAAACATACAAAACAGTATGTTTTGTATCTGACCTTAAAGATGCTGCACTGATATTTTAGGAGCAAGAAATATCAATTATTTAGTTTGGAAAATGTGCTATTTACATGGTTTTGTGATGGTACACCTCAAGAATTCCTGTCCCAGATTCTGTAACACAGATGTTTCCATTCACAATCAAAAATCAGAATTAAGATTAGTCCCATGAAATTCTCTAGTGTCTAATTTAATAGATCCTTACAGATTGGGTGTGACTCCTGGCAAGCAGAATGAAGCAGTATTCATTACATTTAATATTGAAACCATATGAAGCCAGGGGTGATATTTAATATGAATTCCAGCTGTTTAATTTTGCACTGCACCTGCTGATAACATTTATATTTGCTTGTTCCAAGACTGGTTTGGCCTAACAGTTATCTCAAAATCGTCATCATTCATCAAACAAAGAAACCTTCACTGAGAAACACAATCTCAGGTCTGATTGATGAGAATACTAAATAGTTTCCATACAGCTGATATGTATACATGCTCAAATTATGGTTTTGCTGCAGACATGTACTGTTTAATAGCTATTTCTGTTTAGGAGTCATGCATTGTAAGTGTCCATAAACATCTAAATAAATGAGCTTCTAAAAAAAAGTGCAATAACCACCTGTCAGATTAAACACAGAACACTCATTTTCAGAGTGTGATCTGAAACATAATATGTTTTTATGTTTTTTGACATTTTATAAAACGTTTTTATACTGTTGCACATGCGTTTGTGTGTATCCGTGTGATTTATCTTTTAAAGAAGAACCACGACCTCCAAAAGCAAGAAAATAATAAGACAAACGGCTGTTTCATATCATTCCATCAGCTCTGTTGTAAACTTCTATCCAGAAACATTCTAGGAAGATCAAGCTGCTCACAGGGGTAAAGGGACATGTCCTACCTTCATCTTAACAGGTTCAGACCTGAAGAATCACAGAAGTTCCACTCGGCTGTTATTGAACTGAGGATACTGCTGCTGACTGGTCTCACTGATGAGTGATTCTGCCTGTCGGTGTTTATAAGACATCTCCCAAACTCAGCATGCCACGAAAAGCCAGGGGAAAAGTGCAGGAAGGGAGGAGAACCGAGGGAGGAGCATGGATGCATCCGAGATTGAGGGACTATTAATCGAGAGAGAGAGAGAGAGAGAGAGAGAGAGGGGAATATAAAGACAAAAGCAAAGAATTGTTCCAGCTAGTCCTCAGACAATTTGACAAATGTTAAGTGGCTGTCCAGGGAATCTTTTAAAGAGCAAGATTAGCATTTTAAAAACAAACGTTTTCAGTTAAGCTAAGATATTGAATATGGATATTTTGCTCATGACTAAATGCTTTAAAGTTGTTAAAATGACAAAACTTATATAATAATTGATATTTTTTATATATATATATATATATATATATTGTTGTGACAATAGCTGTGGTGTGAATTGTATATAAAGCAGTGTAGTGTTGGGCATCAAAAGAATCAGAATTTTCTCAGCATTGTTCTGAACATGTCCTAATTTTCATATTAAAACACCACAACAAGAAATGTGTATGTAAAGTATTTTGTACTCAATTGATTTTGTACTTGTTCAGTTGATTCCTGCTGTTTATAGACACTAGATGTCCTCTTGAGCACAGACATAATTCACATTCCCCTGTGTGGAGCTCTTTGTAATGTTATTAATATGTTGAGGGAATCATTTATGCTGAATGTCAGGTCTGGTTACGGGTTCTGTGTGATGTTGAGTGTTTCATTCTGTGTGATGTTGAGGGAATCATTTATGCTGAATGTCAGGTCTGGTTACGGGTTCTGTGTGATGTTGAGTGTTTCATTCTGTGTGATGTTGAGGGAACATTCATTTGGATGTTGAGGGAATCATTTATGCTGAATGTCAGGTCTGGTTACGGGTTCTGTGTGATGTTGAGTGTTTCATTCTGTGTGATGTTGAGGGAATCATTTATGCTGAATGTCAGGTCTGGTTACGGGTTCTGTGTGATGTTGAGTGTTTCATTCTGTGTGATGTTGAGGGAATCATTTATGCTGAATGTCAGGTCTGGTTACGGGTTCTGTGTGATGTTGAGTGTTTCATTCTGTGTGATGTTGAGGGAATCATTTATGCTGAATGTCAGGTCTGGTTACGGGTTCTGTGTGATGTTGAGCGTTTCATTCTGTGTGATGTTGAGGGAATCATTTATGCTGAATGTCAGGTCTGGTTACGGGTTCTGTGTGATGTTGAGTGTTTCATTCTGTGTGATGTTGAGGGAATCATTTATGCTGAATGTCAGGTCTGGTTACGGGTTCTGTGTGATGTTGAGTGTTTCATTCTGTGTGATGTTGAGGGAATCATTTATGCTGAATGTCAGGTCTGGTTACGGGTTCTGTGTGATGTTGAGCGTTTCATTCTGTGTGATGTTGAGGGAATCATTTATGCTGAATGTCAGTTCTGGTTACGGGTTCTGTGTGATGTTGAGCGTTTCATTCTGTGTGATGTTGAGGGAATCATTTATGCTGAATGTCAGGTCTGGTTACGGGTTCTGTGTGATGTTGAGTGTTTCATTCTGTGTGATGTTGAGGGAATCATTTATGCTGAATGTCAGGTCTGGTTACGGGTTCTGTGTGATGTTGAGTGTTTCATTCTGTGTGATGTTGAGGGAATCATTTATGCTGAATGTCAGGTCTGGTTACGGGTTCTGTGTGATGTTGAGTGTTTCATTCTGTGTGATGTTGAGGGAATCATTTATGCTGAATGTCAGGTCTGGTTACGGGTTCTGTGTGATGTTGAGCGTTTCATTCTGTGTGATGTTGAGGGAATCATTTATGCTGAATGTCAGGTCTGGTTACGGGTTCTGTGTGATGTTGAGTGTTTCATTCTGTGTGATGTTGAGGGAATCATTTATGCTGAATGTCAGGTCTGGTTACGGGTTCTGTGTGATGTTGAGTGTTTCATTCTGTGTGATGTTGAGGGAATCATTTATGCTGAATGTCAGGTCTGGTTACGGGTTCTGTGTGATGTTGAGTGTTTCATTCTGTGTGATGTTGAGGGAATCATTTATGCTGAATGTCAGGTCTGGTTACGGGTTCTGTGTGATGTTGAGCGTTTCATTCTGTGTGATGTTGAGGGAATCATTTATGCTGAATGTCAGGTCTGGTTACGGGTTCTGTGTGATGTTGAGTGTTTCATTCTGTGTGATGTTGAGGGAATCATTTATGCTGAATGTCAGGTCTGGTTACGGGTTCTGTGTGATGTTGAGTGTTTCATTCTGTGTGATGTTGAGGGAATCATTTATGCTGAATGTCAGGTCTGGTTACGGGTTCTGTGTGATGTTGAGTGTTTCATTCTGTGTGATGTTGAGGGAATCATTTATGCTGAATGTCAGGTCTGGTTACGGGTTCTGTGTGATGTTGAGTGTTTCATTCTGTGTGATGTTGAGGGAATCATTTATGCTGAATGTCAGGTCTGGTTACGGGTTCTGTGTGATGTTGAGTGTTTCATTCTGTGTGATGTTGAGGGAATCATTTATGCTGAATGTCAGGTCTGGTTACGGGTTCTGTGTGATGTTGAGTGTTTCATTCTGTGTGATGTTGAGGGAATCATTTATGCTGAATGTCAGGTCTGGTTACGGGTTCTGTGTGATGTTGAGTGTTTCATTCTGTGTGATGTTGAGGGAATCATTTATGCTGAATGTCAGGTCTGGTTACGGGTTCTGTGTGATGTTGAGTGTTTCATTCTGTGTGATGTTGAGGGAATCATTTATGCTGAATGTCAGGTCTGGTTACGGGTTCTGTGTGATGTTGAGTGTTTCATTCTGTGTGATGTTGAGGGAATCATTTATGCTGAATGTCAGGTCTGGTTACGGGTTCTGTGTGATGTTGAGTGTTTCATTCTGTGTGATGTTGAGGGAATCATTTATGCTGAATGTCAGGTCTGGTTACGGGTTCTGTGTGATGTTGAGTGTTTCATTCTGTGTGATGTTGAGGGAATCATTTATGCTGAATGTCAGGTCTGGTTACGGGTTCTGTGTGATGTTGAGTGTTTCATTCTGTGTGATGTTGAGGGAATCATTTATGCTGAATGTCAGGTCTGGTTACGGGTTCTGTGTGATGTTGAGTGTTTCATTCTGTGTGATGTTGAGGGAATCATTTATGCTGAATGTCAGGTCTGGTTACGGGTTCTGTGTGATGTTGAGTGTTTCATTCTGTGTGATGTTGAGGGAATCATTTATGCTGAATGTCAGGTCTGTTACGGGTTCTTTAGGTTCATTCTGTGTGATGTTGAGGGAATCATTTATGCTGAATGTCAGGTCTGGTTACGGGTTCTGTGTGATGTTGAGCGTTTCATTCTGTGTGATGTTGAGGGAATCATTTATGCTGAATGTCAGGTCTGGTTACGGGTTCTGTGTGATGTTGAGTGTTTCATTCTGTGTGATGTTGAGGGAATCATTTATGCTGAATGTCAGGTCTGGTTACGGGTTCTGTGTGATGTTGAGTGTTTCATTCTGTGTGATGTTGAGGGAATCATTTATGCTGAATGTCAGGTCTGGTTACGGGTTCTGTGTGATGTTGAGCGTTTCATTCTGTGTGATGTTGAGGGAATCATTTATGCTGAATGTCAGGTCTGGTTACGGGTTCTGTGTGATGTTGAGTGTTTCATTCTGTGTGATGTTGAGGGAATCATTTATGCTGAATGTCAGGTCTGGTTGGGTTCTGTGTGATGTTGAGTGTTTCATTCTGTGTGATGTTGAGGGAATCATTTATGCTGAATGTCAGGTCTGGTTACGGGTTCTGTGTGATGTTGAGTGTTTCATTCTGTGTGATGTTGAGGGAATCATTTATGCTGAATGTCAGGTCTGGTTACGGGTTCTGTGTGATGTTGAGTGTTTCATTCTGTGTGATGTTGAGGGAATCATTTATGCTGAATGTCAGGTCTGGTTACGGGTTCTGTGTGATGTTGAGTGTTTCATTCTGTGTGATGTTGAGGGAATCATTTATGCTGAATGTCAGGTCTGGTTGCGGGGTTCTGTGTGATGTTGAGTGTTTCATTCTGTGTGATGTTGAGGGAATCATTTATGCTGAATGTCAGGTCTGGTTACGGGTTCTGTGTGATGTTGAGTGTTTCATTCTGTGTGATGTTGAGGGAATCATTTATGCTGAATGTCAGGTCTGGTTACGGGTTCTGTGTGATGTTGAGTGTTTCATTCTGTGTGATGTTGAGGGAATCATTTATGCTGAATGTCAGGTCTGGTTACGGGTTCTGTGTGATGTTGAGTGTTTCATTCTGTGTGATGTTGAGGGAATCATTTATGCTGAATGTCAGGTCTGGTTACGGGTTCTGTGTGATGTTGAGTGTTTCATTCTGTGTGATGTTGAGGGAATCATTTATGCTGAATGTCAGGTCTGGTTACGGGTTCTGTGTGATGTTGAGTGTTTCATTCTGTGTGATGTTGAGGGAATCATTTATGCTGAATGTCAGGTCTGGTTACGGGTTCTGTGTGATGTTGAGTGTTTCATTCTGTGTGATGTTGAGGGAATCATTTATGCTGAATGTCAGGTCTGGTTACGGGTTCTGTGTGATGTTGAGTGTTTCATTCTGTGTGATGTTGAGGGAATCATTTATGCTGAATGTCAGGTCTGGTTACGGGTTCTGTGTGATGTTGAGTGTTTCATTCTGTGTGATGTTGAGGGAATCATTTATGCTGAATGTCAGGTCTGGTTACGGGTTCTGTGTGATGTTGAGTGTTTCATTCTGTGTGATGTTGAGGGAATCATTTATGCTGAATGTCAGGTCTGGTTACGGGTTCTGTGTGATGTTGAGTGTTTCATTCTGTGTGATGTTGAGGGAATCATTTATGCTGAATGTCAGGTCTGGTTACGGGTTCTGTGTGATGTTGAGCGTTTCATTCTGTGTGATGTTGAGGGAATCATTTATGCTGAATGTCAGGTCTGGTTACGGTTCTGTGTGATGTTGAGCGTTTCATTCTGTGTGATGTTGAGGGAATCATTTATGCTGAATGTCAGGTCTGGTTACGGGTTCTGTGTGATGTTGAGTGTTTCATTCTGTGTGATGTTGAGGGAATCATTTATGCTGAATGTCAGGTCTGGTTACGGGTTCTGTGTGATGTTGAGTGTTTCATTCTGTGTGATGTTGAGGGAATCATTTATGCTGAATGTCAGGTCTGGTTACGGGTTCTGTGTGATGTTGAGTGTTTCATTCTGTGTGATGTTGAGGGAATCATTTATGCTGAATGTCAGGTCTGGTTACGGGTTCTGTGTGATGTTGAGTGTTTCATTCTGTGTGATGTTGAGGGAATCATTTATGCTGAATGTCAGGTCTGGTTACGGGTTCTGTGTGATGTTGAGTGTTTCATTCTGTGTGATGTTGAGGGAATCATTTATGCTGAATGTCAGGTCTGGTTACGGGTTCTGTGTGATGTTGAGTGTTTCATTCTGTGTGATGTTGAGGGAATCATTTATGCTGAATGTCAGGTCTGGTTACGGGTTCTGTGTGATGTTGAGTGTTTCATTCTGTGTGATGTTGAGGGAATCATTTATGCTGAATGTCAGGTCTGGTTACGGGTTCTGTGTGATGTTGAGTGTTTCATTCTGTGTGATGTTGAGGGAATCATTTATGCTGAATGTCAGGTCTGGTTACGGGTTCTGTGTGATGTTGAGTGTTTCATTCTGTGTGATGTTGAGGGAATCATTTATGCTGAATGTCAGGTCTGGTTACGGGTTCTGTGTGATGTTGAGTGTTTCATTCTGTGTGATGTTGAGGGAATCATTTATGCTGAATGTCAGGTCTGGTTACGGGTTCTGTGTGATGTTGAGTGTTTCATTCTGTGTGATGTTGAGGGAATCATTTATGCTGAATGTCAGGTCTGGTTACGGGTTCTGTGTGATGTTGAGTGTTTCATTCTGTGTGATGTTGAGGGAATCATTTATGCTGAATGTCAGGTCTGGTTACGGGTTCTGTGTGATGTTGAGTGTTTCATTCTGTGTGATGTTGAGGGAATCATTTATGCTGAATGTCAGGTCTGGTTACGGGTTCTGTGTGATGTTGAGTGTTTCATTCTGTGTGATGTTGAGGGAATCATTTATGCTGAATGTCAGGTCTGGTTACGGGTTCTGTGTGATGTTGAGTGTTTCATTCTGTGTGATGTTGAGGGAATCATTTATGCTGAATGTCAGGTCTGGTTACGGGTTCTGTGTGATGTTGAGTGTTTCATTCTGTGTGATGTTGAGGGAATCATTTATGCTGAATGTCAGGTCTGGTTACGGGTTCTGTGTGATGTTGAGTGTTTCATTCTGTGTGATGTTGAGGGAATCATTTATGCTGAATGTCAGGTCTGGTTACGGGTTCTGTGTGATGTTGAGTGTTTCATTCTGTGTGATGTTGAGGGAATCATTTATGCTGAATGTCAGGTCTGGTTACGGGTTCTGTGTGATGTTGAGTGTTTCATTCTGTGTGATGTTGAGGGAATCATTTATGCTGAATGTCAGGTCTGGTTACGGGTTCTGTGTGATGTTGAGCGTTTCATTCTGTGTGATGTTGAGGGAATCATTTATGCTGAATGTCAGGTCTGGTTACGGGTTCTGTGTGATGTTGAGTGTTTCATTCTGTGTGATGTTGAGGGAATCATTTATGCTGAATGTCAGGTCTGGTTACGGGTTCTGTGTGATGTTGAGTGTTTCATTCTGTGTGATGTTGAGGGAATCATTTATGCTGAATGTCAGGTCTGGTTACGGGTTCTGTGTGATGTTGAGTGTTTCATTCTGTGTGATGTTGAGGGAATCATTTATGCTGAATGTCAGGTCTGGTTACGGGTTCTGTGTGATGTTGAGTGTTTCATTCTGTGTGATGTTGAGGGAATCATTTATGCTGAATGTCAGGTCTGGTTACGGGTTCTGTGTGATGTTGAGTGTTTCATTCTGTGTGATGTTGAGGAATCATTTATGCTGAATGTCAGGTCTGGTTACGGGTTCTGTGTGATGTTGAGTGTTTCATTCTGTGTGATGTTGAGGGAATCATTTATGCTGAATGTCAGGTCTGGTTACGGGTTCTGTGTGATGTTGAGTGTTTCATTCTGTGTGATGTTGAGGGAATCATTTATGCTGAATGTCAGGTCTGGTTACGGGTTCTGTGTGATGTTGAGTGTTTCATTCTGTGTGATGTTGAGGGAATCATTTATGCTGAATGTCAGGTCTGGTTACGGGTTCTGTGTGATGTTGAGTGTTTCATTCTGTGTGATGTTGAGGGAATCATTTATGCTGAATGTCAGGTCTGGTTACGGGTTCTGTGTGATGTTGAGTGTTTCATTCTGTGTGATGTTGAGGGAATCATTTATGCTGAATGTCAGGTCTGGTTACGGGTTCTGTGTGATGTTGAGTGTTTCATTCTGTGTGATGTTGAGGGAATCATTTATGCTGAATGTCAGGTCTGGTTACGGGTTCTTGTGATGTGGTGTTTCATTCTTGTGATGTTGAGGGAATCATTTATGCTGAATGTCAGGTCTGGTTACGGGTTCTTGATGTTGAGGTTCTTTTTTTTGAGGGAATCATTTATGCTGAATGTAGGTCTGGTTCGGTTCTGTGTGATGTTGAGTGATTCTGTGTGATGTTGAGGGAATCATTTATGCTGAATGTCAGGTCTGGTTACGGGTTCTGTGTGATGTTTTTTCATTCTGTGTGATGTTGAGGGAATCATTTATGCTGAATGTCAGTCTGGTTACGGGTTCTGTGTGATGTTGAGTCTTCTGTGTGATGTTGAGGGAATCATTTATGCTGAATGTCAGGTCTGGTTACGGGTTCTGTGTGATGTTGAGTGTTTCATTCTGTGTGATGTTGAGGGAATCATTTATGCTGAATGTCAGGTCTGGTTACGGGTTCTGTGTGATGTTGAGTGTTTCATTCTGTGTGATGTTGAGGGAATCATTTATGCTGAATGTCAGGTCTGGTTACGGGTTCTGTGTGATGTTGAGTGTTTCATTCTGTGTGATGTTGAGGGAATCATTTATGCTGAATGTCAGGTCTGGTTACGGGTTCTGTGTGATGTTGAGCGTTTCATTCTGTGTGATGTTGAGGGAATCATTTATGCTGAATGTCAGGTCTGGTTACGGGTTCTGTGTGATGTTGAGTGTTTCATTCTGTGTGATGTTGAGGGAATCATTTATGCTGAATGTCAGGTCTGGTTACGGGTTCTGTGTGATGTTGAGTGTTTCATTCTGTGTGATGTTGAGGGAATCATTTATGCTGAATGTCAGGTCTGGTTACGGGTTCTGTGTGATGTTGAGTGTTTCATTCTGTGTGATGTTGAGGGAATCATTTATGCTGAATGTCAGGTCTGGTTACGGGTTCTGTGTGATGTTGAGTGTTTCATTCTGTGTGATGTTGAGGGAATCATTTATGCTGAATGTCAGGTCTGGTTACGGGTTCTGTGTGATGTTGAGTGTTTCATTCTGTGTGATGTTGAGGGAATCATTTATGCTGAATGTCAGGTCTGGTTACGGGTTCTGTGTGATGTTGAGTGTTTCATTCTGTGTGATGTTGAGGGAATCATTTATGCTGAATGTCAGGTCTGGTTACGGGTTCTGTGTGATGTTGAGTGTTTCATTCTGTGTGATGTTGAGGGAATCATTTATGCTGAATGTCAGGTCTGGTTACGGGTTCTGTGTGATGTTGAGTGTTTCATTCTGTGTGATGTTGAGGGAATCATTTATGCTGAATGTCAGGTCTGGTCTACGGGTTCTTGTGATGTTGAGTGTTTCCATTCTGTGTGATGTTGAGGGAATCATTTATGCTGAATGTCAGGTCTGGTTACGGGTTCTGTGTGATGTTGAGTGTTTCATTCTGTGTGATGTTGAGGGAATCATTTATGCTGAATGTCAGGTCTGGTTACGGGTTCTGTGTGATGTTGAGTGTTTCATTCTGTGTGATGTTGAGGGAATCATTTATGCTGAATGTCAGGTCTGGTTACGGGTTCTGTGTGATGTTGAGTGTTTCATTCTGTGTGATGTTGAGGGAATCATTTATGCTGAATGTCAGGTCTGGTTACGGGTTCTGTGTGATGTTGAGTGTTTCATTCTGTGTGATGTTGAGGGAATCATTTATGCTGAATGTCAGGTCTGGTTACGGGTTCTGTGTGATGTTGAGTGTTTCATTCTGTGTGATGTTGAGGGAATCATTTATGCTGAATGTCAGGTCTGGTTACGGGTTCTGTGTGATGTTGAGTGTTTCATTCTGTGTGATGTTGAGGGAATCATTTATGCTGAATGTCAGGTCTGGTTACGGGTTCTGTGTGATGTTGAGTGTTTCATTCTGTGTGATGTTGAGGGAATCATTTATGCTGAATGTCAGGTCTGGTTACGGGTTCTGTGTGATGTTGAGCGTTTCATTCTGTGTGATGTTGAGGGAATCATTTATGCTGAATGTCAGGTCTGGTTACGGGTTCTGTGTGATGTTGAGTGTTTCATTCTGTGTGATGTTGAGGGAATCATTTATGCTGAATGTCAGGTCTGGTTACGGGTTCTGTGTGATGTTGAGTGTTTCATTCTGTGTGATGTTGAGGGAATCATTTATGCTGAATGTCAGGTCTGGTTACGGGTTCTGTGTGATGTTGAGTGTTTCATTCTGTGTGATGTTGAGGGAATCATTTATGCTGAATGTCAGGTCTGGTTACGGGTTCTGTGTGATGTTGAGTGTTTCATTCTGTGTGATGTTGAGGGAATCATTTATGCTGAATGTCAGGTCTGGTTACGGGTTCTTTGATGTTGAGCGTTTCATTCTGTGTGATGTTGAGGGAATCATTTATGCTGAATGTCAGGTTGTTACGGGTTCTGTGTGATGTTGAGTGTTTCATTCTGTGTGATGTTGAGGGAATCATTTATGCTGAATGTCAGGTCTGGTTACGGGTTCTGTGTGATGTTGAGTGTTTCATTCTGTGTGATGTTGAGGGAATCATTTATGCTGAATGTCAGGTCTGGTTACGGGTTCTGTGTGATGTTGAGTGTTTCATTCTGTGTGATGTTGAGGGAATCATTTATGCTGAATGTCAGGTCTGGTTACGGGTTCTGTGTGATGTTGAGTGTTTCATTCTGTGTGATGTTGAGGGAATCATTTATGCTGAATGTCAGGTCTGGTTACGGGTTCTGTGTGATGTTGAGTGTTTCATTCTGTGTGATGTTGAGGGAATCATTTATGCTGAATGTCAGGTCTGGTTACGGGTTCTGTGTGATGTTGAGTGTTTCATTCTGTGTGATGTTGAGGGAATCATTTATGCTGAATGTCAGGTCTGGTTACGGGTTCTGTGTGATGTTGAGCGTTTCATTCTGTGTGATGTTGAGGGAATCATTTATGCTGAATGTCAGGTCTGGTTACGGGTTCTGTGTGATGTTGAGTGTTTCATTCTGTGTGATGTTGAGGGAATCATTTATGCTGAATGTCAGGTCTGGTTACGGGTTCTGTGTGATGTTGAGTGTTTCATTCTGTGTGATGTTGAGGGAATCATTTATGCTGAATGTCAGGTCTGGTTACGGGTTCTGTGTGATGTTGAGTGTTTCATTCTGTGTGATGTTGAGGGAATCATTTATGCTGAATGTCAGGTCTGGTTACGGGTTCTGTGTGATGTTGAGCGTTTCATTCTGTGTGATGTTGAGGGAATCATTTATGCTGAATGTCAGGTCTGGTTACGGGTTCTGTGTGATGTTGAGTGTTTCATTCTGTGTGATGTTGAGGGAATCATTTATGCTGAATGTCAGGTCTGGTTACGGGTTCTGTGTGATGTTGAGTGTTTCATTCTGTGTGATGTTGAGGGAATCATTTATGCTGAATGTCAGGTCTGGTTACGGGTTCTGTGTGATGTTGAGTGTTTCATTCTGTGTGATGTTGAGGGAATCATTTATGCTGAATGTCAGGTCTGGTTACGGGTTCTGTGTGATGTTGAGTGTTTCATTCTGTGTGATGTTGAGGGAATCATTTATGCTGAATGTCAGGTCTGGTTACGGGTTCTGTGTGATGTTGAGTGTTTCATTCTGTGTGATGTTGAGGGAATCATTTATGCTGAATGTCAGGTCTGGTTACGGGTTCTGTGTGATGTTGAGTGTTTCATTCTGTGTGATGTTGAGGGAATCATTTATGCTGAATGTCAGGTCTGGTTACGGGTTCTGTGTGATGTTGAGTGTTTCATTCTGTGTGATGTTGAGGGAATCATTTATGCTGAATGTCAGGTCTGGTTACGGGTTCTGTGTGATGTTGAGTGTTTCATTCTGTGTGATGTTGAGGGAATCATTTATGCTGAATGTCAGGTCTGGTTACGGGTTCTGTGTGATGTTGAGTGTTTCATTCTGTGTGATGTTGAGGGAATCATTTATGCTGAATGTCAGGTCTGGTTACGGGTTCTGTGTGATGTTGAGTGTTTCATTCTGTGTGATGTTGAGGGAATCATTTATGCTGAATGTCAGGTCTGGTTACGGGTTCTGTGTGATGTTGAGCGTTTCATTCTGTGTGATGTTGAGGGAATCATTTATGCTGAATGTCAGGTCTGGTTACGGGTTCTGTGTGATGTTGAGTGTTTCATTCTGTGTGATGTTGAGGGAATCATTTATGCTGAATGTCAGGTCTGGTTACGGTTCTGGTGATGTTGAGTGTTTCATTCTGTGTGATGTTGAGGGAATCATTTATGCTGAATGTCAGTTTGGTTACGGGTTCTGTGTGATGTTGAGTGTTTCATTCTTGTGATGTTGAGGGAATCATTTATGCTGAATGTCAGGTCTGTTACGGTTCTGTGTGATGTTGAGTGTTTCATTCTGTGTGATGTTGAGGGAATCATTTATGCTGAATGTCAGGTCTGTTACGGTTTGTGTGATGTTGAGTGTTTCATTCTTGTGATGTTGAGGAATCATTTATGCTGAATGTCAGGTCTGGTTACGGGTTCTTGTGATGTTGTGTTTCTTCGTGATGTTGGGGAATCATTTATGCTGAATGTCAGTCTGGTTAGGGTTTTGTGATGTTGAGTGTTTCATTCTGTGTGATGTTGAGGGAATCATTTATGCTGAATGTCAGGTCTGTTACGGGTTCTGTGTGATGTTAGTTTCATTCTTGTGATGTTGAGGGAATCATTTATGCTGAATGTCAGGTCTGGTTACGGGTTCTGTGTGATGTTGATGTTTCATTCTGTGTGATGTTGAGGAATCATTTATGCTGAATGTCAGGTCTGGTTACGGGTTCTGTGTGATGTTGAGCTTCTTCTGTGTGATGTTGAGGGAATCATTTATGCTGAATGTCAGGTCTGGTTACGGGTTCTGTGTGATGTTGAGCGTTTCATTCTGTGTGATGTTGAGGGAATCATTTATGCTGAATGTCAGGTCTGGTTACGGGTTCTGTGTGATGTTGAGTGTTTCATTCTGTGTGATGTTGAGGGAATCATTTATGCTGAATGTCAGGTCTGGTTACGGGTTCTGTGTGATGTTGAGTGTTTCATTCTGTGTGATGTTGAGGGAATCATTTATGCTGAATGTCAGGTCTGGTTACGGGTTCTGTGTGATGTTGAGTGTTTCATTCTGTGTGATGTTGAGGGAATCATTTAGCTGAATGTCAGGTCTGGTTACGGGTTCTTGTGTGTTGAGTGTTTCATTCTGTGTGATGTTGAGGGAATCATTTATGCTGAATGTCAGGTCTGGTTACGGTTCTGTGTGATGTTGAGCGTTTCATTCTTGTGATGTTGAGGAATCATTTATGCTGAATGTCAGGTCTGGTTACGGGTTCTTGTGATGTTGAGTGTTTCATTCTGTGTGATGTTGAGGGAATCATTTATGCTGAATGTCAGGTCTGGTTACGGGTTCTTGTGATGTTGAGTGTTTCATTCTGTGTGATGTTGAGGGAATCATTTATGCTGAATGTCAGGTCTGGTTACGGGTTCTGTGTGATGTTGACGTTTCATTCTGTGTGATGTTGAGGGAATCATTTATGCTGAATGTCAGGTCTGGTTACGGGTTCTGTGTGATGTTGAGCGTTTCATTCTGTGTGATGTTGAGGGAATCATTTATGCTGAATGTCAGGTCTGGTTACGGGTTCTGTGTGATGTTGAGCGTTTCATTCTGTGTGATGTTGAGGGAATCATTTATGCTGAATGTCAGGTCTGGTTACGGGTTCTGTGTGATGTTGAGCGTTTCATTCTGTGTGATGTTGAGGGAATCATTTATGCTGAATGTCAGGTCTGGTTACGGGTTCTGTGTGATGTTGAGCGTTTCATTCTGTGTGATGTTGAGGGAATCATTTATGCTGAATGTCAGGTCTGGTTACGGGTTCTGTGTGATGTTGAGTGTTTCATTCTGTGTGATGTTGAGGGAATCATTTATGCTGAATGTCAGGTCTGGTTACGGGTTCTGTGTGATGTTGAGTGTTTCATTCTGTGTGATGTTGAGGGAATCATTTATGCTGAATGTCAGGTCTGGTTACGGGTTCTGTGTGATGTTGAGTGTTTCATTCTGTGTGATGTTGAGGGAATCATTTATGCTGAATGTCAGGTCTGGTTACGGGTTCTGTGTGATGTTGAGTGTTTCATTCTGTGTGATGTTGAGGGAATCATTTATGCTGAATGTCAGGTCTGGTTACGGGTTCTGTGTGATGTTGAGTGTTTCATTCTGTGTGATGTTGAGGGAATCATTTATGCTGAATGTCAGGTCTGGTTACGGGTTCTGTGTGATGTTGAGTGTTTCATTCTGTGTGATGTTGAGGGAATCATTTATGCTGAATGTCAGGTCTGGTTACGGGTTCTGTGTGATGTTGAGTGTTTCATTCTGTGTGATGTTGAGGGAATCATTTATGCTGAATGTCAGGTCTGGTTACGGGTTCTGTGTGATGTTGAGTGTTTCATTCTGTGTGATGTTGAGGGAATCATTTATGCTGAATGTCAGGTCTGGTTACGGGTTCTGTGTGATGTTGAGCGTTTCATTCTGTGTGATGTTGAGGGAATCATTTATGCTGAATGTCAGGTCTGGTTACGGGTTCTGTGTGATGTTGAGTGTTTCATTCTGTGTGATGTTGAGGGAATCATTTATGCTGAATGTCAGGTCTGGTTACGGGTTCTGTGTGATGTTGAGTGTTTCATTCTGTGTGATGTTGAGGGAATCATTTATGCTGAATGTCAGGTCTGGTTACGGGTTCTGTGTGATGTTGAGTGTTTCATTCTGTGTGATGTTGAGGGAATCATTTATGCTGAATGTCAGGTCTGGTTACGGGTTCTGTGTGATGTTGAGCGTTTCATTCTGTGTGATGTTGAGGGAATCATTTATGCTGAATGTCAGGTCTGGTTACGGGTTCTGTGTGATGTTGAGTGTTTCATTCTGTGTGATGTTGAGGGAATCATTTATGCTGAATGTCAGGTCTGGTTACGGGTTCTGTGTGATGTTGAGTGTTTCATTCTGTGTGATGTTGAGGGAATCATTTATGCTGAATGTCAGGTCTGGTTACGGGTTCTGTGTGATGTTGAGTGTTTCATTCTGTGTGATGTTGAGGGAATCATTTATGCTGAATGTCAGGTCTGGTTACGGGTTCTGTGACGTATTGAAACGCGCATTGACGAACACGTGCACTGACTCTTACGCAATCTGTTGGAAAACAAACCACGTCACTGAGCGCTCATTGGTTCTGTCTGACCATTGAAACATCATCCACCTATCAGCGAGTTTGAAGGCGTGTCCAGGCGTGTAAACGATGGCAAGACCATAATAAAGCGTTTGTCATGTTGAAATGTCCGAAACTGACTCAGAATCAGTACAAACGAGTCGTGTCGTGATGATGACGAGCTCTTTAAAGAAGCAGTGACGCGTTTCCGTCTGCTGCTGCACACACCAGCGAGAGTCAACATTAAATGTTATTCTTTCATTTATTACACTGCTATCGAATTAAAAATGTTGTGAAAGTGACACGTATCAGTTTTCATTATTTATGTGTTAGTGGAGATGACTGTGACTTTTAAACTTTCCTTTCAAATGGTATTATTATTGTCATTATAGAGTTGTCACCGTCATGACGTTCATTAGCACATTATTAACGTTGTTGAACTGGACTTCACTCCACTGGTGTTGTGATAATACGTGTTGAGTGTATAATTCTGCTCATGTCTGTGATTGTTGTGATTATTTCACCGTCATAAGACCGACCTACTGAAACTCATCCAGCCCACGTGACTGAGAGACGACCGAGGCGTTGCCAAGCACAAGTGACGTCACGGCGCTGAGTTCGCGACCGCCACAGCAGATTCGAGGCCGCGACAGCTGCGTCCGATCCGCCGGTAAATCCTCCTCCATCCGCTGCAGACGCGGAGAAATGACGATCGGTCCACCGGGAGCATAACGAGCTCCGCCCGGACCGCGACGCTCCTGCTTCAGAAACGAATGTGAACAGCGAGCCGCGGAGGCATCGCGACCGTCCGCAGGGACTGAGGAGTTCAATAACGAGCACTTACCGGTCCGGTCGGGGTCACACGGCTGCTGTAATAAACAACAAACCGAACCCGAACCGGGAGGAGCCAGTAAACAGCGATGGAGCTGCGCGTCGGCAACAGATACCGGCTGGGCAGAAAAATCGGAAGCGGCTCGTTCGGAGACATTTATCTGGGTAACATTTATGTGTGTGAGCCTCGTATTGGGCTCGTCATGTTCAGTCCAGCGCGAGCACACGAAGTCTTCCTCCAGGTCGGTGTGTGGGGTGTGGGTCCGGGTTTCTGACCTGTTGAGTGGAGTGACGTCATCACCGAACCGGCGGCTGTGTGAGTGAATGTTACCTGTCCGTACAGGTGACCCAGAAGAACAAACCTGACATAAGCTGGATTTCATTCCCACCTGAACAAACTGACGTGTGCATGTGTGCAGTGTTGAGGGTAGATCTTACTAACAGGGTCTGTGAATGAGTGATGGTGGTTGTCATGGAGACGCACAGTCAGAGGACACTTCTGCTCATTGTTGATCATTCCAGCAGTGATGCTGCAGAGTCACTGTTGAATATGACAATACAGGGTTTGACTTCCAGACGAGGTCATTCTGTTACCTTTCATTTCTTAAGCACACTTTATCTGTTCAGATGGGCTTAGCAGTTTAATAGTGAGTTTATAATTGATTCTTAAAACCTGCTGCTCTAAATACCTTCAGAATGTCTTAATGGTTCATCTAGGCTCAGGTGTGTAATTTACAGTACGACTAACTTTTAATCTCATTCAGGGCAGATTACAGGAAGTTTTGCATGGAGTGAAACATGTCCGTTTGTGGCCACTGAACGTATTGAAAGGAATCTAATTTAAGTGCAGATCAAGCTGAAGTCCAGTTGTCTTGTTTCTGTTTTAACAGACAGGCTCAGTTTGTGATGTTTGCAAAAACGGCAGCTCTAATTCTGAAGACCATACAGCCTCATGTTAAACTGTTGAGAAGCCTTTATCCCAGAGTTACTGGCTGAGATGAGCGTGTGCGTGCGAGTGTGCGTGCGAGTGTGCGAGTGTGAGCAGGGCTTGGCAGGTGTGGTGACATCGTAAACTTCATCTGCTCTGTTATTTCACAAGTGTAATTAAGTGATGTTTAAAATAATACAGGTGATTTGAAGGTGGTGCTTTCTGAGGCCGTACTGCAGAATGTGAATGCACATCACACACACTCATTCACTCCAGTCAGCTTCAATCATACACTGTCTCATTGTCATTAGAGGAGGTACAATTCAAACCCAACCAGAGTGAGTTGTTTGAAATGTGACAGATCATCTCACAGTCATCTGACATTCAGTTCCTCTCCCTTTACACTGGCATTCCTGGACCCAGCCCGTGTGTGCATCATGTGTTGCCCTGGGGTGTGTTACCCAGCACTGCCTCATTCATCTGCAGTTCTTGTTACCACTCGTCAGTTTTACACAGCTGTAGCTGTAGAGTGTTTAGGAGGGTTTAATTTGCCTTTATGATGATGAATCATATGATTTTCATATTAAGACTGTATGATTAATCGTTTTTAAACCAGTCTCTTTTGATCTGAATGTAATTAAAGTGTACTGACGATTTGTGCTCCTCTTAAAATGGTTTAGTTGAGTTAGCCGTGTGTTTCCACCTGACCTGCTCGACAGCAGTTTCTGTGTTAACAGCTGAGGAGTTACTGTGTTTGTCTTGAAATCTGGGAACCTGAAGAGCAGGTCGCAGTTTCCGTTCAGACAGACATGAATAGCTTTGTGCCAAAAGTTTTATCATTGGTTATAAAATGGACCGTTTTAATCCTGGTTGCTGATCGGTTAACATCAGCTCCCTGTGTTGCATACGTCACAATATTGTAGTGGCTAAGATACAAAACGCCTTTGCACCGCAACAAAGTATGTTATTTCTGTAAGCAGTAACCAAAGTCGCTGTGCTATGTGAGGGATTGTATCTTCAATCTTACGAGCAGCACTTGTGAAATATTTTTAAATGTGCGACTGATCACATGTTTGAGTTCCAACATTGAGAGCAACATTGACAAGAGAAACACAGTTTTGTCCATTGTTTGAATTTTTTATAAATTTCTGTGCCCCTCAAAGCAACTTTCTCGCGTATGCACCTAATATAAAGATGTGTTCATTATGATCTACAGTCATAATCAGTTTGTTGGAGATCCAGGCTGTGATCGGATCACTTTCATTGTTTTACTGGGTCTGTTTCCCACTCTGCACACAGGAACAGACATTTCAGTTGGAGAGGAAGTGGCCATTAAACTGGAATGTGTGAAGACGAAACACCCACAGCTCCACATCGAGAGCAAAATTTACAAGATGATGCAGGGTGGAGGTACTGACAACAAAGTTAAACTGTTTAACATGTCTGTCAGTGTGAAGCACACACAAAGCAGTGAGTGTGTGACAGCTGTTTTAGGTGGTTTGTATGTGTGGGTTCTTGCAGTTGGCATTCCCACCATAAAGTGGTGTGGAGCTGAAGGAGATTATAACGTGATGGTGATGGAGCTGCTGGGCCCCAGTCTAGAGGACCTTTTTAATTTCTGCTCCAGGAAGTTCAGCCTGAAGACGGTGCTGCTGCTGGCTGACCAGATGGTATGATCCAAAACTCAATTACCTTCAGGAATAAAGTCACAAGTGTTTGTGAAAGTTTCTGGAAAAAATCATTTAAAATTCCAGCAGAGGAAGCTGTTGGTGTACGTGCTCTGTTGTTGTAAATCAGTCTTTTATGAAGGTGTTTTTATCATCTTGCATGTGTTCAACTCCGTAGATCAGCCGCATCGAGTACATCCACTCCAAGAACTTCATTCACAGAGATGTGAAGCCTGATAACTTTCTCATGGGTCTGGGGAAGAAGGGTAACCTGGTCTACATCATTGACTTCGGTCTGGCCAAAAAATACCGTGATGCACGGACACACCAGCACATTCCCTATCGCGAGAACAAGAACCTCACTGGCACCGCACGCTACGCATCCATCAACACACATCTTGGCATTGGTAAGACCACAGATACAGCTAATAGAACAGCACTCCATTCAGAACACATTCTTACTCCTCGCTGCACTTTTAGTGCTGGTTAAAAATGGCCAGTAAAACTAGGTGATTTTGTGATAAGTTTTCAATGTTTCTTTTTGACATTTATTGCTAACCATTTCTAATATCACAAATATTTTGTTTAGTGTCAGAATGTTTTGAAAAATGTGGGCAGCTGTGGCCCAATGGTTAAAGAGTCAGAAGGTTGCAGGTTCAATTCTTAATGCCAGCAATAAACAGCTGAGGTGCCCTTGAGCGTGGCACCTAACACCCAGTTGCTTCCCTGGCACTGCAGTGCTGCCCACTGCTCTGGGTGTGTGTTCATAGTTTGCAGCGTGTGTTCACAGCTCCTGTGTGTGTGTGTGTGTGTGTGTGTGTGTGTGTGTATGTGCGGGCGTGTGTGCACTAACTGGATGGGTTAAATGCAGAGAACAGATTCTGAGTATGCATCACCAAACTTCACTTTAGCAGTCTGAACAAATAATGAGTCCTACATAACATCTGCATGCTGTGACAGGAAAGGGTTTTTACTTGTATGACAGACCTGCAGTGCTCTTGACCCAGATTTTACAACAGATTGTGATGCTCTGGCTGTGTTTTACGAATTTGATGTTTTTTATGATTATTTCTCTTTCCTGTTAGTCTGACGCTCTGTATGAAGTCATTGTGCACTTGTGCTCAGAAGCGTGTGTATTTTTTGCATTTTCCAGAGAGAAATTTAACATGCGCACACATTTCCTTTGACGTGACTGCTTATTCATGCATCGCTGTGGTGCTTTTAGGCTTACAGTGTCTTCCTGCTCCATATACAAGATCTTATAACTGTGTGTGTGTCTCTGTGTCGCTGCAGAGCAGTCTCGGCGTGATGACCTGGAGTCTCTTGGTTACGTGCTCATGTACTTTAACTTGGGCTCTCTGCCCTGGCAGGGACTGAAAGCCGCCACTAAGAGACAGAAGTACGAGAGAATCAGCGAGAAGAAAATGTCCACCCCCATTGAAGTTCTCTGCAAGGGCTACCCATGTGTGTACAAGCATAATTTCAGCAGTTCTTCTAGAATGAGTGTGTGAAGCAGTGTCCGAGAGCTGTTGAAAGTTGTAGAATGTAACGTGGATGTTGTGACCCACAGCTGAATTTGCCACGTACCTCAACTTCTGTCGGTCTCTGCGATTTGATGACAAGCCTGATTATTCGTACCTGAGGCAGCTCTTCAGGAATCTGTTCCACAGGCAGGGCTTCTCCTACGACTATGTGTTTGACTGGAACATGCTAAAGTTTGTAAGTGCATGTTAGCAGCTTTATATCCTGATTGTGCTCATTATTTGTGCTTTTATTATTTGAGGGTTTTGTTCATTACTGAAGGTTATATGAATCAGAAAACCATTTCCTGTTTTTCTTAAAGGGGGTACATGAGAAATTGAGAAGTTCAATATGCTGTGACTACCAACTCTCAACATAATTGAAATAAAATGGTGCAAAAATGGCACATTCTGAAATGGCTGTGCTTCTAATGTCTGAGATTCAAAAGGGGTCTTAGGGGGGAGACATTAAAGTCATATGAAGCAAAACAGTCTGACAATACAGTGTCATTAGCAGTAATACATAAATAAACAGCAAATTTTAATATTTGGGTGAACTATCCCTTTAAGAACTGTAGTTTTCTGTGCTGCATCGTTTATCTTTTTAATTTTCCCTCTCAGGGCGCCAACCGCACAGCAGAGGAAGCAGAGCGTGAGAGGAGAGAGAGGGACGAGCGGATGAGGCACAGCAGGAATCCTGCTGCACGAGGCATCCCAGCAGCCTCAGGCAGACCCCGCCCCACACAGGACGGGGCCCTGCCCACCCCACTCACACCCACCTCACACACAGGTAAGACGATACTTCAGTCATTTCTCAGATGAAACTGGCTGGCTGCAGTTTTTGAACACTGTCATATCATGTCCTCTCGCTGTATCTCACAGCAAACACGTCCTCGCCCAGACCGGTCACCGGCATGGAGCGTGAACGGAAGGTCAGTATGCGGCTTCACCGTGGCGCTCCGGTCAACGTGTCATCCTCTGACCTGACAGGACGGCAAGACACTTCCCGCATGTCCACATCACAGGTATAGACAGACCTGTGTACTCGTGTCTTCTGTGTATGCAGTCAAACCTGTTGGTATAATAAAATAATTACACTAGAGGTTTGTAAATCTGCAGGTACAAATAATTTGCATACGATTTGTGGTTTGTTGTAATTCATCTTTTGAGGCTGATATGATCTGACCTTAATTAGGATATTTAGGTTATAATTTAAAAACTGTAATATTTTTAAATTAAATCAGCTCATTAGGTAATGTAAAAGGTTGTTTCAGGAAGTTCAGCCTTTATTATTTCTAGGAAAAGTCATCTCTGCATCATATGTGTTCTGAATGTTACAGACAGTAGGTTTGGTGTTACTGTGGGTTGGTCTGAGTGAACTGTCAGTGCAGAAGTGACAGCTGTGGGTTTAATGTGTTTGTTTCTCAGAATAGCATTTCCTTTGATCACCTCGGGAAGTAGCTGATGGTCGCACTGTTGTGTGAAAACAGCCGCAGCAGGTGAGTTCAGCTGACTGAACATTAGCTGCATCATTTTCATTAATGTACCAAATGTGTTTAATACTCATGAATGTATATAATACATGCTAAAAAATAAATCTTGAATTCTTTATTTCTGCTTTTGGGTTTAAAATATGGCTTAAAATATGACTCTGATATTAATTTGTAATATTTACCATCAGTGTCTACATTATAAAAGCGTTCAATTTTTATTATTCAAGTGTCTTTCACACTTTCAGTGTGGTCATATTTCTTTATCCATCAGATTGTCTTCATGCCCCTGACGCTTCCACTTTGTGATATGGAGCCTGACGGGCCGCCAGCTGAGAAATCTCCACCATCAGCTGATAGACAGAGCTGTCAGTCTGTCTCTTCTGTTGACCAAATCAAAATGGTGTAAAACCTACCTGACCTCTCTCTTTCTCTCTCTCACTCACATTCTCATTTCTCTTCACTCTTTAAATGTTCTTATGAACATGAGAACTGTTACAAAATCATCATCATCATGAGGTCGACCAATCAGAGACTCAGCCAGCCACACACAGCATGTCATTGTCTGCATCCTTTATTCACACTTCACCTCCAGAGCTGCTCAGCTCTCTCAGCTGAGGTTCATGTATCGTCTGTGTGGTTTAAATCAGTCTTTTGGTTTTTTATATATTGGGTTTTTCTGTCTGTCTGTCTGTCTGTCTTGTATTGGGTTCACTTTAAAGTTTTTATTTACTCTATTTATTTTTTACTCCGTTTTAATAACCCTTGTCACAGGTAAACTCATAGAGGTTTCTCTCCAATGATGATACGGGGCCAAACTCAGCCTACATCATTCATAACACATTGACTCCACGTCCTAACAGAGAGACCCCTGAACCTCACAAGTTTGTCTGCTCTGTTGATCTAAAACTGTACAATATTGCCCTCCCCATGATTGTGTGTCTTCTGTTTGTAAGCTGTAAAATATTTGTGTAAATGTTTCATGCAACTCTGTGGCTAGAACGCAGAAACGGCCACAGATGGTGTGAGTCTGACAGTTTTATTCCACTTTTCTAAAGCCACTAAAATGAAGTGCCAGACATTGAGGGTTTCATATATTCTGAACTTTGACCCCAAAGACGCTGGTTTGATTGTCAAAGAAGAGCGTGTTGAGAGCTGCTACGACACGTCTGTTGTAAAGGGTGGGTGTGTTCAGCTGATGCGGGTGTTCCTGCGAGTTCGGATGACCTGGATGGTAGTTTGGAAGTGATTAAGTATTTGTTGGAAATACAGATTGTATTTGTGAAGATTAAAAGAATGAGAAATGAAAGATTTTGGCTGTGATTTTTCCCTCTCTTAAGAACTGTTCCAGCACTGATGTGGCTTTTCTGATGCACCTTGAAAACTGGTCTGTTCATCTTTTGACTGGTCTCGTGTCTTCACTAGAGGGGACTTTGGTGACTTAATCTTTTGGGTGAAGTCTTTTCCATCTAATCTCGAGCTTATGGCTGTTTTTTGGCTCCACATACTTTTGTGGAAGTCATGCCAATTTGTTGGTCCTGTAAGAATTTGTATTACCACTGTATTTGTGTATTTTTAACTGTAAATAAATGATTTACTTGTATTTGCTCATGCTGGCATCATTTTGTTATTGTAATCAGAAAAATAACTGGTTTGGTTTTTCTGCTATTAGAGTAAAATGTCAGTTTAGCTTCATTTGACCAACAAAGAAAAGAACAAAGTGACCTGCAATTTTATATCTCAAACAGAGATGGCAATAAAGCGTCAAGTTACAGACAAGCTTTTGGAATGAATCTGATCATTATATTCACTATATGTCTAAGCATGGTTGTGCTGTGATGTTAGTCAAAAGGCTTATCTAGTCCACACAAACTCTGCAGGGAGGCAGGACTGATCAGCTAAACTAGTTTGACTTAACATGTCAGATGGTGTCACTTAAGACACACTGTAAGAGCTGCTCGCCTGCAGCTCTGATAAAACACCTGCCCCAGTCAATCCTGGCATGAGTTCATTTCAATCACAGGTGTGTCATGAAGATGGAGCTGAAACGCTTGAGGTTTAAGGTGTTAAATACTCAAAGCATTTATAGATGGACACCAGCTGGACTGAATTCAAAATGCTGAGCTGATCTGGAGTTAATAGGATTTGTGAGTTCCGTCTCTCTAGGGAGAGTCTTGTGTGACAATCTGATCAGTTTAGTTTTCATTCATCTGAAATCATGTAATGACTCTTCCTGGTACAATTATTCTATTATTATTAAAATATTGTCAATTATATTTATTAAATTTTTATCTAGATGCATCACATTTTAAATAGCATAAAAGCATTTTTATTGCAATGTGAAACACAAATGTACTTATGTTCATGTTATGTTTATGTTCATGCCAAAAACAACAGACAGGCTTTAGTGGAGAGAGAAGGGATGTTTTATTTCTAAAACTTCACAATGAAGATGTATGACTACAGATCAGACTTAAGGCACAACCAAAATATCTCTTTAGTAGAAAAAAGTACAAGTACAAGAGGGTCCTTTTGGAGGGTCCGGATGTCACAAACATCCGTTTTTTATCGTTTTTAATAATTGTATTTGCTTTCTGACACAGTTCCTAATAAAATAACTCAATCTAAACATTTCTGAGTGCTTAACTAAAAATAAACAGCAGACAAGTCACACGTTCCAGCGCTTGAATGATCCTCTTCTGTGATTGATGCAATTGGTCCGAAAACATTTGAAAACTTGAAATTTTGAAAAAAAAAATTACTACGCTGCCTGACATAACTGACATTAAAACAGTCTATTATAAATACTGATAATAATAAAAAAAGCAAACAAACTACAAAACTATGTAACGGCTTCATTCAACAATTATGTTCTTCACACTACACAAATATTTGAAGCGTGAATTTTGTGCATTTAGAACACACATCTGTGTTCAGTTTAAAGAGACTACAGCTTGTGCCCCGTTTCATACAAACCTGATCACCCGTTTACATTTCAGACTGGTGTAAGTTTGGATTTGTCTGAAACACAGGGCTTTGATACAACCTTCAAAAACAAAAATATTCTCTCTACACTCCTGTGCTCACTTAGGACCAGTTTAAAAATTATAGTAGATGATAAAGATACTACAAAGAATCTACATCAGCAAACAGTTTGTCACAAACAAGCAAGCTGGTATTACGAGTCAAACGCTGGTGTACTGCTCTGGTGCGGAGGGCTGAGCTTATGGTGCCACTAGAGTAAGTTCTTAAAATAATCTGTACATTTTAAAATTCTCTGGATTGCCATATAAATAATCAAAATCTTACAGCTTTGCCAAATCTATCAGTCAAAAGAGCCTTACTAAACTAAAACTGAATATATGAGAACATTTCCTGATAACTTTTGTTATCATAGAGCAGAAACAGGCCTTTAAATCACCTAGTCTACTGCAGAGCCGGTGTGAACGCAGTTCTCTAACCAGTTGAGAGACACTCAAAGCGCGATACAGAAGAGCATACACCTCTACATTAAACATCTCCACCAAGCATGTTCATGGGCCCTACTGGGGAAGTTTTGTCATCTACTGTTCTACAGAAGTGTCTTCAGAGTGAGGATTCTGGTTCTACCACAACACCGTTTGCTTCAGGCAATGTTTTAGAAACCCTCTCTAGCTCTTCAGACTCCACCCCTGTGCTTTCATTCTCTTTAACTTTGTTGTGCTCAGGTTTTGTGGTTTCCTGAACATCTTGTTCGACTGCTGGCCCTCTCCTGGTCTCTCCAGAATCACCTTTGTTTTCTGTTTCTTCCTGAGATGTTTTGTTGAGCTCCTCCATTTCTGCCTCAGTGATGGCCATCTCCATCTTGGCTGAAGGATCCGACTGCTGCGGCTTTTTCTTGATGAAGAGCATGTTACAGATGGCTAGCACAAGAGCGGAAAGAACCACTTCACACCCTGCCAGCAGGAAAATGTACATGTAGTTCTTTGTGGCATCCAGTAAGCGTCCTGTGGATAATAAAACGAACAGGTGTGACACCACTTATTGCTTGGATTGGCATTGTCATTCCATTTGCTCTGGTCATTGGGTTAAATAAACTAATAAAGAAGGTCCTTGAAACCTCTAACAAAAGGCTTTTAAGGTATGTGAAAACCATGTACATCCCTGCTACTGTATAAACCAATGGTGTTAAGAGAAGGTAAATTGTCAATTCTGTCATTATTTACTCACCTGTATAAATGTCTTTGTTCTGCTGAACACAAAGGAAGATACTTTTTTTAACTGTTAAAAAAACTGTTAATACAAACATTCTTTAAAATATCTTCTTTTGTGTTCAGCAGAAAAGCATTTATACAGGTTTGAAAGAACTTGAGGGTGAGTAGCTGACAGAATTTTCATTTTTCAGTGAACAATCTCTGTGACATCATGTAAATTTCACTTCATTGCTGTTAATTACCAATGTCATGAATGTTTTTTAATGCTAGATGATTTTACCAAAAATTAGACAACTGACCTGCTCCAGGAGGTCCAACCAACACCGCAATGGCTTCAACTAACAGCACTAAGCCGATGGCACTGGAGAACTTCTCTGTTCCCACAATAGCCATCAGCACTTCAAACTGTAGCGCTCCGACCATGCCATAGGAGATCCCGAAGAAGATGCAGAACACCACAAGAGATGAATAGTCTTTGGCCATGGAACCGACAAGATCGGTGGTGCCGTTGAAGATCATAGCGAAACTGAAGAGGTACACGCACCGTGGACGCACCCACTTCAGCCCGGCAATGACGCCGCACGTGGGCCTGGCAAAGATGTCGATAAACCCCAGTATGGTGAGCAGCAGAGCCGATTTGGTGTCCTCATTGCCCATTTCCTTTGCATAGCTGACCACAAACACAGGAGGTACGAAAAGACCAAGCACCATAATAGCCGCGGCCACTGTGTAAATCACAAAGCCGCGATCTTTGAATACAGTGAAGTCCAGCAGTTTGGGTTTGGGTTTAGATTTAGCTTCTTTTTCCGTTTCATCCACCTGGTTCTTTTTTGGGGCCATCAGGGGCCTCATGAGGGCCCCACACGCGCAGCAGTTCAGCAGCATGCCTCCGAGGATGAGGAAGCCTCCACGCCAACCGTACTTGTACTGAAGAACTTGGCCAAGAGGAGACAAACAGCACAGAGCCACAGGACTGCCTGCCGCAGCGAGACCGTTAGCCAGTGGCCTTTTCTCACTGAAGTATCTGTTTAACATGATGAGTGATGGCTGGAAGTTCAAGGCAAGACCCAAACCTGCAGTAAATCAGAGGTGAGTGTTGATATTTTCAGTATTTCATCATATGTTAAGGGCAAGGTAGGAAATTTGTTCCAGAAACATATTTTGTTATGCTGGTTGAAAATCTCTTCACATCCTGATAGCAATCAGTAAGTCTAAATACAATGATAGGATGTCCTGCTTGCCTGTCAAACCGTGTATGTGTGCTGGCCTCTCTGAAACTGATTATCCTGCCTTTAAAATTAGTGTGAAAATGTCTAAGTAAAAAACAGCATATCATAGAGCAATTCTCACCTGTTATGACTCCTGTGCTGAGATAAATATGGATGATACTGGTTGCAAAAGAAGCAATGATCATTCCCAGAGAGGCTAAAAGACCGCCGACCATCATCACAGGACGACACCCGAAACGGTTCACCAAGATACTACACAGCGGCCCTGCAGTTAGCAAACCTCCATTAACATGAATCATATTGGCTTAAAGCCAACTGACACTTTGGATAGACAGACATTGCTGACCAGTCATTTACATTGTTTACATTTATTATAACAGATCATTCTTTCATGCTAACATCCAATGTGCTGCACTGTTTTTAAAAGAACTCTTGTCATGCAGGAGAGATGGATAAAACATGCTTACCTGAGCCATAGAGCATGGCCAGAAGAATGGAGGAGATCCACGCAGTGTCACTGTAACCCACTCCAAACTCCCGGATCAGCTCTTTAAAGAAGACACTGACTGCTTTAGGAAATGCATAAGAGAAGCCGGTAATGATGAAGCAGCCGAAGAGAACGGCCCAGCCCCAGCCTCCATCCGGAGCCTTCACCCCACTGTCCCCAGTGTCTACTGCCACTCCACCCATGATGCCTAGCACAGGTCTGCTCTCCAAACTACATGCAGAAACAGAAAGTGTAGTTACAACTGAGGCACTGATAGAGCTCTACAGAAGTTTAAAACAATACACGACCACGCAGATACATTGTCTTGTATGTTAAAGGCAGGATAGGCAATTTGTGTTCTGGTTATGCTGGGTGAAAGTCCCTTCACATCCAGAATCAATAAGGAAGGTGCAGAGCCATATAATGTTCATCCCATCATTGCATTTATTGGGGAGCATGTGTTGAAGGGGGCGTGGCTTTGGAGAGCTCTGAAGAGAGGGCGGGATCTTCTACTTTCAAAGCTAGCTTGCTATTGCTAGCCTCTCTGAAACTGTCTACCCTACCTTTAACTGACTAATGATTATGGCTCATCAAAGGTTAATTATCAAACTGGTGGTTTATACAGCTTGTTTTCAGTCCTGTACAGTAGAACTGTTTTATTTGCTTGGCATCCTGGATTCACACCCTCCAACTCTTGCCAAAAATCTTCTCACAAGATGAAGTCTGTGTGCAACATGTTAAACACAATTCTCACTACAAATATCCCAATTTACAACTTAAAGATCCAGTGTCACGAGTGTGTTCGTAAACATTGTCTAACGTAATGTTCAGTGCAGGAAATGCCTTTCACATGTTTCTCAACATTCACTCAACAAGAGCTGCAAGAGAACAGACTGTTAATGAATACACAACATCCGTAACATGACATGATGCTTTTTTACTTATTTCTACACATTCAGCAGCACAGATAACAAAACAGCTCAAAACAAACATAAAAAAAGTTATGAAAATGTTTGTCTAAATGATATTGAAGGTTTCAGCTGTACACACTATGAAAAGCAATAACATAAATAACCTTCTAATATTGATTTCTTAAAAGGGCAGAAAAGCTTCATAAGTCATTAAAATGTACAAGAGTAATCAATGCTTTGGGTGAAACACTCACTCAGTCATTAACTGTGTTATAATTACGACAGATGGAAACAACATTCTAAAGAATTCTAAAACTATTATCTAAATGTCAAATTCAACTATATGTTGATCAAGAAACTCTGTTTGTATGTAAGTTAGTTAGACTGAAAGCCATTTCAGAATGACTGGTGATACCAGAAACAATTTAATACAATTTATCCAGTAACAGATCTAATCAATAAAATTGGTGTGATATAAGTGGCTATACATCGAAAATGTCTTCCAAACACCATATATTACTGATGTGCACGTAGAGACACAGACTGACTATACAAAGACTTGCAATGGAAATGTGCAAAGGAAATCAAATAACCAATAAATACAGGCAGCCTACCTTGTGTAAGGTTACTGATAACTAGTCCTCTCTAGCTGTGTAAAGCCTCACATGTCTACCTCTCTAGAGGTTTCAGGGGGCGGAGCTTTTGAGAGGCACACATTCAATGGGCTCAGGGCACTTATTTCAGTGTCCTGCATCTCGGGCTGGTTTTATTTAACTAAATGTGTATACATTATGTGTAGTTGGGTTATAATGGAGCTTGAAGGTTTATTAAGAACTGTTTATCTGAAGCAGGTCACAGCTGATTGACTGTTTACTTCATCATTATGAGTGACACGTGCTGATCTGTCAATCACAGTGAGATCAGCCGACGCCGTTTATTTTCATTTACAGTAAGAGGATTCAGACATTTATCTAAACACAGTGACACCAATCCGTATTAACACTGTTTATTCATATTCATAATCATTATTACAGTCGAGTGCGTGTGGATAGCGCCGGCTCGGGATTCCCAGATGAAAATTAGGTCAGATCTGATACGAGTTGATGTGAGTTCAGTATTTGGTTTTGTTGATGTGAGTCCAGTATTTGGTTTTGTTGATGTGAGTTCAGTATTTGGTTTTGTTGATGTGAGTTCAGTATTTGGTTTTGTTGATGTGAGTCCAGTATTTGGTTTTGTTGATGTGGGTCCAGTATTTGGTTTTGTTGGTGTGAGTCCAGTATTTGGTTTTGTTGATGTGAGTTCAGTATTTGGTTTTGTTGATGTGAGTCCAGTATTTGGTTTTGTTGATGTGAGTTCAGTATTTGGTTTTGTTGATGTGAGTTCAGTATTTGGTTTTGTTGATGTGAGTCCAGTATTTGGTTTTGCTGATGTGAGTCCAGTATTTGGTTTTGTTGATGTGAGTTCAGTATTTGGTTTTGTTGATGTGAGTCCAGTATTTGGTTTTTTGTGTGGGTCCAGTATTTGGTTTTTTGTGTGAGTCCAGTATTTGGTTTTGTTGTGGTGGGTCCAGTATTTGGTTTTGTTGATGTGGGTCCAGTATTTGGTTTTTTGGTGTGAGTTCAGTATTTGGTTTTTTTGGATGTGAGTCCAGTATTTGGTTTTGTTGGTGTGGGTGTCCCAGTATTTGGTTTTTTTGTGAGTCCAGTATTTGGTTTTGTTATGTGATTAGTTCAGTATTTTGTTTTGTTGATGTGAGTCAGTATTTGGTTTTGTTGATGTGAGTTCAGTATTTGGTTTTGTTGATGTGAGTCCAGTATTTGGTTTTGTTGATGTGAGTCCAGTATTTGGTTTTGTTGATGTGAGTTCGTATTTGGTTTTGTGTGAGTCCAGTATTTGGTTTTGTTGATTGAGTCCAGTATTTGGTTTTGCGATGTGAGTCCAGTATTTGGTTTTGTTGATGTGAGTTCAGTATTTGGTTTTGTTGATGTGAGTCCAGTATTTGGTTTTGCTGATGTGAGTCCAGTATTTGGTTTTGTTGATGTGAGTCCAGTATTTGGTTTTGTTGATGTGAGTTCAGTATTTGGTTTGGTTTTTTCTATTACTACACCTGGATACATTCACCGGGTTCGGTCCCCGGTTCTGTCAGTGCTGCACGTACCGTAACGGTGTGTCGTTATGGAGGGTTTCCTCCATCACGTTCACACGCTGACGCCGCCGTGTGTGAGGGAGCGACGTGCGTGTCCCCACTGCTCGCTCACCCCATACAGACCAGCCGCTGGGGATTTAGAGGGAATTCATGGAGCTTTCCTTGTTACTCAGTTGAAGCTTTACCTGCATACTGCAGGAAACACACACACGTTTAATAAAGGTTCGTGACTAACGTTACGGTGAAGTCAAACGGAAGAGTTGCAGGACACGTGACACTGGAGTAGAGCACTGTCTGAGAACATCCTCAGTGCTCCTCATGGAGAAACCAGAGAAATCATCTTCTGCACTGTTATAGATGAACGTACCGTCCACCAGCTTTCAGAAAAATACTGAACCACGAAGAGGCTGAACTGTCTGTACTCAAATGTACATGCAAAACAGAAATAAACACTTGTTTATTTGTCATTGTTAGGAAATCAACAAACTCATCATCTGTGTTTATATAACACACAGATACAGGAAGTTATTCTAGACACAGAAATGAGCTCATAATCATTTACAGTACCTTTACAGGACCTAAAGCAGGACCTTTACAACCACGGCGCACTCCCGCTGCATGCGCGTCCACAGTCACAGATGCCTCCAGTTTCCATGGCAACGTTCACAGAGAGGATGCTCTGAGTTTGTGCTTTATTACGCCATGGCTTAGCACGCAAAAAAGTTTTTTTCTGGTAAATAACTGAAGAAAATGCATGAGAGTAAAGTAGAGACATGAGAGTAAAGTATTTTAATTGACTGAAATAGTTCTCTCAGATTTATTTCAGAAGATTTTGTTTGTAAGCTATAAATATATAGAGGTAAATATTTATAGAGGCTTACACTGCACTTATTTTAGATGAGTGTGCCAATAGCTCAGTGTGTTGTGTCACTGTCAGCTGCCTCACTTTTACAGCCTTCCATACAGACTCAGCAGGTCTTAACTGACTCCTGATGTATTCTCATTTCTGGCTGTTTGTGGGTTTTTCATGTAACGTACTTTTGAACATCTTTTGATCACTTTGTAATCACTTCTTGTAATCACAGTCTTGGCCAACAGGATGCTGGTATTGCAGTAAATAGTTCAGGTATTGCTTAAAAGAACCACTTCATTCTTACCATTTTATGGTCTAAAGAACCTTTTGTACTTTGTGAAACAGAAAGGTTCTGCAGATGTTAAAGGTTCTTTATTGAACCATACGAACAAAAATGATTATTCTATATGGTGTTGTGTAGCACCTTTATCTTTGTGTCTTTTCTGCAGATTAATCTACAGTGTGGATGAGCCTGGATTAATGTCTGAAGGGATTCCAGCTGGCAGAGTTCTTAGTAGTTCATCTATGGCAGCTATTCACTAAAGCAATTCTCACCTCGCTCTGTAAAGTAAAATGATAAGCTGTGACAGAACACAGACCGTTTTCATCTTCATTTTTTAAATAAAAGCAAAAAAGTGAATTATAAAAATAAAGGTGCTGAAATCATAAATAATTGTGTTGTAATCCAAACAGGAAATGATGTCATATTTTGATAGTAAGATGAGAAGGTGGAAACATAAGCCCAGCTAACAAATTTAGGCTATAAGAACATTTCCCTAGCATTTCTATTTAATAATAAAAACATTAAAAAAATTTTGCTTGTGAAACTTTTTCTTGCTGGTGCCATCGGAGATAAAGACCGTTTATGTAGCCAGAAGTGTGTGGACATTTTTTCTGAGAAGTCCTGAGAAGATAAAATTTAATGTTACGACACAGTGACAGTCTAGAGAATTGTGTGTTTACAGCTTGTGGCAGCAGTTCGGGGACGAGTCTCCTGTTTCAGTGTGCACAAAAGCCCTGCACACAAAACAAGGTTAACAAGACATTTACTATTTCTGCTGCAGAAGAACATGATTGTCCCGATCTGAACACTCTAATGTTAAAAACAATATTATTTTCAAACATCCAGTTTTTTAAACATTTATATATTGCAAAAAGGTAGGGCTGCTTTTAGTTAAGACAGCTCAGACATGCTTTTTCAGTCTGAGCTTAAACTTAATCTTTCTCTGTGAAAACCAGTGTTGTTTTTATACTGTATCTGCTGAGCTCACAGAAACAGAACGAGAGCTGCAGGAGACAGTGGCTTTACTGAAAAGTGTCAGTGGAGAGAAATCAGGCACTGCGGGCAAAAACCCCACTGAACAACAGAGAGAATCAGTGAGAACGGATACTGCTGCGCTGAGATGATAATGTAGCTGAGATTACAGAGAGCTGTGGATGTTCATATCTTCTCTGTCAGCTGTTTGATAGGTCATTTATCAGGACACTTTAAATAGTGAATCAGCAAGAGATGTCTGGCCACATATAGGATGTTTGTTCATTAACTCCCAAGACTGTATGTTCAGTGAAAGCTTACGTCCCTTAACACCACATATCTAAACATTCAGCAAAATGTAACTTGGTTTATGCATCAGCACTTTAAATGTCCAGCTGGAGTTTTTGCTGATCCGGGTCTGTATAATAGTGTCGTTGTTTTCTCTTCTGCCTGAAGGTGCAGGTTTGTCTCCACCTGCTGGCTGCTGGTGGCAGTGACGTCGACAGAGAGGCGAATGGACGGAGCAGTTCAACCGCGTCTCATTCAGTTTCTATATCGTAGCAGCGAAACAAGCATATGGACCCGCCTTACGCAAATGCGGACGAACGATTGGCCCACTCTCCAATCAGTCACGCACACGCCACGCTCGGGGCGTGATTGACAGGTGAAGTGTCCAATCATCGAGCGCTACAGAGGCGGGCGCACCCGCGCCGCGCTGACTGAAGTGTGAGCTCGTCGCTGAGCTCACACCGCAGCGCAGCACCGCCGTGCGCGATGTCCGGGGACCGGAGACCGCGGCTCTGCGTGGTACACAGAGGAGACGCCGGGTACGGCTTTCATCTGCACGGCACGAAGAGCAAACCCGGGCACCTCATCCGACACGTAGAGCCCCACACCCCCGCGGCCGCCGCCGGGCTGCTGCCCGGAGATCAGCTGCTGTTCGTGAACGGGGAGAGCGTGCAGGACGAGCGGCATCAGCAGGTCGTGTCGAGGATACGAGCCGTCACGGGCCCGCTGGAGCTGATCGTGACCGACCCGCAGACCACAGAGCTGCTCAAGAAACACAACCTGAGGTGCCGGGAGGAGTACGTGACGGAGGGGATACCGGTACCGAGCGGCGCCGGGTCGGGCCACGAACAAGCGAAGGACGGGACAGCACGGGACTCGAGCCCCGTACCGGAGACAGACGGAGACGCGAGCTTGGACCGAGTGAGCGTGAGCTCCGGGGTGAGTTCAGCTCAAACCCTCAGTGTCTCCTCCACTGCGCCACGGCCTGCACTGTCACTCATGTGTCAGACATTTGATGTTCTGACGCTGACTCCAGACCTGTATGAATGTGTTCTCACCCGCGTCTCCACAACACGCACCGGGTTATTTCTGCTCCTGAACTGTTCAACAGAACCGTTTTAGGTTGTAAGAACGTTTCCCAAACATTTCCATTAATAACATAAACGTTACAAAATGTTGTTTAAATGTTGTTGGCACGTCCAGCTTTTCAGACATCGTATTCACATTGTTGCTTGGTTATAAGAGTGTTTTTCAAACATGTTTTAATTCTTTCATGTTTTTACGATATATAATATATAACGTTAAATAAAAGTTCTATTAACGTTACAGGAAGAACATTTTAATAACTTGTTCTGACAGCATTCCATGTTAGCTGGTTTTTCTAAAAGGAAACTGTGTGACTGATCTTGTGATGGATCATAGCTAGATAATATTACGTGTGCATACAGGCTGTTGTGACTGTATAGTTAAGATTATATAATCATAATCTTTTCTGTATTAGTCATTCCACCAGTTGTGTCACAGACTTAGAAAAGCTTTATATGGAGCTCATCACCCTGTGATGTTAATCTGAAAGTCCAGTCTTTAATTTTAGTGGATATTGTAACACAAGAAGCATTAAAAAAACATAAGAAACATTTAGCACAGCACTAGAAAATCTAGTTGTTAGTGACACTGTCGGCATAATTCGACACTTCTTCACAGGATCTCTTTCTGTTTATAGCAGACACTTCTGTTTTGAGCGAGATGTTTCAGTTGCTCTTTTTCAGAATGGTTTAAGAGCAGTGGCTGTGACAAACTCGAAATAGCTTTACTCATCATAACCCCACGGCTGCAAACCCAGAGAAGACCTCCGCTCAACAACAGTGTTTGAAAGTCTCTTGATAGGGATTGTTATCGCATCTTTTTCCAGTAATAATCAAAAGTGCTTTGAATGGCCCGTGAATCATGAATGGCTCTTCTGTTGAGTCGGAAGGGAACATGTTCAGATCAGCTGTCAGGCTGAGTCAGGCTTGGCTTTGTTCGTGATAGCAGCACCTATCATGACGCTGTTTGCATACTGAGACGAGCCGCTGTGAACACACTGCATGCAGACAGACAATCACAACTGATAGCACAGAAGCAGAACAGGTTTTAAATGCCCCGCAACACTTCACGAGAAGTTCTGCTGAAGTTCAGGAAGTCATAGCAAGTCTGAAACACTCCTGCGCTGCTGGAGGCGGGTTAGAGAGAGTGTGTGATTGTACAGGATGATGTTCACTTCATTTATCCTGTTTATGATGATGATCATTACATGTGCTGTGATGATCTGTAAAGAAAAACATTCATTCAGTTCATTCAGTGCTGTTTTCTGTTTACTGCCTCACTGTTAAATGGAAAAGCTGGAACAAGCCAATTCAGCAATAAGACATTGTCATTGTTCCACTGATGCAGTACTGTGTTGTCTTGATACTCTGATTTGTTTAGATATAGATTGTAATTAACAAATGCATAGCAACGCTTTAGCAACCACCCACAACCCTGCAGCAGCATTAGAGAAGACTTCTGCAGAAAACAATAAAACTGAAGCTTCTCCTCTTGTATTTGCAGAAGTGAGATGAAAGACGGCACTGAGTCTATAGAATGTTTTGGGGTGCGTTTGATGCTGTATTTTTAGTCCTAATAAACCCAACCACACACACGCTAGATGTTCAGGACATTTCAAAAGTAAACCATCGACACATTTGAGTAAACCACTTCCTTAGTTACAGGCTTGTCATTTTCCTGCTGTGGTACAGTTACTTTATCACGAGCAGTAATATAAATGAGGAGAACTCATGTCAGGGTCATCTTTGTTCTCTTTGTTCCTGTCTGTGTGTTGTGGTGGCAGTTTTCAAATCTCTGTAGGTGAATTATTGTCTGAGTTTGGCAAGTGCATATTATAAAACCTGCAGAATAAGAATGAGCCTGTAAATACATTTCTGGTGTCTTTCCTTGTGTTGCTCATCTTCATATTTAAAGCTGCAATCTGTAATTTTTTTTGATTGTAGATAAAAATCAGTTCTTGAGAAAGTATGTGACCGATCAGCGTTCAAAACGTCTCCTCTTACCCTGATTCACAACAGTAAGTTTAGAATAATGATTTATAATTTAAGCTGTCAGGTCTGATTTCCCAGGAAATGTCATTCTGGTTTCATTTGACTTCAACATAATGAACAGTGTGTAAAGTAACCTGCAGTTTTGTTTCAGACAGAGATGGTGATAGAGAGACAACAGCTTTAAACTATCAACTATGCAATCCCATTATAAACTGTTTTGATTGTTGTCAGTTTAACCCATGACTCAGTAGTCTGAATAAAACATGTTTACCTGGAAAAACAGGTGATGGTTAATGATAATTAATTACAATCATTAGTTCATGAGAGGTGAGCAAACCAAGGACAAGATCATGAGTTACTAAAGTGAGCTCTAAAGCCGTTAACCTCGGCATCACTGAGCTGATGAGCTTGGATTTGAACTGAGCAGAACACAAATGCTTTTGTCATCATTTTTAGGCACTTTAAGAGTCCTGCTCTCCCAGTCTTCTGAGGTGTACATGACAATTTTGTAATTCTCTAACATTTTTACAAAGTTCCACTAACAATTTAAAAATAACAAAAATAAGTTTTTGAAATGTGATGTATAACATTAAAATGCTATGCTTGCATTACCAGAACTTTCTTGATAACTTTGGGAAAACTTTTACAGAATGTAAGGCAACCCATTAAAAATTTGGTTTTAGAATAAACTCCTGGTCTTTAAGATGGTCTTGTGCTGTGATTATGAAGGGTTTCTTTTGGTTGGTCAGACGTTGTTTTATCTTCTGCCAAGTGGCCAAATTTATTTTTAGTCTAAACTTGGGTTGGATAAATTGTAGTTTGTACATTGTTGGAATAAACTGTCCTGGGCCCATGGAAGTGTAAGATGACATAATGCCGTGATTAACAAACTTTATGAAGTGAATCTCACAAGAGCGTCACAGGGCTTGTATTAATACTGATCATGTCATCTTGGCTCTGTGAATCTGTGGGCCAAACCCATCTCAAAGATAGCTGCCTGCACCCAGATCCTTTCCCACAATCCCACAATTCTCTCCTCGTTCACATCTGGGTTAACCAGACGGTCATGTGACAAAGGATCAGTTCCCCTGTTCAGATATTGTATTTTCATACCATGAAATCCATCCTTCCACGTGCAGTATTGTTGATCATGTTCAGATGAGTACTCGTACTATTCTCTCTCTCTCTCTCTCTCTCTCTCTCTCTCTCTCTCTCTCTCTCTCTCTCTCTCTCTCTCTCTCTCTCTCTCTCTCTCTCTCTCTCTCTCTCTCTCTCTCTCTCTCTCTCTCTCTGTAAGTAGTCTTTAGAGAGATGCTTTTATCTAAAGCGACTTAGTGTTCTTATTACAGTAACAATCCCTTTACAGCAACTTACGGTTCTTTATCCAGGACACAGTGGTGACAACAGTTCAGTCCTTGTGCAGATCGAACCAGCTAACTTCTAATTACTAGCTTCATGCCTTAACCACTACACCACAGTATCCACAAACCAGCCATACATACAAATCTACACGTGTTGTCTTGTCTTCAAGTTTGAAGGATTACACTCTCAGGCTGTCCTCTCCCAGATAATAATTTTCGGTTGTAGGTACATTTTCTCCTAGCAAGTCTGCATCAGATTCCGTGTCATGAGCTCCAGTGCTGCATGTTGCATGTATTGCAGTATGCATATCACAGTGGTGTGCAGTAACTAAAGTAAGGTGAACTGAGTTTTAGGTTGGTATGTTGGTTTTTTCATTTTCAGTTTATAAATCTCTTAATATAATTTCAATGGATTTTACAAACTTAAAGCATTATCATATCATATATGTTGCATTGTTTAGCAGGTTACTGCATATTGCATTTTCTTGATTATCATGCAGCAGTACTGAGCTCTTTGCGTGGACTTTCTGTTTGTGTTGCATTAACTACACAAACACAGTGAAAGGATGTTTTATAATGAATTGAACCTGCGTCATGTGCTGTTTTTGCTTTGACTCATTCTTTGGCTCGTCTTTATCTGTTTGTATATATTGTGCTGCTTTGCTACAGAGGGAAGTAGATAAATGATGGTTCACTTTCTTCTGTATTGTTACTTCAAAATTCTACAATGATGTTGCGTATCAGTAAAGCGTTTCTGTGGTTGTTTTTCTGTTGAACATTGTGATTTTTGACATTTCTGTGTGCTGTGAAGTTTTGATTCATTTGAACAAAATTCCAAGCAGAATTTTCCCTTCACAGAGGGAAAGTGTTAACTATTATGAGAACACTAATGATACTTTAATTCATGGACTTTTGAAATTTCTAGCTGGTGAACATTTTGATGCATGCTTAAGAAATATGACATTATATGAGCTTATGCATATATAACTTAAATCTTGAGATGGATCATGAGTATCAGATTGTTTTCAACATTTGCTCTGGTTTGTCGTTTCTGTGCAGGAATCAAGGAGTGAGTTGCGTCCACGTCTGTGTCACATTAAGAAGGGAGCCACAGGGTACGGCTTTAATCTCCACACAGAGAAGTCCAAACCCGGCCAGTATATCAAAGCTGTGGAAGAAGACTCTCCAGCAGAGAAATCTGGACTCCGACCTCAGGACAAAATAGTGGAGGTACCGTACAGTTCATCATCAATACATCGGTAATAAACACAGCTGCGTGTGCTGCAGCATGTTCCTTCTGACATGTTGAACATGCCACTGGTTAAAGAGACAGTTCACCCAAAAAAGAGAGTTCTTCCATCATTCACTCACCCTCATGTCATTATGTTTCTAAAGAACATAAAAGAAGATATTTTACAATGGCAATATTTCATGAATTAAAGTAAAGGAAAGATTTTAGATGTTTAACTACTATTTGGGGTGTTGAGATCACTGGACGAAGACTTAATGAAAATCTCAAATTAAAACAAAATTGACATTTTCACATGTTTTTCTGTAACATTTTGGTGCACATTTTGCCAGCACCTGTCACAAATGATTTTTGAAGGAGAAAGTAAATATAAAAACGGTGTGCAGTTTAGCTTCTGCAGCAGCATTGTTTCTGGTGAAGATCTCTTAACTGAGAGTTAATGTAGACTTGCTGCAGTCACAGCGAGTCTGTTCAGCGTGTCGCTCTGTCTGCAGGTGAACGGTGTCTCTGTGTTCGGCCTGCACCATTCAGAAGTGGTGACGGCCATTAAAGCAGGTGGAGATGAGACCACACTGCTGGTGGTGGATCCTGAAACCGAAGCCTTCTTCAGCAGCTGTCAGGTCTTACCCAGCGAGGAACATCTCACAGGTACCGTGTGACATATCAACACCATAAACAAGCCTGTTTATCATGTGATTCTGTCTGTGATTTCTGACCTAGTTTGATTCTGCTGATCAGAAGTGATTTGCTTTTTCAAACATTCACCTGATTCTACAGAGCTAATTCAAAATATGAATAAAACTAAAAATGAAACTATAATAACTCATGAGAATTAGTCAGTCAGAATCTCATAGTAAAGAAGGCTCTGCTTATTCACTCACAACAGTCATGTTTTCACACCGCATTCAGTTCTGAAAAGGCGTTTGGTCTGTTTTCAGATTCTCAGAACAAACTCACTGTTCACCTGTGTTGTGCTCCGAGTCTGTGTGTTAGCCTGTGACACTGTAGCGTTAACACATTTCTGATAATCTATTAAATACGTGAGGTGCAGCAAATCTCATTGGTAAAATTCTTTGTTTATATGAAACTCACAGAAAATACGATTATTCATTATATTGAATAATGCATCCAATGTCCATTATACATAATAACCCCTGTCCAGATATGGAGTTGTTATAAAACAAACATGTAACAATGACAGAACCTGCCTGATTCAGGAGTTTTAGGAAGTGAAGGCGTGAGAACTCTCCATCTTGGCTTTCTGTTTCTCTAAACAAAGAGCTCACTCATCTGATGAAATTACAGCCCTAGGCTTACCAGTGTCTTTATCTGGTTTATTTGCCAGTGTATCAGAGCACAGAAGGTTTTGCACGTGTATTGTTGATGTCACTACTGTGGTTACAGGTCATTTCTGTTTAACAGGTCTTCTTCCGGAGCCTCTAGGGAACTGTGATGTAGGTGAACAGGTGAGTTCTGTTTGACGCCAGATCTTCACCAGCATGTGTTGAATGTAGAAACAGTATGTTCAGACCTAAGAGGAAAATTTTGTTTACAGCAACATTCGTGTTATCCATTAAGCTCTTGAAAAGTGGACATGTGATATTTTGTTTATTTGCACTTCGTAGATTTACACAATTGTTGTGCTTTAGAAAATTAATTTTAAAATGGGAAACTATAAATTATGAGGGGAACTTGGTAAACTTTCAGAAGGACCATAAAATGAAGTGATATTCTTAATTTCACTTTCTTTCAATTAATTTAAATTCATGTCATATTACATCTCATAAAAAGGTTCTATACCAGCCAAGGTCATTGCAAAAAACAGTACAGTACAGTAAGGTACTGTAATTAATCTATAACCTTACCTTACTAATGAGTCATTTACACAGAACAGAGCAGTCAGTCCAGCTCAGGTTCATCTAGTGGTTGAATGTGGTAGTTTTTTTGTAGGTGAATAGAAGTGTAGTCCAGGAGGAAAAACCTCGAGTGTCTGTGAGCCTTTCAAACTCCAGCGTCATCTCCAACAGTTCCACATGTGCAACTCCAGCCAGCACTCCAGCAGCCGAGGTTTGTCTCCACCCACCACGCAGAACTGGGGGTATTTTTCTTTAAAATGTTGTGTGATTACGGATGGTTTCAATGATGTGTGCTCATTTCATCAGGCACCAAAATCCAAAGGTATGGCTTCAGATGAAGATACAGGATTATCTCTCAACCTGTCGCTGCAGCAGGTGAAGGAACGAGCTCACCAGAAACGCTCCAACAAAAGAGCGCCACCAATGGACTGGAGCAAAAGAAACGAGCTCTTTAGCAACCTCTGAGATGTCTTCTCTCTTTCTGTCCTCCACTGTTTTCTTTTGATCTTTTCTCTTCACTACTACTGTCATCCCATCATTTCTCCTCTGTCATCTTTCCCCCTTTTCTCATGTACTCTGGCACAATTACAATCCCTCTTTCCACATGTATATCTTTTAACCAGTGTTATTTCTCTGAAACTTTTGAAATGTGCATCTTGTTTTATCAACTGTCATTAGCTTGATTTACCTCTGTATTACTAAGACAGAATATAAGTTTTAACATTATAATGTACAGTTAGAATATTTTTTTAAGAAAACATGATTTCTGAACTCTTGTCTTTTTTTCTTTCTGTGTTGATAATACAGTGTTGCTTGTCCTGCAGCAGCAACAGAGTTTAAGATTTTGTGAAAGTTGATAAGTTATATTTTTCATAGTTTGTCCTAAACAGTGAAGAAAGAGCAGCAGTTAAATATATAATAAATAAATATTTGCTTCATATTAAGGTATAGAAGCTACAGCCTTTGAGTTTTATAAATGTGAAATGTTTATAAAAGATTTTTTTGGATGGTGTTTCTGACTGAATTAATTAAAAATGCTGCCTGTAAGGATCTCTTATTAAAGTTACATTTAAAACTCTTTAGTGGCAGTTCTGAGCTTTCTAAACAGCAAATTCTGACATGAATTGGAAAGTACTGGATGTTTAAAGTACAAAACATTCATGTATAAATGTAAAAAAACACATAAAAAAAGCATTTTAAATGCAAATTAATTCTGCATGACAGTTTTAAGAACCATGTAACCTGCTGTTCTACACCAAAAATATTTTACGCTTTAAAAGTTAAAATAAATGCCAGTCCGTAATTTTCCTGCATAAAGGCCACATTACAGATTGGTTTTTGCTGCCAGAGTCTATACACCAACCTAATGAAACTTTAAGTCATTTCTATCATCTGTATGAGTACCTATAAAACTCAATGGAGCAGACGTTCTAAACTGAGAAAACTGCACAAAGAAAACCAGCAAGATAAACTTTGTTTCAAATTTAATTCAGTGTAAAAAGTTTTGTTTTCAAATTCAACAGATACATTTTCACAGCCATGCGGAAACAGGTTGAAATGTTTGTAAACAAATGAAATTTCCACCAACAAAAGTTCCCCCCACAGTTGAACTATATACATAAGCTATCAAACCCTATATTATATATATATATAATCACAACACACGTCATCATTAGAAATAAAGACCAGATACAGACTATCAAAAAGTACAAATCCAACACCCTCATGTCTGTTCTGTGAGGGCTGATGTTAGTTTTGTTTATCATTATTATATCAAATGATTCAGCTACTTGTATCCAAAATACAGATCTGAAGTTATAATCACCAGATTTCCAACCTAGACGCATTTTTCTTTTAATAGACCTAATTAATGAATATATATATATATTTTTTAGCACCATGATGTGATCAGAGGGAACGTGACAAAAACCCGTGTTAGTATCAAGATGAGAAGTAACCACATGAACAACAAATAACTGCTTATATTTTGTTTTCTCTACTTTTAAATCAATAACTTTTCTTATGAGACAAAATGTAACCAAGGATAAGGCATCAGTTCTGCGGATGAGAGGGTTTACGTAAAGGTGAAGTTGTGCGTTTTAAATTCATATGACAGTAGCAGCTAAATTTGCTTCAACAGTCGTATTTTAATCATTGCAAATATTGAGGGATTTTGGTTTTTACATGGAAAACAGAAATCAAACGTAGCTGATTTATGCATGATTATAACCAGTGTGTACCAAACTCCTGATGCTGTGGTTTGGGTTTGTGAGGAAACAATAAACATAAATGTACCAACATGAGGAAATGAATGTGTGTAGCTGCTGCAGGTGACGTAAAATGTCCCAGTTTGATGTTTACAAATGAAACAACAGTGCTTTACAATTCCAGAAGGACACATGCATGCAACACGGCTACTGAAGAAACAAAAACAAACTGGTTAAAAAAGTCATCAGTACAAACAATTGCTAAAACCCTATATAAAGAAACACAATAAAGTACATTACAAAAAAAAAGGAAAAGAACTGATCCTTTATACAATGAACCATAATTTAACATGGATCTACAGTTAGAACTTTTGGGCAATAATTTACAAACATTTAATCGACCTTTGAAAGCATTTTCAAAAAGCGTTGAATGCGAGCAGATATGATGCAGAGGAAATGAGAAAATGACATGATCACATTTTATCAGGAGCTTCAACTACTGAAAACAAACAAAACTGTAGCATCGTAAATCAAATTGAATGATTTCAGAAGCACTTAGCCGCCGACCTTCAGATAAAGCAGAATGAAATACGTTTCCTGAGAGTTCACCAAGAACCTTACTGGTACTGAACAGAGCTTAGATTTCTACTAAGATAAACTGCTATGCAAATGTAACATTTGTTGTTTTGAGGTTATATACATTTAGAACAATCTGTAACAGGAAACGCTCAAGTCTAGCTCTTAGAAAATTGTCACAGTTTTGCAATATATTGTAAGAATATTTGATTTCAGTCTATAGAACGTATCTAGTCTATATATTTGAGTTTGTGTGATTTTTAAGACATCATAAAACAACACATTATTGCATAACTTTTTTAAACATCAAAGACTCTGTCAATAACATGCTGTGATACAAATATAAAAGATGTGTAGATTTCTCAAGTGAAATAAGCAATCCAAAGTGTTTGATACTTTTCTGTTTGCATAAAATATAAATGAATACACCGTTCCAATGAAGCATGAGAACTACCTATTGCAACCTCAGCGAGGCAAAGGAACTCACATGAAACCTCAAACCTCAACAGTGTGTATTTATAAACGCTTGTTTACAGAGGTAGTACAGATGTTGTTAATAAGGAATGAATGCTGTAACTTCAGTAAAACACACGTGATGCGCGATTCTTCTGAGTTAACGCTGGAGTTTCTGCAGACAGAAGGGCTGGTAAACAAACACGCTGCCTTGTTCAGACTTTTCACTACAATAAACAATGCGAATCTTCCAGAAGAAAACTGTCGTCACACTGATGATGACACAGGTAGTGTTCAGTTAGCAACAATTGCTAACGTTTATTCTGCGGCTCACGAAACACTTAAATGATGTATAAAAACGTCTCTTTGTATGAATCCAACACTGACTCTGTCAGAAGTTGGACTGTTGACTGTCTGTGAAACGTTTCTCTTTTTTTGCATATTAATTTTTACTTTGACTTGAGCATGTCCTGCTTCTATAGTTAAGTTTGCTAACCACATAATACGATAGTCATTTTACAGGCCAATAATTCATTTATCCCTGTAGTGCATACAGTGAGTTTTTATTAGGCCACTCTTCATACCAGTAAGGTTTGATTTAAATCCCATCACCCCACAATTGTAGTTATATGATTAAATATTTGTGTGTTTATTATGAACGTCATGTATGAATATACTGTCTCCATAAAGATTTCTACTGCTCTTATCAAACACACGCCCGACCAAAACAAACCAAACAGCGCAAGAAACACACACGGTATTGAAATCTTTTCTCACCAGAAGGGAAAACGGGGAAATAAAGAATGAAAGAACAGAACTAAGAAATCTTCAAGTACAATAAACACCGAGTAGAAATAAACAAAAAAAAGTCCATAGGGCAAATTGTGTGTTTAAACAGAAAGTCAGTGTCTCTGTTTCAAATAAATTCCCATTTTATACTCTGTTTTCTCTCAGATAAACTACTTTAAAGTCCTTCATCTTTTCTGACCTGACAAAGGAAAACAGAGAGAGAGACCTGGTGTGCAGAGGAAGTGACTGTCTCTCACTCAGGTCTGCTGTGCATCGCTCACAGAGGGATTCTGTTGTCCAGTGCTGCTGGCAGTGGAGTGTCAGTAATGTCTGATGATGCTCACGGTTCCTGTCTGATGTAGTAACCGCCCGAGCCGTTGCTCTCCTGATCCGAGATGCCCTGTGAGAAGGTGAACTCATCCACCTCTGGAGTCTCCTCTTTCAGCTGCAGTGAGGCCTCTGGGAAACAGAAAGAAAAACGGCAATTTTTAAAATCTGATTGTAGTTACCCAAAGAAGAAAGCTGTTGCGTTCTGTTTACACTTGGTATTAACATTACATATACACACAAATCAGAAACGGACTGCTGGTCACACCTCACACCCAGTTTATGTGCGCCTCAAATGCGTTGTGTGATCACCCATGATCAGATGGGTTTGAGGTTCAGTGTGATTATCAGCTGATTGACATAAGTAGGCAGTCCTTTGCTGTAATTGGATGAATTGAGTTTGAAAGGTACGAAGCAGTGATGCGCTCGATGATGTAACGGCAGCTGTTCTTTCGCTACACCACCCGTGCTTATGTAGAACCCCACTGACAGAGAAAGAGATGGACAGATTAAATGAAACTGGACTCACTTTTCTTTTGTCCTTTGTACTGTGCTGTCTTCTTTTTCTGTTTCGAGACATTTGGTGGTGCTTCTCTTACAGCTGAGAAGAAAAGAAACAAATGATTCTATAATGCAGCTAATAAATAAAACAACTTATTGTTTGCACAGAAAAAAATGGCTCTTAAGGTTGTTCAGAGACTGCAGCTTTAATCCACTGATCTACACAAAGAACACAATTAATATGACAACATCCTGCCTGAGTGAGTGGAGTTTTGCTTGGAAACTGTCTAGAATCAGAAGAATGTGTTCAGTTCACTCACTCTGGGTGGCGGGCGGCTGCAGCTGGTATCCAGTCAGCTGACACCAGCCCGCGGGGTAAAGATCGGGCGACTCACAATCTACCCACTGATCATACTCGTCCTCCCAGCCGTCAAAGTGAATGCGCAGCAGTCTGTGGACAATCCTTGTCACTGTGGCAACACACACCAGCCGCGGCTCCATCAGATCAACCGCCTCCAGTTTCATCCCGGTACGGAAGCCATGATTGGGCACATCCTGAGAACATGGATTAAAGGATCCCCAATCAACCCAAATTTTCCTTCATCTTCTGACATAACAGAGAATTGCAGTATTAAAACAGACTGTACTTCACAGAACTCCAAAACTGCTTCAGGACTAGAGAGGAAGTTCTAATACATGATTTGGGTTTATTTCACTGCTTTCAGCTTACAACACAGGATGTTTTTATGCCTAATAATTCAATTATACACTTCAGTCAACACACAAGATCATAAAGATATTCAGAGAGGCTTTGAAAGCATAAGATCTCTTCAGAGCTCTCCAAAGCACAAAACAAGAACGCATATATAGTTTGACAGGCAAGTTGGACATCCTATCATTGTATTTGGACTGAAACTACTTTACTTGATTACTATCAGGATGTGAAGAGACTTTTAACCAGCGTAACAAAAACTATTTCTGGAACAAATCCTCCACCCTGCCTTTAGGTTTGTGTTCTGTGCATGAATACCTACTTTGTTAAAGAGCTTCACAGGGGCGGCAACTGAACCTGTTTCTCTGAGGTAGTCGAACCATTTGAAGGGGAGTTTAGTGTGCCCTGTGGAGCAGGTTCAGATTTATTAGTAAATGACTGATTTCATTCAGCAATCCTATTGGATGATGCTTTGAGAGGGGCGGGCACACACCTCTGGGGGGTGTGAGCTCAATGCTGTTGATTTCACAGAAGCCGACAGGAAAGATGGAGGGAGAGGTGGAGTGATAGCAGAACCAGTCAGAACCATCTGCAGCCTCAGAACCATCAATCCCGATCATCAGATACCCGTCTGCCAGAACCTGAGCAGGAAACGTGCGCAGTTTAAAAAACTGCTTACTGTCATTCTGGATTTTTACACCGCAGTTGTTCCCTTCTGGCTTTAAGAATCAAACCTGCAACCTTTTGGTTACCAGTAGTTCCCTATAGACTGTGTTATATCACGACTGGCATTTTACCTTTCGTACAGTAGCAACACATATAGCTGAAAGATTGAGAGGGTCTATCGCCTCCAACTTCATCCCGTCTTTAAACCAGTCACCACTCTGATCTACATCCTTGATCTGTGAGTTCAGAAGAGACACACCAGCAGATGAGAAAAGCTGAATTTAAACTCAAGGAAGGCAGAACACAGTTGCTACAAAAATACCTTAAGAAACAGCTGTGAGGGAGCGTCCGTCTGACCCTCTGTTTTTTTCATGACCTCTGCAACAGATTACATTCACAAGGTCACAAGACCATCAGAACTTATGCATAAAGATTTCATTGTCCTTCAGAATGTGTTGGCACATTAACATCTACATTTATTCATTCTTTAACATTGGCTGCACTGACCGGATCTTTTGAAGCGGTGTCCGATGCTTCTAGACCAGCCAATGGAGTGGATGAGCGGGCTGAACATGTGACACCAGAAGTCATCAGTGCCATCCTGACTCTCCTCATAGATGAGGCGCAGACGCCCCCCAATCACCTGCTCCACCAGCGCCACGCGAGTCCTGCACAGGTGTGTTTTATCCACCACCTCCACACGCATCAGCTTCTTAAACGGGTACTGCATGCTTTCCTGCACCTGCCGTTTCAGACAAACACACACAGGTTCCTCACTGTGGAGAGCCGCATTCAAAAACAAACAACTTCAGGACACTGTGGCTGAAGTGGTGTTTTTATTTTCTCTCGTGGGTTTCAAGATAACAGAGATGAAATGTAGATGTATAAATTGTGATTAAAAGAGTGAAAAGGAAGGCTTAAATCTTAAAATCTGTCACTGCAAGCTGTCATATATCAGAGGCAGAGAAAAGATAAACTCCACAGACAAAGATGACAGATAAATGCCCTTAACATTCGCTTTCTGTATTTTTATGTGTTGTAACTCTTTAAAACACTGAACGCTGTGGTGAGATTCGGTCCTACATCACTGATAGTTCCTGTTGCATTGTGTTAGACACTGCTCTGAAGTAAGAGCTAATTTAGTTTCTCTAAAAGGTTTTTCTAGAACTAAACTTGTTCCATTTTTGTAGAGAACAAGCCAAAACAAAGAAATTCGTGAAAACTATGAAAACGTTTCTGTTGTGTGAAAGCCCCTATTTTATGACCTAATTTGTTATGGGGCATGCTCTGCTCTGTTCTCTGCGTTACAGGTTCTTCTTGTTCTACAGGTTCTCCCACATCGACTGTCTGAAACAACATCTTACCTTTGTAGCAAAATCTGGTGGAAGAGTTTTGGCTCCAGTCAGTCGTTTCACAAGAAATGCTTTCCAGTTAGAATACTTGTGCTGGATGGCTGTGAGGAGAAAGAACGATTACTTCATTGAATAACAGCAACTTAAGCAGCCTGTCTCAATAGTCTGAACAGTGTAAAGTTTTATATACATTTAGGAGGCACCAGTGGTTTTCCACTAGAAGCGCACCATCCAACAGGATGGACTTCTGGGATACACAGATTACACCAGTAGTCTCTGCTGGAGTCGTTGTCAAAACCCTCATACCGCAGGAGAGCTTGAAAGCCTGGGAAATGAAGAAAGTATTTTAAGCACAATACACACAAAAAACAGTTATTGCAAACAATAAATGGCATTTTACACAGCTTTGGAATAATTGACTCTAATCGGTCAATTCCAGAACTAAACTCATTACCTGCCAGTTTGACAATTCCTGCAACCCAGTAAACTTTTGTGGAGAGGTTTGTGTCAGAATTCAGGACCTCCACCCTGACACCCTCAGCGATGTCACCCCAACACGACCCCATGGGTACCTGGAGAATTTGAACACAATTCAAACACTTACTTTTATGGGGTCAACAATAGATTTTCCAGCCAATCTCAGTACTGTACTCACATGTTTAAAAGAGCTGACCGGAGCCCCAACCACGTTATTGCTACAGATGTACCGGCCCCAGTCAAAACCTTCAACAGAAGCCACTAAAGAGAAACAAACACTCCTTAATCAAAGAATAAATCCATATTTATCAGCTGTACCATACAGAGAACTCATAACTTCAGACGTATAGGGACAATCTTAGTCTTAAAGGTACGGTAGACAAGGCTAGAAATAGCAAGCTAGCTTTGAAAGCATAAGCAGTTTTTGCTGAACAATGAAACAGAGATCAGATGAGGCAAGATCAGATTAGGTACCTGATTTTGATTTTGTTTGGTTCTGTTGATTGGCTTGGTACTGTGCATAAGCTGCCAACTTTGCCATCAGTGGCTGTTTCTGTAAGACCTTTGCCTTCTTTGTTGGTGGTTTACCCTTAAAAGAACACAAGAAAACACAAAATACTGTTTACAGACATGAGCAGATAAGCAAGAACAAAAGTGAAAAACTCGAGATGCAGTTGTGATCAGGAGAACTTCTGGAGTTCATAAATGTTTACCTGAAGTCTGGCCAGTATACTGGCCTTTTTAGAATTAGAGGAATAACTTCTGGAGCAGGACACGCTGCAGAATCTCTTTGTTTTAGAATAGAACGCATCGCGGACACCGACCATACCGCACATCTCACACGTCGCTGGAGGAAAATGAAGTACACACTCATCAGTCGTGCAGTCACACTATTAAACACACTTAACTCAGATACGGACAGAGCGTGAAGATGTTTTGTGTCAGGTAAGATGATCACAAGTGAAAATGCTTCTATTTTACATCCATTCCCAGGGAACAAACAGTGTAAAAATAAGCTGAATGCACTGTAAGTCTGCCAAATGCATAAACGTAACAGTAAACAAATATATGCAGAATGTGAAATATTTTATTGCATTTAATGTCACAACTTTCCCTTTTTGTTCTTTTTTTTTCAGAATACAAAAAGTGTGTTTATTTTCAGGCTTAAATCAAAATTAAAAAAAAAAATCTATATGGACTTTTTCCACTGAATATGACTAACCCATTCCTGCTTTTCCGTCAGGATAGGTGTACACCTGCCCGTTGTTTTTGATGATGGGCAGGCTGGAGGAGATTCCTGACACCTCGTCCTCGCTCTCCTCCGAGCTAGAGCTGCTACTGCTGTCTTCACTGCAGCTGTCATAGCCTTCAAATATCCCGAAGGAATCTCTCCTCTTCCGCTCTGAGCGGGGGGTGTGCTCAGCCTGCGTGAGATGATCCAGTGAAGGGAAGATACAAGAGAAGACGAGGATTAAAACTCTTACAGACCCATACAACCCAGATAAGTCTGACCTATTAATACACCCGAGTAATATCAAAGACAGTGATGACCATAATCTTCAACCAGATAACCAGCCGCCTTAATGAGCTGGGAATTAGACCCAACCATAACATGAACCTGAAGGACCTCACAGAGTTCACGAGAGAACCAACAACATTAGCACTTAATACCCCCAAAGCATAAGTGAGGTATTGTGAGGACCTGTACACGTTCATTTTGTGTGCTGGATCAGTGGACTGGTGAAGTAAACCAGCACTTGTTCACACTACAGTAACCTGAAATGAATGATTTCAGACCTCCTCCCCACCTCAACACATTTCACGTCCATTTTCTCGTTAAAAACACCGTATCCAGAAAGCGTTTGTAGGTCAAAACACAAGCTTATAAATACACAAAATACTGCATATGGCTTCCATACTGATCAACAGCCTACACACACAGCATTATGAATGCGTCTCAAACCTTCCGTGAGAACGTACTGAACGAGTCTACGATCCGCCAGAAGTGCGTTCACTTACTAGCGTTTGAAACAGCCATAAACACAAACATGTACACATAGACGGGCCTGCGAGGGGTTCAGCTGCATTAAACACACAGCCCGGCTGTGTTTCATTCATGGAGACAGCTGGAGTAAATGAGTTGTTACAGAAAACACAGACTGCTGCAGATGATTTCAAGAGAAGAAATACTGCAGTTAATGTAAACATCCGGATCTGTGTGTGACAACCAAAACAAAGAGGACGCTAACACTGCTAGCCGCTAACTACGCTAAATCAAGGAAGCGGGTTAAATGTCTCTACCATGTCTCTTGGGTTCTCCATCAGCCCTTCATGCACGTCGGTGTTGTGTGTTTGTTGTGATGGGATGTTGTGAAGGGCCTGAAGAAAAGCGATTTCACTCCACTGCGAAAAAAACAACTCCGCTTGATTATCAACAATTGTCATGGCTCGAGTGCGCATGCGTACGGCTCCAACGTGATTGACGTGGTCAACCGCCAATCACGCCTCACCGGATGAGGACATTTGGCCCATATAAGGCCATTGGAAATGATAAAGCTGCCATACGTAACTTTGTGATTAAAGATAAAACCAGATCAGATCAGTAATGATCAGTGTTCAAAACTCAAATATGTACGATAATTACACATACAGTAGTCATGCATTTTATAAAAACGATAACGAAACAAACTCTAAAACTATTTACTCACAAATACGGAACGTTTCCATCAGTTATCTGACACCTTTTTGTTTGAGTTATTAATTTACATGCATGTTTCTGCAATCATTTTGCTTTGTCTTTCACACAAAATCTATCAGAAAGAATATTGATATAATAACAACAGTCTTTATTTATTGTACAGTATGTATGTTCAATGGCATACCATTGTAATAAAACACAAAAAAATACAAAACCATCTTATCACTGAACACAAACCAACAGTAGCTTTGGTGCAACACTGCAAAAAACAGACGTCTCAAATCCTGAGACGCGCTGCACTCTCACCTCAACTGTTCTTCAAACACTTAATGAAAGCCAACACAGGGCTGATGTGACTTTTTCTGCGACAGGAAATAAATGCTGAAAACGCAACAGTACAAAAACATCCACTGCCTCCAGACACCTGATGAAAACCAAAGAACAGCCGGAGTCTATGCAACACTCAACCATCCAAACAAATACATTAAATGACATTATAATGGTGTTGCTTTTAGATGAAACTCACTAATAAAGTTTTTGGTCTGTTTTCAGTTGAATTCCTCATCACACACTGTCATCCACACTTCCAGAAATGGAGGCAGCTTCTAAAGACGAGAGGAAATAAAAACAAAATTTTAATACTTAAGACCTCTAATGCCAAATATGAACAATAGTGATAGTAATAAGTGATGCAAGTCCCATGTGCAGTGTAAATGAAACCCCCGCCACATGCATGTTAAATTCCTCAAACACAGGTGCAGTGAATACCAGTCTCATCCTGTAGAGATGACCAAAAACTCTTCACAGATTCACACACAACCCCCAGTGTTCTAGTGTGTAATATATAAGGTCACACCTCTTGTTAACTGGTTCTCTCCACGTTTGCCCATCTTGTTTTTGAAATCCACCAGCTTTGGTTCCTCAGGTTCTTCCCCATTTCCTCCATCTTCAATTACACTTTCAGCTTCATTATGTTGTTTTTCTTCATTCAAGCTGGGACCGAACACCTGGTACTTTCCCTCACTGACCAGCAGGTTCGGTTCACCATCTAAATTTCCATATGTACAGGACACACCTGTGTGTTCTTCAGAACCAACGTATATCACATCACTTCCACTGCAGCTGGAGTCACTCAGTGTGATAACCTGATGATTTTGGTGTGCGCACGCCATCCCCTGCGCTGTTTCTTCATCCTCATCTGATATCTCAGAGCTCAGTTCAACCACAGAGAGAGAAGCAGTGGTCTCGACCCAGGATTCTGTCGAATAAAACGATGATGCAGTGGAAGATTCAGGCATGGTGGTGTTGAGAGATGCTTCCGATAAATCTTCAGAGAAAGTAAGGTCATACAACACACCTCTCATTTGATCAGTGCTGTTTCTGCTCCCTACACTCTCACTGGAACCACTGTTTAAAGCACAGAACGAGCCCGTGTCTTCTGATTCAGACGTCATCTGTTCCCTGCCAGAACACCATCCTAGGAAAACATCATCGCTGAGTGTCAGAGAATCCAGGGTGGATGTCACCATCTCCACACAGGATGGAGACGAAAACGGAGAGATTTCGTGAACCGCCTGTACATGTGCTGATGATGCTGGGGTCAGGATGTCAGACTGGATCTCATTTTCAGAGATTGGGGGATTTGGTGGTTCCACCAATGAGGAAGACGACTCGAGTATTTGGCTGATCAGGTGGGCTCAGGCTCTGAGAAGGAGTGAAGTGGATCAGAGAAGATGACGGGAGACTAAAACAAGCACTCTGGTCGATGTCAGCTCGCTCAACCTCAGGAGAACTGATAAAATATGATGAGATTTTCCCGCTGCTTTCTGAACCAAGGATGTGTCGAACCTTAACACACGCCATTCAAGGAGTGGTTATGCACAGTTAACCGGAAAAGGTTAGTTCACCCTGCCTTAGTCTCTCAGACAACATGACCACCCACAGTCCATTCACTAATCTTCTATTGAGCATTGTGAACTAATCTGACTGGCTGACTTCACTCAGGCACAAAGTGTTTACTTTGCAGTGGCAACCTTAGAACACTTGTAAAAGTCTGATTAGTTGAGGCAGTGTGAACCAAACAATGGCTTTCAAGCAACTTCTGCTAACACACACAGTCATCTACTAAAAAACCAAGGCACAAGAACATGGAGATACAAGTGTTTCCAAGTTCTTCCACGAGGTTGGAGATAACATACCTGACACACTGATGCAGGACATGCTGAGTTCTGAGGTGGCTCCAGTCATGTTATCCTGTGAGCATCCAAACACAAAATGTACTGTGTTGCTGTTATGACCTGAAATAGTGTAGAACAGAATGTTCTGGTTTACCAGCATCTTCTGCAGGAATCTGGACTGTTCCTCCTCAGCTCCCCTCAGTGTAGCTCCTTTATCCTCACAGCTCACAGCGTGACCCAGACGAATCAACTCCTGAGCCACTTGTTGTTTACTGGCCCAAATGAAGAGAAAGTGTAATATTTAAAGTGCGGATTAAGAACGTTTATTTGCCAGCATCCGAGGGAAATAAAAAGAACAGAAAACACAAATTAAAAGCAAGGATAAAAATTTAACATAAGATGTCTTATGTCTGAGGAGGTCAAAACTCTGAGATGTTCAATGATTAGGTTCTTTACAAACATCTGCTATGACTTTCAACACATTTAGCAACAATTCTGACATCACTCTGCTATAACCAGTGACAGTCTCTTGTCATACATTTATGTTAACCTCTGACCTTTCCCTGGCTGTTGTCATAGAGTTTTACAGTGGGCCAGGACGAGAGCTCAGAATGAGAGTAACTGTGGAGTGTGGCCAGTAAGGGTTTCCTTACTGTGCGTGCCACTGCTTGTGTTTCACTGATAAACGTCACTCTTTACCTGCTGGTCGAACTCCTGCTAGACTGCACTCAATAGCTTGGAAGGGAAGACTCAGGAAGTCACTTCTAAATGTCACAAAACAATATGCTATCAGAATCATTAACAGAACATACAGAGCACTGAATCTCAACCTATTTGACTTCAAACACAGATAAATGCCATTAGCAAGTTTCAAATAAACACACAAACAGCAGATACTGGAAGTGTGTTGTCGTCTCTCAACCTTTTGCTGACCTCATCCATCGTAACTCTTCCCGTGGAAGCTCCCCATTGTCTCCGAAATCCACATAATACAAATCCACCAATCCAGAAGCCAGAATTCCCAATACTCTAGCACGATTCCACGTGCCATTATCCTTGTACAGAGCAGCCACTGTATCCCCTACAATAATGGTCTCCACTCTGTGCTCCTGCAACAGGAATGAAAGAAAATAACATTCATGTTAAAGCTGCAATCTATAACATTTTTCAAGTTTTTGGTTAAAATGAACAAAAATCTTTTCAGCAGGTACATGACATCAGTGTTTAAAACTCTTCTTACCATTTTACGACAGCAGATTTATAATATTAATTGATGACAGCAATTGTTAAGCAAGATTTCTCAGGAAATGCCAGTTTGACTTAATTTGACTTCAACATACAAAACTAAAAGTTTGTAAAGTGACCTGCAATTTTATGTTTGAACAAAGATGGCGATACAGTTACAGACTGCAGCATTAACCTTTGCTGTATTTCTAAAAGCCCACAGTGAGATCGAACAAGCTTACTTGTGAGGTGTCACTGTTGTAAAACTGGCTCATTTCATTGGTCAGTCTGTCCAGCTGCAGAGACCGAACGGCCAGAATCTGAATCCAGAAGTGCTGAGGACTCTCAGTGGCAGAGACATACACCTCCAGATGTTCAGCGGGCTGGAAGCTCAGATCAGGACTGGCAACTGACAAGACAGACAGTCTAAAAGTAACCAGATCTGATCTTCTGTCTGATTCCGATTCCTGTGATTATTTTGAACTCATTCGACATTCTTGGTATGTTTAACTCTGATACTTACTTTCAAATGTTGAGACCTCCAAAGGTGAAACTAGAGAGACAATTTTCTCCTCTGATCTGAGGGAATTTTCAGCCGTATCACTGCCATCCACGAAGCCGTTGACCGTAACAAGCTCATCTTGTTTAAGATCCGACCCTTGAGAAAGCAATCTTTGTCATGAAGCTTTAATAATTCATTCTCTGGTCTTTGATCTTTGTTAAACTGCTCTGTCTCCAGTGGTTTCCTCTTGTGTCGCAGTGCAGAGGACTGGCTTATCTGCTTTCGTACCGTTTCATTCTCCATAACTTTCTCCATGATCATCTCCTGTGAAGAGAAACATACCTAACATCATTACCATCTGATGTTTGATGCGTTTCTGCCCTTAATGACATGAAGTCATGCATAAAACAAATGACTTTTTATCTCGACTTTCTCCATTAGGCAGATCTTGTGGATCAAGCATCTCACCTTTGCACTTTGAACTTCTTTGCGTGTTCCTGTAATCGTGATATGGCCCTTCTCTTCTAAGCTTCGCCCATGATCTCTGGGACAGTTCACTCTGGCCCCTGAGACCCTGTTTATGATCTTCAAGGTCTCACCACCTCGACCTGGTGCAAAAAACATTTAATAGGAAATAAGATTAAATATATTAGACAGACTTATATGGAACCCAAATATTTTATTAACAAAAAAGATGTTGATCTCACAATCACTTGGATCTGAAGTAGCGAAGGGAAAGTTCACCCAAAACAAAAAATTATTTCATCATTTCCTCACCCATTTACATTTATGCATTTGGCAGACGCTTTTATCCAAAGTGACTTGCAGTACATTCAAGTTACACATTTTCTTGGTATGTGTGACCCCTGGGAATCAAACCCACAAACTCTCACGCTGCTTACACAACGCTCTACCACTGAGCTACAGGAGAACCACCTGTAGTCACACAAACCTGTGTGACTTTCCTGCTTCAGAGGAACGCAAAAGAAGATATTTTGAAGTATGTTGGTAACCAAACAACAGTGACACCCATTGATTTAACATTGTATTGACACAAAAGCACTGAGACAATTCTCAAAAAATCTTCTTTTGTGTTCCACAGGTTATAAATGACATGAGGGTGAGTGAATGATGGAAAACTTAAGCGTACACCTACCTACTGATGACCTCACAGTCAATGGCCAGTTTCTCCAGAGTGAACTGTGCCACAAGAACCTGCTCAGGTGAACCCCGGACGAGAAAATCCAGCGAGCTCTGATCTCCAGCGTTTGGCAGCACGTTTATTTGAGCACCAGATTTCTGATTCCCCTGCAGAAACCAGTCTTAACTGTCAATCATACACAAATTACAGCAGAAAATGGTTTTCTAGTCAATAAAAACCATTAAAGTGAAGCCACATGTTAGGAGGCAACAATAACTGTAAAAAAAATCACATAAAAAGAAAGAAGAGACGCTTACTATGTTCTGATATCTCGCCATACATCTGTAGACATCAAGAGGAACTGAGAGTCTGAACTCCTCGGTGCTTTGAGACTGGACTGCAGAACCAACACACAGAACGAGTATTGCTGATGGACGGCCATTACTGAAGGGGAACCGTCGAAAGTTTACACACAAAACATCACATCGCTTACCGCTGCCATCACGAATGTGACGCAGCCCGCCGCGACTCCCACACACAGACCGGCGGCCGGCGCGACTCTCTTCCCCGCGCTCAGGCTCTTCCACGGGCCGTGTTGCGCCGCGGCCGTCACCACCGGTGACCTCCACCTGGAGAAGCGACGTGGCGGTCCGTGCACAGACCCGCAGAACTTCTCACCGGATTCATTTGGTTTCACTGCGTTCTTGATTTACGTGAACCGGATCCGGCGCGTCACATTTGTCCTCCGGTAGCGCGCGTCAGGGTTTGTTCAGACGGGTTTTGTCGTTTGGGTGCAGCGTCAGGCGTTAAACGTTTACCTGCGCGGACCGGAACCGGGACCAGAACCAGAACCGGGACCAGAACCGGAACTGTGACGCACCTGCGCTGTAGTACACGCTTATCATCTCAACCATGATTGGCCATCATCCGCAGCCTCTTCATCCAATCACCATCTCCGACGTCACAGTTCCTGCACCCTCGCAATGAGAAGCCTTTAGTGCGGAGTTCCCATCTCCCTGAAGATGAAGTTTATGTACAGATGTTCCCTTTCTAAGACCATCACAGATGAAGTTTATGTACAGATGTTCCCTTTCTAAGACCATCACAGATGAAGTTTATGTACAGATGTTCCCTTTCTAAGACCATCGCAGATGAAGTTTATGTACAGATGTTCCCTTTCTAAGACCATCACAGATGAAGTTTATGTACAGATGTTCCCTTTCTAAGACCATCACAGATGAAGTTTATGTACAGATGTTCCCTTTCTAAGACCATCACAGATGAAGTTTATGTACAGATGTTCCCTTTCTAAGACCATCACAGATGAAGTTTATGTACAGATGTTCCCTTTCTAAGACCATCACAGATGAAGTTTATGTACAGATGTTCCCTTTCTAAGACCATCACAGATGAAGTTTATGTACAGATGTTCCCTTTCTAAGACCATCACAGATGAAGTTTATGTACAGATGTTCCCTTTCTAAGACCATCACAGATGAAGTTTATGTACAGATGTTCCCTTTCTAAGACCATCACAGATGAAGTTTATGTACAGATGTTCCCTTTCTAAGACCATCACAGATGAAGTTTATGTACAGATGTTCCCTTTCTAAGACCATCACAGATGAAGTTTATGTACAGATGTTCCCTTTCTAAGACCATCACAGATGAAGTTTATGTACAGATGTTCCCTTTCTAAGACCATCACAGATGAAGTTTATGTACAGATGTTCCCTTTCTAAGACCATCACAGATGAAGTTTATGTACAGATGTTCCCTTTCTAAGACCATCACAGATGAAGTTTATGTACAGATGTTCCCTTTCTAAGACCATCACAGATGAAGTTTATGTACAGATGTTCCCTTTTAAAACCCATCACAGATGAAGTTTATGTACAGATGTTCCCTTTCTAAGACCATCACAGATGAAGTTTATGTACAGATGTTCCCTTTCTAAGACCATCACAGATGAAGTTTATGTACAGATGTTCCCTTTCTAAGACCATCACAGATGAAGTTTATGTACAGATGTTCCCTTTCTAAGACCATCGCAGATGAAGTTTATGTACAGATGTTCCCTTTCTAAGACCATCACAGATGAAGTTTATGTACAGATGTTCCCTTTCTAAGACCATCACAGATGAAGTTTATGTACAGATGTTCCCTTTCTAAGACCATCACAGATGAAGTTTATGTACAGATGTTCCCTTTCTAAGACCATCACAGATGAAGTTTATGTACAGATGTTCCCTTTCTAAGACCATCACAGATGAAGTTTATGTACAGATGTTCCCTTTCTAAGACCATCACAGATGAAGTTTATGTACAGATGTTCCCTTTCTAAGACCATCACAGATGAAGTTTATGTACAGATGTTCCCTTTCTAAGACCATCACAGATGAAGTTTATGTACAGATGTTCCCTTTCTAAGACCATCACAGATGAAGTTTATGTACAGATGTTCCCTTTCTAAGACCATCACAGATGAAGTTTATGTACAGATGTTCCCTTTCTAAGACCATCACAGATGAAGTTTATGTACAGATGTTCCCTTTCTAAGACCATCACAGATGAAGTTTATGTACAGATGTTCCCTTTCTAAGACCATCACAGATGAAGTTTATGTACAGATGTTCCCTTTCTAAGACCATCGCAGTTGAATTTATGACTACAGATGTTCCCTTTCTAAGACCATCGCAGATGAAGTTTATGTACAGATGTTCCCTTTCTAAGACCATCGCAGATGAAGTTTATGTACAGATGTTCCCTTTCTAAGACCATCGCAGATGAAGTTTATGTACAGATGTTCCCTTTCTAAGACCATCACAGATGAAGTTTATGTACAGATGTTCCCTTTCTAAGACCATCGCAGATGAAGTTTATGTACAGATGTTCCCTTTCTAAGACCATCGCAGATGAAGTTTATGTACAGATGTTCCCTTTCTAAGACCATCGCAGATGAAGTTTATGTACAGATGTTCCCTTTCTAAGACCATCACAGATGAAGTTTATGTACAGATGTTCCCTTTCTAAGACCATCGCAGATGAAGTTTATGTACAGATGTTCCCTTTCTAAGACCATCGCAGATGAAGTTTATGTACAGATGTTCCCTTTCTAAGACCATCGCAGATGAAGTTTATGTACAGATGTTCCCTTTCTAAGACCATCGCAGATGAAGTTTATGTACAGATGTTCCCTTTCTAAGACCATCACAGATGAAGTTTATGTACAGATGTTCCCTTTCTAAGACCATCGCAGATGAAGTTTATGTACAGATGTTCCCTTTCTAAGACCATCGCAGATGAAGTTTATGTACAGATGTTCCCTTTCTAAGACCATCGCAGATGAAGTTTATGTACAGATGTTCCCTTTCTAAGACCATCGCAGATGAAGTTTATGTACAGATGTTCCCTTTCTAAGACCATCGCAGTGAGTTTTTTTTTACAGATGTTCCCTTTCTAAGACCATCCAGATGAAGTTTATGTACAGATGTTCCCTTTCTAAGACCATCGCAGATGAAGTTTCGATGTCTACAGATGTTCCCTTTCTAAGACCATCGCAGATGAAGTTTATGTACAGATGTTCCCTTTCTAAGACCATCGCAGATGAAGTTTATGTACAGATGTTCCCTTTCTAAGACCATCGCAGATGAAGTTTATGTACAGATGTTCCCTTTCTAAGACCATCGCAGATGAAGTTTATGTACAGATGTTCCCTTTCTAAGACCATCGCAGATGAATGTACAGATGTTCCTTTTCAAAACCCATCGGAAGTTTATGTACAGATGTTCCCTTTCTAAGACCATCGCAGATGAAGTTTATGTACAGATGTTCCCTTTCTAAGACCATCGCAGATGAAGTTTATGTACAGATGTTCCCTTTCTAAGACCATCGCAGATGAAGTTTATGTACAGATGTTCCCTTTCTAAGACCATCACAGATGAAGTTTATGTACAGATGTTCCCTTTCTAAGACCATCACAGATGAAGTTTATGTACAGATGTTCCCTTTCTAAGACCATCACAGATGAAGTTTATGTACAGATGTTCCCTTTCTAAGACCATCGCAGATGAAGTTTATGTACAGATGTTCCCTTTCTAAGACCATCACCATTTACAGAGTAAATGTTAGCCGGCTTTTTCTTTAGTCAGTCAGAAATGATCCAGAGAGAAAAATGCTAATAAAATAAAACAGCTTGTGATGCAAGTTCACACTTTGATCTTATTCATAATAGTTTATAACATTTTTAAATGACAAACTAACAGATACACTTTCCAAAATAAGACAAAGTACATTGAAAGACACTTTCAAATGGTTAAATGTCAGTAAATTAATTAATATAATTAAACTTAAATATACTACCACCTTCACCCAACAACAGAGTTTCAGAGCTGGAGTCTGAATCAAAAGAACAGAGCTGAATATTCTCCAGAAAAACATCAACACAGCATTCATGAGAAACATTTACTGAGAAAACCGTAGTGACGTTACACAGAAAAATTAGTGTTCTCATACATTATCATGTCTCTACAAAAATATATTCTGGAACCTTTAAAAAAGCATTTCAGGAGACAGTACCAAAATATTTCTGTGGATCAGAAAATACAGTCTTCTGTGAAACAAAACCACTGCTAAAACCGGTACAGATTTGTATATACACACACATTAAAACTACAATACCTTAAAATTACATACCTTAATTACATTGTTCATAATAGTCAAAATCTTTTACAATTAAAAAAGGAAATTTTTAGGAAATCTAGCCCCTTAAAAAACTGTACACCCTAGAATCTACAGCATGTGTACTACACAGTAGCGTGAAAAATAAGTACCTGTATAAACTAACCGCTGTTCTCATTGGCATGGACGGGGTTAAAGACGACAGTACTTCCTGTGGAACACTTGATAGGGAGCTTCAAACAGGCAATAGCCACATATTATCTGTTGATCTGGTGTAAAAGAGAACTTATGCATTTAAAATTAAGTTAAAAGTGACAACAAAGAGTTTTTCAAAAGCAGAAGCTTTTGCTCAGTTTTAATGCACAGAAGCGTGTGAGGTGGACGCTGGCGGCCAGTCAGCATGTGATAGATTAAGAGGAGACAGTGATTGGTCTCAGCAGGCACTGGCGGTGGTCCCTCACTCTATTTCATCCCCACGGGTGCAGAAACTCTGAGTGGGAGGTTCCTATCTGCAGGGTTCAGTAGCAGTGCAGTCCAGTCGTGTTCAGATGATAAGAAAACTGCGACTGAAGAACGACTGCAGAATTGTTCAGGCACTGGAAATAAAGGCTCAGTCTGTGGAAAGACAAGAAAAGAAAGTTCTTAAAGAACAGAACATGTTACAGCTTGAACTGCCTGATTAAAACTCAATAAGGGCTGATGATTAACAGCCATACAAATAACAGAGAAAAACAACATAAAACATGTCTGCACTATTCTATAATTACCTGACCGGCATAATTACAATTACAGCATTATAATGTTAAAGTAAACCTAGAAAACCTAGAATAGCTTCATTGTATTGTGTAGAAAAGCTAACTGCTTTTGTCATTTATGTTTAATACTGCTTTATAAAACAATTCTATTTCAGTTTCAGTTCAGTTTTTATTTATTTTCAGTTAATACATTTAGTGCCTCAGCTTAAACTCATTTTTATTGCTAAGGCAACACTTCTAATTTTTGTTTAAAGTTCTTTAAATACTTGCACTTATTTTAATTTCAGTTAACAGAAATGTTTTAATTGTTTTATTAAACTATAATAGCATTGCTAGAAAATACGTCTAAACTTCAGAACTGTATGAAATGAACAAACACTTGCCTCCATTGCTCAGCATATTGTCTGCTCCTGACTTACTCTTTATATTGTTCTCTAGAAACGTGCTATAAACAAAAAAAACAGGATTAATCGAGCTGTACCAGGACTGATGAGTATTACTAAAGCAATATGATTAAAATTCAATAAAAAATAAAATGAATCCCTTACGTTTGATCTTCTAGAGATTTCTGGATCTCCTGCAGCACTCCTGTGTCGGATAAAAACATTTTTTAAATATTGTAAACAATAACTATCAAATAACTGGAAAGCTTCAGTCCTGCAAATACCATTCTCACTCCAAATCCATAACAGACTGAAGTTTACAACTATTCATAGTGAAAATAACATCCAACAATATTGAGCAGGCAAATGAAGAGTTATGGATCATGCACACACAGCTGCGCAGGCCACTGTTTTTGAAAACATACCGCATGTTCAGACTGTTACTTTTAAGCCATTATTTGCACATCTGCAGGCACAGTACAAAAGTACAAAGAACAAAGAAACTGATCATCTGTCGTGTGCTCTGAGCTCTTTTATGAACTTTGGGGTTTGTTTCACTAACTGCTGAGTCTTCATGTACTCACTCTCGTCGCTGAGCAATGCATGCTGCATGACATGTGTAGCAGAATTCTCTGGAACACACAAGCACATGGATCATTCTAGAAAAAGCATGCGAATGAAACCTTTAAAACACAACCCATAACTGATGTCACAGGCAGTGCATCTAATAAATAAATAAAAGGGCTTAACATGAGCTGACTATAAGCTTAATAATTATAAGCTTAATACTCAATTCTATTGAAATATAACACAGAAATACAGTAACTACACCAAACTACTCATAATATTTACTGTGTTGACTAATGCCATCTTTAATTTTGCCAACGCTGTTACATCAGTTACAGACTGTGTTCTTATATGAGCAGACAGAGCTTGAATTTTACTGAGTAATGTGGCGAGACATTCAGAAACACTGAGAACATGCATGTTTTAGTATCTGATGCATACAAACATCACAAAAAAAAAAAACACAGAGAATCTCACCATATCCTTCACTGTCTCTCTTACAATTCCTGCAAAATCAGAAAAGGGACAATTAATCATGAAAGACAGTACAATAAACAACATCTTAAAGGCAGGGAGGGTGATTTCTCTTCACATCCTGATAGCAAAAAGTAAAGTGGTCTAAATATATTCATATTATCTCTTTGTGGAAGGCACAGGGCCATAAAATATTCATCCAATCATTGTATTTGTACCGAATGTAATGTTAGGATGCCCTAATTGCCTGTCAATCTGTATGTACTGTGTATTCATATGTTGGAGGAGGCGTGGCATTGGGGAGTGCTCTGAAGGGAGGGTGGGATCTTATGCTCTTTTAATAGCTTAGTCTCTCTGAAAGTGACAGCTACACAGACCTGTGTTCTGTGGCTAATCTGTCCGGTTGGTCCTTGTGGACGGGACTCGATAGGCTCTTGGATCTCGTCTGAAGAGGAGCTTCAATCAAGCAGTGTGGTTCCACCACCCATCGCGTGGACAGAGAGAACCTTTCAAACTCAGACGGGGAGATCAGGTAGAAACCTACACACAATGCATGAAGTAAATGCTTTCTGCTGATAACTGGCAGAGCATGACTCTAGCCACAGCAGGATCACAGGTTCCACTCACAGAGAACGCAGATTAAACGTTTAAACATTAAGCGTAAATGTACTCTTGAAGGTCTACTGAATAAATGCATCTTCTACCTTGGCCGTATTTGGTGAACACGCAGGAGGCGATTCCACTGACGTCTTCCTTCCGTATGCAGGGGTAATGCACCAGCATTTTGATGGAGGGCAGAGAGATGATGTGTAGCTCACCCTGATTGGTCAGAACCACTAGGCTGCTCTCCAACTGTTCATCGGTCCGACTTCCAAACCAAGCCACGCCCACACGCCGCACACGAGAACCGTCAACCGCGGTGAGCTTCAGCTTTGACTTACTGCTCACTTTAGGGAGAGTAAACAACTGTACACACACACACAGTCAGACACATGATCTCTGATGGTAAACAGGAGTAAATAATGATGTTCATCTTTACTTTGAACTGCTCCTCAGACACGACCAACAGATGGTGGGAGCTGTGTGTGTCCGGGCTGCGGGACAGGTCGTGAGCCACCTCCAGAGGTTCAGGCAGCGGGACTCCTTTTCCATCCACAACCACCAGACAGACAACTGGAGCTCGATGCATCAGCTGAATCTCTTTAGCTGGACATGGAGAAGCAGAACATCTCACAGCAGATAAACATCTGATTATTTTACTAATTTAAGGCAGGTATTATAGGGGTTGTCAGGTGAAGTGACATGCAATAAAGTGTAACAATGTATTTTATACACTGTTTTCTTTTTACCTGCATGAGCCATCACAGGATCCTCCATCCTGCGTTCCACCGAGGGGACGCGGAGAACATATGCAAACACGGCACCACCGTTGGTCCCCGCCCAAATCGATGGTGTGCTGTGAGAACCTGCGAGAGAGAAGATCATGAAGAAGGAGCTCTTCCTGTAGCCACACACTGGAAGTCTGAGGTGATTACTGAACAACATTTAAAATCTGACGCTTGTGCTAAACGCAATATTTAACATGCTCTATCAGAAGCACCGTGGCACTAACCATCGCTGACGAACGTGTCTGCAAAGTACAGCGTTCGGACAAGGCCCGTGAAGGAGTCATCTGAGGAACGGGCTTCGATCTTTCTCTGGACGGGGGCCAGCTCCATCTCCTGCAGAGCTTCAGCCTCCAGCCTGGCATTGATCTCCTGCAGCTACAAAAACACAACACCCATCATCAAACCAGCTCCAACAAAACTAGCACACCTCCTGCTAGAGCTGCTCCAAAATCGACAGTGTAAAAAAACATTAATGTGTGGGCTAAGCTCCTGATGTGCTAGAGAAAAGCAAGATGACGCACCTTGGCTGTGTTGTTGGTGTGGTGCTTCCGCATAGAGACCCGGCTGCGGCGAATCCTACGGAAAGACTGTCGCAGGGATTTTTTGATGGATTTGACGCGGGACAGCGGCCCCTCCAGGGCCATCTGGTCACTGGGGTTCAGGGTGCACCTGCAAAGGGAATCACTGTTAGCCTGCCTGATCACATCATTCTGTGGGCAAGGTCACACTTCTAGTAAATGTTTGGACACCCCTGCCTGAATTTGTTTCTTTAGGAAACAATCTGGCATAAGGGTTTAATTCCCAGGAAACACATACTGATAAAATGTGTAACTTAATAGTGTACTGTCTGCCATATGCATAAATGTAAATATCAATTTTGTATCAGTGATTCCAAACTTGTAGTGTATATCAAGAATGAATATTTTTTATTTTATATGTTAAATATGAATAGTTATCACACCTGTATCACACAAAGTGAACAGCTTTACATGACTTATGATATACATATGCAATATTATATTGTAGCCATAATATCATACAGCAGCAAAATCTTCAGTTATTTAAATAAAAATGACTAGAATGAGACTATTGTGTCATCTTGTTGTAACGCATCACCAGTTGAAACAGCATTAATCTATTGTGATTCATGTTTCTAAATATACAGTGTGAGATCAACAAAATTACCAAACTGAAATCTTATTTAAAATCATTTTCTCTCACTTGACCAAAACATTATTCTTCTGTTGGTAGTCGTAGAGACCAAATCCATGACTGGTACCGAACGCCACCAGTTTCCACTCCGAGTGCAGGGCAACTGCAGTTACCACAGCGGGCGGCTGACACTGCACCACAGCGCAGGGCTGGAAACCTGGAGGAAAGGACACGGGTTCCTCCCGCACGTCCAGACGGGCCTGACCCTTCCACCTGAAACCCTCTTGACCCTGCAGCAGATCCACCACTGTCACCTCAACCGTGTGCTCGGCAGCCTCGTCATTCAGCTCCAAAACCAGAATCTGAGCAGGAGGAAGACAGAAAACACAGACAAAAACAGACACATTTTCTAATGATCTCCAAAATCTTGTAGTACTGAAACCTGTCAGCAGTTCAGAAGGAGAAATGGAGAGTTAGTGACCCTGAAAATCAACTATACAGAACACAACTCATTTCCTAATGACAGATAAAGACATGACGTGCAATGAACTGAGATCAGTCAAACTCTTTAACAGCCATTTAAAGGAAGACAAATCAGATCGTTTCCATGACAACTGAGTGCAAGATGTTATATTTTAAGACCAGAATAATGAGTAAGACCAGTTTTAATGTGGCGTGTGGAGTGTGTTTGTGATCATCCCATGAGATCTTACCTGTCCGGCAGTTCCAGCCACTATGAGATAGCCGCTGTATTTACACAGATGGATCTTCTGAATGCCCAGCCGAGGGTCGTCGCTGTACGGGTCAAAGCAGCCAACCTGACATTCATAAATGATAGAGATATGATATATTGAAGATAAGAACTGAAATTATAGAATGATGTTAAAAGCATTTTTCATTCAAAAATTAACAATTAGCCTTTTAAAAATCAACACGGTATTATCATGTGCTGATAATATCGTAATGTTTTTGTGATTGTAAAATAGTGATTGTAACTCTACACACTTGCTTCTTTTAATATACAAAGAACCATGAATATGCAAATTAGTTCCTGCCTCCACTCAATCCCACCAGCTCGCACTACCTGATTCTCTCTGTCCACTTGCTGGTTACCACATTTGTAACATTGAAAACAGACGGTTTCAAACCAAGTTTCTGAGACTGTCTTTGGTCAATTGCAGTTTTAAGGAGAAAACACTCATTATTATGTTGACTGATGAGTTTGCACATGGTTTGTCAAAGCATATAACAACAAAGACATACAAACAACATTTAAACCTTGTTCTTAACCACAGGAGGTCTTTAATGGAAATTTATTTCAAACAATGTTAGAGTGAACTGCCCCTTTAAGAAGTCACTGTAAAGTCATTGGATGAGACAAACCTTGCGGAATGGAGGCCACTCCCCCTCGCTGCCCTGGTTCATGTTGTCATTGGGATCGGCGTCCATGTGGAACAACCCTGCCGTGCTGAGCTTGTACATGGGGTAAAGACAGACGCCTGATGCATCCCAGAAACGCACGGTACCATCCTCATGCCTTTCCAGAGGAAAAGACACAGAAAACACAAAGTGAATAAGAGTCTTTTATTAGTGGTAGTTCTTCATTCTCTACAGCTCTCCACATTTGGAAATCTGCCTCTTTCTAAGTCAATGGGTAACACTGCTGTTAATTAACCAATGTACTTTAAAATATCTTTTGTGTTCCTCAGAAGCAAAAAAGTCATACAGGACTGGAATGACATGAGGGTGAATAAATGATGGAAGAATTTTCATTGTTGGGGTGAACTTTCCCTTTAATTTGGGAGTGTACACCTAAAACCTAGTGAATCCGTTGTTTATTTTCATATTCTTCTTTAATTTCTTTGTTTTGCATCAGGTGACAGTAGTCTGCTCACCCTGTCAGGAGCAGGTCTCTCTGCGGGGGGACTGGGGCGAGATTGTGCCCACCTTTTATTGGCCAAGACTATAAAAAGACAGAAACAGGAAGACCAAAAATAAATGAATTGCGCCAAAGATTAAAATCAAACATTTAACCCAGAGAAAAGCAGTGCTGTAAAAATGCATAAATACAGAAAACCAGACACTTGTAGTCTGTAGTTACAGAGCATTTGTAGTGTAAACACCCACACATCCTGATGTAAGGACCATCATTCACCATGCATTAACAGATCATATGCACATCTGAAACTTCTAGTTTGATGTTTCTGTGTGTTTGTGTGTGGTTTTATACCTTCCTGGAGTAGTGTGTGTTTTGGTGGGCTCCAGCTGTCCGTACTCTCTCCCACAGTTTGAGTGGAATGGAGGAGACGTGGTGAGAACATGTGATGGCTGAGGAGTGTAATGGCACCAGGTAGGGCGTCTGGATGACGGGCCAATCTTCAGTCTGAAGATCGACCACCACCAGCTCCTCCTCCACCAAAACCACAAGAGCGCTGGGGTCACCTGCAGCACACGCAGTCACACATGCACAGACGCACACAAACAGTCAGACAGCACAGAGTGTGTTAACTGCAGTAAGAACAGTCTGCAGCGTGCTGGATAAGCCTCATGTACACCTGCTAAAGATCTTTCAGTTTTACAAGGGCAGTAAATACAGAAACTCAACTTTTTGTGATTGACCACTCAAACCGCTTTTAGACATTACTCAGAAACTCGTGACTATTTGTAGTGGAAACACTAAACTGTCCTGATGTGTCCTCGACAAAAAAGCGGCATAAACAACATCACTGAACATGATTTTCATGTGATTTTATGGTGGGGATCCTGCCCTTAAAATCTGAGCACAAGTGATCACAGGAAACACATTTTCAAGGTGTAAACAGCGGTCGTGTGAGATAGATGTTAACACCAGGTGTTTAGAAAGTCAAGAAACCTCAGCATCTCTCTCTACCTCTGTGGTGCTCTCCTTCTCGAATGACGCAGAAGTCGATGATGCGCGAGGTGAAGTCCAGAGCCTCGTGAGTTTTCCTGTGGATGATGGAGATACAGTGTCTGTCCCCATAACTGGCCCGCGGCATCCCTCCACTGAAGATGAGGAACGGGGGACTGCAGAAGACGGACAGAAGAGTCACGGTTAGACCCAGATTGCAACAGACTGATGTATCAGCCATCAGCCAATCACTGTGTCTGATTAACAGATTTGGCAGGTTCTGTCTTGTGTGGGTTTCAGAATTTACTAACAGTCTTGACATAGAAGAGATTTTGTCAGATAAAACCATATAGAACTCACCCTTGTTTTGTTGGCAGCTGTATAATTTTGGGTATGGCCTTACAGGGAAAATCACCTGTATGAAGAAATGTATCATTTAAAAAAATAACAACAGTGAAAGGCACACAAATCATGTTTAAAGCTGCAATTCTAAACCTTTTTGTTAAATATGAACACAAATCAGAGCAAGTGACATATCACTATTTCCTTATCTTACCCTGATTTACCGCAGTAAGTTTATAATAATGATTTATAATTTGAGGTGTTGGGTCTGATTTCCTGGGAAATGTCAATTTAAATTTATTTGACTTCAACTTTAACCTGCAGTTTTGTGATTCAAACAGAGATGATGGCAGAGAGGAAAAGTTACGGATTTCAGCTTTAACTGTTCTGTTCTCACCATACGGCGTCTCTTGTTTCTCAGGCTCTGTTTGCGGATCCTCACCGATTACAGTCCAGTGGCAGTAGCTACCGTCGCTATGGGAACTGAGTATGTTCCCACCATCTTCCATCCACCAAACACTCTCCAGTTGCTGCAGGGAAGACAATGAGAGAAAAAAATGCCCCACCTGTGCAAAACTTGCACCGACCATGCAAGGGTGCTGTGGAAGGTTGCCAGGGCATTGCTATAGGGTTGCTAGGGTGCTCTTAGTGGCCCAAGTCAAACGTCCTGAAGCCTAACTGTACATAACTGACAACTGAACCAAGTCAGAAACCAGAACTGTTACCTGTGTGCCCAGAAAGTGTTGGATAGGACGCCTGCGATCCAGATCCCACAGAACCATGAGGCCTCGGCCGTAGCCAATCAGAATCTGCTGTGGGTTGAGCGGGTTCTCCTGCAGAGCCTCCACACACTCCAGATTCCTGCGGCCGACGTACTCCTCTGGAACTCTGGGAAAGTGACAGAGAACAGATCAGCCATCGCTCAGTTCTGCATCATTCCACATAAACTATTTGTGTATGTACATTTACAGATCATAGAGGAATAAATACTCATTGAAGTTCTTTGGCTCACCTGTTCTGCACATCTTCCACACTGATGTTGTTCTCCTCCAGCTCTCTGAAGCCCGGCACCTCCACCATGAACACATGCCCGCCTTCCGTCCCCAGCAACAGCAGCTCACCGGACGAGTGCACCAGGACAGCCGTGACCCGCGTCATGCTGGGCGGAGCTCTGCCAGTGACATCACAACAGATATTATTTATTACTGTCAATTAAATTTAGTCCATCAAAAACACTTCCAATGTATATAACGCATTATACAAGAAATCCTTCAGGTGTTAGAAAGGTTTTGATAATAAATTTTACAGTTTATGAAAACATAACTAATGTTAGGGTTAGTCCAAGTGTTACAAAATCAGGAATCGTGGGCTTATAAGATAAGACATCATACTACAAAAAGAAAAAAGCATACTACATCATACAACATACACTACAAAAAGCAGAATTTGAATCATGATGGTCAACTGACATCTCATGTTCACGTGACAGGAGTCAGAGCAGCCGTGTCTCATCGGGCGGTATCTCAGCAGATTCATTTTCAAGCATTATAACATCAGACTGAGGTGTGTGTATTTCTGACTCACCCGGGTGGACCAGAGAGAGTGAAATGCCCGATCTCCAGCAGCTCTGACACACTGTTATGGGCCTGAAGAGTCCACATGTGCAGAGTGTTGTCATCCAGCAAAGTGACCAGCTCCACCTGCCGATAAAAATAAAAATACAAACAATGTTCATGACGCAATAAACATTGAGATAATTACTGATATATACTGTTAGCATGATGTACTAACACTTTAAATCAAACTGCTCAGCATTCATTTGAATTCATAAATGTCACTAAGCCCAATGCACTTCAAAGAAATAAAGTCATACAGGTTTGGAATGACATGAGGGTCAGTAAATGATGAATCTTTATTATCTTTAATTGTCCCTTTAAGGTTGAAAACTGTACCTGGTTTGGCAGGAAATGCACCTGTGTAACTGCAGCATTCTCGTCATGAAGTCCTATGAACTCGACACCTGGAGCTCCATACCTGAACTCTAGATAAGGAAACAACATGTTTCACACTAAACAGTAATCGCACCCCTGACGGTTTCGTTTCAATCAGTCTGCTTTGTAAATAAAACAACAAAGGTTACACTAGGCACACAACATAGGCCACATACTAATTATTCACTTCTGTTTCCATATCTGTAAATTATTCACAAGAACAGTATGTGAACAAACGTTCTTAGTGCTACACACTTATATACACTGTCCTGCCTTCTCTGGTACCTCCATGATAAGTCACTAGAACCACCGTGAGATCAGAGACAGGAAATCTCTGCTCTTCATCGTAATGTCAGTTTACTCACAGCTGAAATTATTCAGCTCTGAAGCACCAACACAGATCATATAACAAAACTCTAGTTCTGTTGGAGGATACAGTTTAATGGCTCCAGATCTGGTACCAATAGCCAGAAGCTGCAGGCTGGGACTGAAGCCCAGAGCGCTGGGCAGATGAGGGAAGCCGTGCTCCACAGTCTACAGCAGAAGAGAAACATACATGTTATGTATTTTGAGCTGTCAGGTCTGATTTCCTGAGAAATGTCAGTTTGGCTTCATTTGACTTCAACATGTAATGAAAAGTATGTAAATGAACCTGTAGTTTTGTGTTTCTAACAGAGATGGAGATAAACAGGCAAAAGTGGCAGATTGCAACTTTAATAATGGAAAAAACGAAAACCACCCCAGATAAAGATATGTTAACCATGTCCTTTATCACCTTGTTGAACTGATACAGATCTTGTTTGTGTTTGTCCTTCTGAGACTCATGTCCATGTCTGCGAAACCTCTTCATTCTCTCTGGAAGAGCAGAAAACCACCATGAGATGATGACATGGCAAAAGACAATGTACAGCTGTGAGCTTTGTGCTCAGTGTTTAAATAAACATGGACATGTATGTACCCAAAGTGCATAACACCTTAGATCACAGACAATGAGTTGAAATCTGTCCAGACAAAACTGTTCATCCCACATGGATATTGAACAGACAGAAGTTGATGGTACTTTAAAAAAAGAACAGAAAAGGAAGAGATAGACGGACTTCCTCTTATTCAAACTGGTCACTATAATCCTGATATTCCCCCACACGCCGTCACATTACAACCATCTGCTGATGTGGAAGTGAGAAGCCATTGTTTACTCTCTCTTCCTTTTTCTAAAAAAACTCAAAAATAAGATCTTGTCTATCGCTGTGGGGTTCAACACAGGATGTCAATCCCCTAACTCAAGGCCTCTCCTGTCTTCTCTGAGAAGGTCCTTTAATTAAAGGCAGGGTTGGCTTTCTCAGCTTCCTCTAAGAGCAAATTTTAATTTGCCATATTATATTTGCCATATTATATATGTGCCATATAATCCAGACGGCCTGAAAGAAATGAGCCATAATACATAACAAAATAGATGTCACCAGTCCTAATCACACCATCATCTATGGCACCATTGTGTTTTGTTGGCTGTGGTGATATGTTTAATCCACACATTAACTAATGACAGTGGAACATGGCCATGCGTGAAGCAACAGGAGGTTACAGGTGAGGTTACTGGAAGTCCACTCCCTGTGAGATTACAACTCCTCTGCTGCTGACTGCTTCATACACTGACGATGCTGCGACCTGATTGGTGTTTGTCTGTAAAACCCGCCCTCACACCTAATCCTAATCACAGTGGACGTGAAGAAACAGGGGAGTAGTAATTTCACAGGGAGTCAGATAGTAAAGGGGTGGAGGCTTCATCACCGGCTCTCAGCTGTCAGCCTGTCAGACCGGTGGGACAGCCATCCAGTCCTTACTAAACACTTCACACCCACCAACAGCACGCCGTGTAACTGTGTGTGCACTATAAACTACCACGATAACAATCAATACACAGCGTACAGTATAACAGTGTAATGTGCAGCTCTCCAGCTGCATACAGAGACAACCTGCAGGTGTAATCAACAACAACAGCTCAATGTCATTTCATATTTTAATGTTATTACTGGTTTACTGCAGGTCAAATGAGAGAAATACGCGATCTCACACCTTCAGAAACACATTCTCTCATTCAAAACCGTGCCCCAGTATGAGGGCAGGACTGAATAATGTTGTTTATTCACAATAATCACATAATAATTATACTCAGTGCATAAAGAACAGAATGAAGAGCAGACAGTCTGTGTAACGCTGAGCTGTGAGTTACAGTTGATTCCTGAGCACTTTAATCTAGACAGCTCAGCAGGATTCAACACAGCCATAACAGAGGGCGAGTGCTGACACCTGTAGCCCAGCAGCAGTCGAGGGGCCCGGGAACACTCACCTGATTCAGCGCGGCCCGACGCCCCGGTTCCGGACACGATTCAGGCCGGTCTGCTGAATAACGCCGAGGTGCCGAAGAAGAGCGGCCGCCGGCTGGTCATGTAGGGCAGCCTGAATTGTGTTTTGCTGGCTGTGGGGTGTGAGTGCGGACAGACGGGCGGCGGATCACCGGAGCGCTTCCTGCGGCGTTTCTCCCTGAACAAACGCCTTCCGGGACGCTGCAGCGTGCGGCCAGCAGGCGGCGCCCGCGCCCTGCGGTACCCCCACACGGGAGGAAAACATCCGCGGCGAGCCAGTTCAGATCATCACGATGTGTTCAATAATGACCCACTTCAGCGGTCCGGCCCATCGTACTGTGTGCTTCATTTGAGTTAAATGTATTTTCTGTCTGTTGTCTTTCCACTGTCTGTAAACAACAATAAAACAACTGGTCTGTGTGTCATTCATTTACAGTTATGAATAATCAATCATTTATATTTATAAGTCGTCAGTTCGTGCGGAACACAAATATTGCTGATGTTCAGTCTCGAGTTCTACCCGGACGACACTTCGTGACGCACGTGACGTCACCCGCGTGTTCTGAGGCTGTCCCCTAAACGTGAACACTGAAGTGTCGCTGAAACTGAACTCAGAACAGACTGAACTCAGAGCTGTAACTGAACTCAGAACAGACTGAACTCAGAACAGACTGAACTCAGAGCTGTAACTGAACTCAGAACAGACTGAACTCAGAACAGACTGAACTCAGAACAGACTGAACTCAGAGCTGTAACTGAACTCAGAACAGACTGAACTCAGAACAGACTGAACTCAGAACAGACTGAACTCAGAGCTGTAACTGAACTCAGAACAGACTGAACTCAGAGCTGTAACTGAACTCAGAACAGACTGAACTCAGAACAGACTGAACTCAGAACAGACTGAACTCAGAACAGACTGAACTCAGAGCTGTAACTGAACTCAGAACAGACTGAACTCAGCAGCTGAACCAGAACAGACTGAACTCAGAACAGACTGAACTCAGAGCTGTAACTGAACTCAGAACAGACTGAACTCAGAGCTGTAACTGAACTCAGAACAGACTGAACTCAGAACAGACTGAACTCAGAGCTGTAACTGAACTCAGAGCTGTAACTGAACTCAGAACAGACTGAACTCAGAACAGTAACTGAACTCAGAGCTGTAACTGAACTCAGAACAGACTGAACTCAGAACAGACTGAACTCAGAACAGACTGAACTCAGAACAGACTGAACTCAGAGCTGTAACTGAACTCAGAGCTGTAACTGAACTCAGAACAGACTGAACTCAGAGCTGTAACTGAACTCAGAACAGACTGAACTCAGAACAGACTGAACTCAGAACAGACTGAACTCAGAGCTGTAACTGAACTCAGAACAGACTGAACTCAGAGCTGTAACTGAACTCAGAACAGACTGAACTCAGAGCTGTAACTGAACTCAGAACAGACTGAACTCAGAACAGACTGAACTCAGAACAGACTGAACTCAGAACAGACTGAACTCAGAGCTGTAACTGAACTCAGAACAGACTGAACTCAGAACAGACTGAACTCAGAACAGACTGAACTCAGAACAGACTGAACTCAGAGCTGTAACTGAACTCAGAACAGACTGAACTCAGAACAGACTGAACTCAGAACAGACTGAACTCAGAGCTGTAACTGAACTCAGAGCTGTAACTGAACTCAGAACAGACTGAACTCAGAGCTGTAACTGAACTCAGAACAGACTGAACTCAGAGCTGTAACTGAACTCAGAACAGACTGAACTCAGAGCTGTAACTGAACTCAGAACAGACTGAACTCAGAACTGTAGAACAGACTGAACTCAGACTTAACTGAACAGACTGAACTCAGAGCTGTAACTGAACTCAGAGCTGTAACTGAACTCAGAACAGACTGAACTCAGAGCTGTAACTGAACTCAGAACAGACTGAACTCAGAACAGACTGAACTCAGAACAGACTGAACTCAGAGCTGTAACTGAACTCAGAACAGACTGAACTCAGAGCTGTAACTGAACTCAGAACAGACTGAACTCAGAGCTGTAACTGAACTCAGAACAGACTGAACTCAGAACAGACTGAACTCAGAACAGACTGAACTCAGAACAGACTGAACTCAGAGCTGTAACTGAACTCAGAACAGACTGAACTCAGAACAGACTGAACTCAGAACAGACTGAACTCAGAGCTGTAACTGAACTCAGAGCTGTAACTGAACTCAGAACAGACTGAACTCAGAACAGACTGAACTCAGAGCTGTAACTGAACTCAGAACAGACTGAACTCAGAGCTGTAACTGAACTCAGAGCTGTAACTGAACTCAGAACAGACTGAACTCAGAACAGACTGAACTCAGAGCTGTAACTGAACTCAGAGCTGTAACTGAACTCAGAACAGACTGAACTCAGAACAGACTGAACTCAGAGCTGTAACTGAACTCAGAACAGACTGAACTCAGAGCTGTAACTGAACTCAGAACAGACTGAACTCAGAGCTGTAACTGAACTCAGAACAGACTGAACTCAGAACAGACTGAACTCAGAACAGACTGAACTCAGAACAGACTGCTGAACTGAACTCAGAACAGACTGAACTCAGAGCTGTAACTGAACTCAGATACTGAACTCAGAGCTGTACTGAACTCAGAGCACTGAACTCAGAGCTGTAACTGAACTCAGAACAGACTGAACTCAGAGCTGTAACTGAACTCGCAGACTGAACTCAGAAACTGAACTCAGACTGAACTCAGAGCTGTAACTGAACTCAGAACAGACTGAACTCAGAACAGACTGAACTCAGAGCTGTAACTGAACTCAGAACAGACTGAACTCAGAACAGACTGAACTCAGAGCTGTAACTGAACTCAGAGCTGTAACTGAACTCAGAGCTGTAACTGAACTCAGAACAGACTGAACTCAGAACAGACTGAACTCAGAGCTGTAACTGAACTCAGAGCTGTAACTGAACTCAGAACAGACTGAACTCAGAGCTGTAACTGAACTCAGAACAGACTGAACTCAGAACAGACTGAACTCAGAGCTGTAACTGAACTCAGAACAGACTGAACTCAGAGCTGTAACTGAACTCAGAGCTGTAACTGAACTCAGAGCTGTAACTGAACTCAGAACAGACTGAGCGCAGAGCTGAAGTGAGTGGCGGATCTGCAGGGAGCTGACGCGACTGCTCGCGGTTCTTCAGAGCGCATCTGATCTTCTCACAGACGGGCTGTGTGTGTCCGGCACGTGAGCGCAGTTCTTGGAAACACAGGAAAATGTTTTTTTCTTAAATGGTTTTGTAAGTATTTTCTGACTGATGTGTTTTCAGATTTGTTGTTGGACCTCCAAGAGTGTCATTTTCTTGTGCCACAGCAGCAAAATTGCACTAAATTTCTATTTGGGACCTGTAACTGGACTGTTAAGATGACTGACTGTTTGATGAATAAAGAAAACTTTCTATAACAACACAGTTGTACTTTGGTAATGGGTCTTATTGCTTGCCAGAAAGGACATGTAAAATTCTTACCCACTGAGAAATGTTTTCCTTTGGGAAATAAAGTTACTGAAGTGATTATAGAGGCTTTATTTGATCTTTTTTCATTCTTTACATTATTAGCCAAATACCTTTCAGTAATACAGTCCTAATCTCAGTAAAATCAGAGATACAGTTAGTAATACAGTAGACTTTACAGATGAAGAGACTTTGGCAGTAGTAAGTGAAGGTGTCTTTGTAGACAACTAATTTATTGGATGATGCTGCAGACCTGAAACAACAAGTGGCAGCTGTTACAAAGAACAGAAATCATGGAAAGAATAAATCACACTGCTGCAAAGCTGTAGTCATATTCACCAACCAAATTATTTTATTTCAGAATTAATCATCGCAAACATGTATCAGTCAACCACCAATCCGAATATTAGGGCAGATGTCTATGCTGGTTACTGCTTTTAATGATTACAACAGCTGAAAATGAAGTAAAACAAAGATGCAATGTGTGTATGCATTAATCTACTGTACCAGCAACAGAAAGCTTATGGCCACAGTAGGAAAGCTTCTCTTACTCCCACACGTTTCTGCAAAATAAGCAGTTTGCCAGAGACCTTAAACAGGCTGTGGGTGAGAACATTAAAATCTGTTGCATGTAATCAGTAGCAACAATTCTGGCACTTTAAAATCACCACACATAACCCTGTTACCAGTGGGATTCACATATGATCACTGATCACAATAAGAGACTCAGTGTATCTGTCATTTCTTTCTTACTCTGTGCAGTTGTGGTTACCAGTAGAAGACAACCAGGTCTCCACGGCGATGGTTTCAGGGTAGAAACCAAGCAGGATAACCGAAGACTGAGCACATAATCAGTATTTTAATACCATGTTTTAATATACAGGTTCCCACGAGAAAAATATATTTATTAATGTCACGTTTATTCCATCCAAATGAAACTAGAGCTCTGATCAAATCTTTTCTCCCCAGAGAAAACTAGTTTGACCTGTTATATGGATTAAAGAACGTTCTAAATCAAGAGCTGTGCTGCTAAGTAACGGAGTCATAGGGGACATACGAACGGCCTGATATAGACAACAATCTGGTTAAAACCTACTGTGACAGAAAGTCTGACCAGGTCAGTTATTTTTGTTTGTTTATGGGACATGCATGCAAAGAACCTCTTAACTTTGGGGTTCACAAGATACAGAAACAATAATAAAAAGGATATAAAGTCAGATGTTTTGCAGGTGTATTCTCAAAAATATTTAAACAATATACACTTGACTGACAGGTCAGCATAGCAAAAACTTTGGAAAAAATGTAAGTGCATAAAGTGAGATTTCAGGAAAGCAGAGAATATTCACAAACAGTAAAAGCAGCACTATTAATATTTAAATAAGTATGAATCACACTTCACAAACAGAAGTATCTCTCAGCATTTAGAGTCAATATGAAACCTGCCCTGATACTCATCTCTCTACATCTTGATGGAGTTCTTGCCAGGCTCTGCTTCTACTGTCAGCACTGATCAATACATCAGCACAAGCTGGAAACCACCAGAGACAGTCAAGTGCTGAAACCAAAAACCAATTTGAAACCAGGGTCACAATATACACAGCAGAAATCAAATAAATAAATAACTAATAATTAAATAACTAACCAAGCACATTGTCATGCATTTTAAATGCAGTAAATAAATGCAATAAAAATGTTGTGATTTCATCAAAACATTTCCACTCACTTCCAACTAAACTTCATGTAAAATGTAACGGAATGTAATGGAATGATTCAAGCATTTAAGTGGCACTTTTCTACATTAGCAGGCCAGGCAGCATTAAAACAACATGACAAAAGCATGTATGAGGCAAGAGGAACTTTTCCAATCTGAAATCCATTCAACTTAATTTGGCACACTGCTGGAAAGAAACAACTCATTCCTAAAAAAGGGCACGGAATTCTGCGGCACAGAGCTGTCCATCTGTAGATCAGTGAAGCACATACTGCATATACTTGTTTTGGAGAAGCTCATAAGGAAAACTGTGTCATTAAAAGTTGCAGTGGTTCTCAACTTGTTTTGATTCAAGATTTAATATGGGTTCTTCTACAGAAGTTCAGCTTCCCACCACAAGGGTGCAATATAATAATGGCATGAGATGGCGCTACACTGAACTCTCATCCGGCTCGATGTCCAACTGTGTATGTTTCCTTTGTTCAAGGATCCTGCTGAGCTCTTCAGTAAATGAGTGGTACAGCGGCGAGGTCATGTCTGAGTCTGTCTGCTGCAGAAGCACATAGCTGTTTCCACTTATGTTCCTCAGAACGCCAGGCAATGTGCCCGACAGTCCGTTGACGTACTCCGAAGACGGCAGGGGCGGAGGCATTGGAAGAGGCGGGGCCAAAGGTGGCTCCTTACTCTGCAAGGACTGGATGTCTGTCGTGACAATTTGCAGAAACTCCTCGTCATGTGACAAGGCTCTGCCCCGCCCCTCCGTTCTGACACTGCAGTGCCTGGAAAATGTCCTGAATTCATAGCGTGGGCTCCTGTTTATTTCCGTTGCCGTGGTGACCACCCAAAGTTCTTGCTGGGAGTTCTTCCTGGCGTTTGGAACGCTCTGTACACAGAAGCTGACGTACAGCAAGACCACCGTTAGAACCAGACAAAGCCCACCAAGAACAGCCACCAGAGAGATATACATAGCTTCCATGTGTCTGTAGTTCTGGAATTCTGGCCCATAAGGCAGTGGGGCGGTTGGGGGGTTTAAAATTTGCTCAACCGGACCGCCAGAAGGGCTAGGAGTCGGCACGGTGGTGGTGGTGAAGAAACTCTCAGGAAGAGCGGTGGGGTTCGCCGGCAGATGCGAGGCGTTGGGCCGCACTGGTTGCACTCGCACATCATAGCTGCAAACAGGAAGCCAGACCCTGTTTTCTACAGCATAGCAGCGGTAGCGACCGCTCTGCTGGGCCTGGGCCCCAATAATGAGGAGGCCATCAGTGCCGCTGCTGTAGCCAAAATCTACACCATATCCCTGCAGCAGCTGACCATTCAGTGTCCAGTGAGGCAAGGCCATATTAGACCGAATCCCACACTGCAGAAGCGCATCATCTCCTGCCATCACCACACGTGTCCAGTGCATCACGACCCCTGATATAAACACAGCATTACTCAGCATTACTACAATCACAGAACCTGGCTGCTCAGAACCAATGAAACAATTCACATGGAAACACACCATCACTGGTTATATTTGTACAGCCTCTGCTTCCCATCTGTATATCCTGGATAAGATCGGACCTAAACATATGCAAATATTACAGTTATACTGCTTAAAGCCTTTAAACTGAGAATTCAGAACATAAGACAGACAGACAGACAGACAGACAGACAGATTACCTGTTGGGGTAGGATGATATCTCAGCACATACTCTTCCACTCCAGCCACAGAGAGGGTCTCGTGCCAATACACAGTCATAGCAGGAAGTGTACCGCTTGCAGGATGACAGCGGCACCTGCACCAGTCCAGAGGGGGAGCTCACATACACACTTCCCTGAAAAACACAAGCAGGCGTCCTCAGATGAATGGGATCAATGTGTATTTGTTCTGTGTGTTAGTACAGTAATCTTAATGGTGCTTTTTTAAACAGTCGTTATTGTGTGAGGTGCATTATGGATACCTGTTTTGGTGATATAATCAAGTTATTGATTGGTTGCTTTTCCATAAACAGCTGAAGTTCCTCAATAATATGCACACGGTCTCCAATCTTTACAGCTCTGTGTAACCAGCCCTCATCTGAAGATAAGCGCACACGCACACACAATCTATAAATGATCGCAGCAATAGAGCAAAACCAAATAATACCTGCAAATGAATTCTTCTGACCTGATGTAAAATTACAGTAAAAATCAAAGAAACATGAACAAAAATAAAATAAAAAAAAGCCTAATTGAAAGAAGTAACCTGTTCCAATGAAGAGCATGTCATAGATTTGCCCATCCAAACCCGTGACCTGATATACAGAAATCCTGCTGTAATTCATACTCCTCTGCAGGAACAGAGGCCGTCCTCCTATTGGCTGTATTGGTCTGGACATTAAAGGGTGTCTTCGAGCAAAATTCAGTATGTTGTCAGGGAGATCCCGAGAGGAATTTATCAGCAGTGCACGATGCTGATCGGTTATACACTGAACACAAAGAAGGCTGCTGTTATATAACATTATTCCTCAGAGTAAAAATATAATGGATACTAAACTGAAAATAGAGATTATATGATATCTGTATGTCCCCACGTTCAACTGATTTACAAAATTGGTTTACAAAATGCTATGGAATTAAAAAAGTTTGAAGTCTGCAGTCTTACTGTACTGTAGTACAGTAAGTAGGGGTACATAAAAAGAGGCTGAGCAACACTGTACTGTAGGTTTTAAGAGGGCAGATTATGGGATGTGTTTAGTGAATTTGAATGGATTCTGAAAGACCCTCACTGAACCAGGTCTTGGATCTGGAACTTTCCCAGTGTACTCCTTCCATATGGAGTCCTGCAGCTCCATGTAAGGTCCATCAAAAGCTGTCTGGACATCTCTGAGAGTATACTGACACACTGCGGACATCTTCACATTCCTCCTGACAGTGAGAATATAAGAGAAAGAGAGATTACAGAAACCTTGCTGACTCTTAACTTTTAAGAGTTAAAAGCAGAAAAGTTCATATCTTTGTTGGAGTTTATCGTCTGTGTTTCATGCAGCATTGTGTAAAATTACAGGTTAATTTTGGTTTGTTTATTCCAAACGAAACAGTTTTACAATACAACACATCATACAAGTTTTCAGCTGGTGACTTTTGCACATTATTATAATGTGTGTATATATCACATTGTATATGTTACGTGGTATGAAAGTATCTCCTGGCACATTAAAGTTCATGTTATAAAGTTAATGTTCTCACCATTCAAGTCCAAAAACAGTATAAAACACAGTGTCGTGCGCACTGACTCCCTCCACCACATGAACACTATGAAGAATGTTCAGCTGCAGCTCGTACTCAGGAATGGAACACACCAGCGTGGCCTTCAGGAAGGACGTCCATTTCCTCTGTAGAGTCTTCTGTCCCCCGATGTCCCCCTGAGAACATCAGACAAACCATTGAAACACACACAGCCATTTACATATACAAGTTACAATACAATAACTTAAGCTGCAAAAAAACAAAAATCAGTTATTGAGCAAGTACATGACAGATCAGTGTCAGTACAGGTACACAGAGAAAAAAACCATATTCTCCTAATCTGCGTTATCAACTGTGGGACCTTCAGGGTGATTGTGGTGTCACTTCACATTTACTCAAGAAGACAGAGCAGCACTGAGACGTCTCAGGAGAAATCTGTTAGTACTGTTTCTTCATGACCAGCACTGTTATATGATCTTGGTCATTTAAAATGGAAGTCCTTTATATTATATTATTATATTATAGCCAGAGTGAACAGAAATACAACAGCAGAACTGAACAGCCCACTTTCTACTTCTGTGTGTGTGTGCAAGAGCACATGTGGTGTGGCCTACTTTCAACTACAGATACTCTCTCTACTAACTCAGTAAAGGATCTGACCTGTTTCTCAGCCTGTGAAGATCTGCAGACTGTAATCATAGTTTAGCACGTTTTCCAGCAAATTCGCATTACAGTAACACAAAAATCTCTCTCATTTATGTATTTATTTATACATAATTAATTTATACCTTAATTTTTAAATGTCCATATGCATAACAGTAATATGCATTGTCATAAAAATCATGTAAAAAAATCATTTTTTGTATGTCATCTATCATTTATTTGTTTTTTCTTCAGATGTTCAGACTGAATGTGAGCTGGACTTATTTTCATGAGATTCACCTGTGACTGAACGCGGCACATTGACATGAACTCATGTGAGTGACTTCTGACAGGAAATCTCACCTTACACACGCGAGCCACCCGCGCTACTCTGCTCCGCCTGGAGGAAACAGTCGCTTCCACGTTCCTCTCAGTAAAGAAGAAATAAAGTTTGTCATCATCCCCGACAGAGCTGTTGATGCTCTCCCTCACAAACGCTGAGCCCACAAAATCTGCCTCTGCAGGAGAGACGTCAGAACATCAGCGTCAGTGGGTTTACATGTACAAACTTTACTTGTGAAGGTTAAAAATCAAAAGTTGTCATTTTTTCAAAATGTTACACTGACCCAGCAGCCATCTTGTTGGTGAATCATCTGTTTGCATGCTGGGAAATGGAAAGTTACGTCGGATATCAGGGGTGCCATGAAAGTCGTACTGAGAAGCAGAATACATCTCACCATCTGTGAAGGGAAATATTACACACTAACTGACATCACACACATGGAACATTCATGTTTTAAAGATTATGAATCAACTTTCCTTTACCGATTATAAATCCTGCGTAGCCCTTTGTAGGGTCGTATGGACATTTCTCCTTTCCCTCCTCAAAACGTACAAAAGTGAAACGTGCCACATCCTGTCAAAGATGAAGAGATAGTTAAGATACAGTTAATGACATTACCTATATCTTACTATAATCTGGGCTTATGAAACACAATCATAAAACATTCATAATCACCCTTCATGTGAAATATGACAGAGAATGACAGGTTCAGTGTCTTACTATGTAAGCACAGCGCGGTCTGAAGGCATGAGTTCCACAGGTGTACAGGTGAGTGTCGTTGTATCGCTTCAGGAAACGCACATGATTGTAACATTCCGTCTGCAGTGGAACCAACAAGAATCATTCCACAAACAGAACTAAGACACTAACATGCAATTCACCAAAATCTGGGGAAAGCATGAGTGGATATATTGGTTTACTGATATATTGATGACAATCGTGGCTCTTAAGGCAAACTGTTAAACAGGAACAATACCACGACCTACTACATCACTCTTAACTCACATATACCTAAAACCACTGTAACCTGGGAAAAAAACACAACCCAGCTAACAATTTTAAGTTGTTTTCTTAATGTTTCAATTAAATAACAATAGTGTTAAAAATGTTATTTTGACATTTTTAGGAACATTCAAAATGTTCAGTTTTTAGACTTTGTATTACCAATATTGCTTGGTTATAAGAAAGATATATAATGTTAAAAAGTGTTATACTAACGTTACTACAAGAGCGTTTTGGCTAACTTTGAGAGAACATTAAGAGAACATTAGTCAACATTCTGAGAATGTCCCCTGTTAGCTGTTCTACAGCACTGGTGGAGGTTAAGGTAGAATATTTTACACTGTAAGATCAGTAATACCTGATTGTTCTTGCCTTTACTCAGACACTGTCTCTTCTGATCAGCAGACGCTGCCCAGTCCAGCTGTCACAATAGACAACAGAGTTTTGTCAGCCCAGCTGCATCTGTGACACACTGAAACTTACTGTAGGCCAGTTTCAAAAGCGTAACTCACAGATAGCGTGTTATTGGTGGCTGAAATATTGGTAGAGTCCATTTTATAAATAACTTCTCTGGCCCCAACATACAGTGTTCCTGAGGTGTCCTCCAGCAACAGAGTGCTGTAGTTCAGCACATCCCCATGGAAACGATTACAGCCCAGCAGCCCTGCAGACAGAGAGAGAGACCCAGTTAGAGAAACAGGGACAGACAAGACTAAATGGTGTCACGCTCACAGAAGATAACTCACTTTTGTCTGCAGGAAATCTATTAATAATTGGAGAACTAAATCATATCAGTGTTAAATGACAGTGAAAACTGAAAAACAATCAAAATGGCCTCATGTAATACAGAAGCATGCGTGGGGTATTTAAAGATACAAAACTTCAAAAAAACACCAACTCAGACACACTGGACCATTTCACATAATATGCAAAGCAAGCAACCACAAATGCATATTTAATACTGATGTTATTTCTGCTTTAAAAGAAGGAAGTAGATGCCACCGTTCAAATTCTGTCTCCAAGACAACGACAAGGCTAACCCCACGCAGAACCCAACCATGAAAAGACTGGATGCTTTGCTTCAGAAGGGAGCTACACTTGTCCAGTCCCAAAAGAAATCTCTCTCTAAAACAGCAACGCATGTGAAAACGTTGCACCTGAAATTAAATGCCTCTTCTGTGACTTTTAGGGAATGTTTTCAGGGAATGTTACGCAGCTGGTCAAATATAAATCTGGTTATTTCTGCTGCTGTGTTCCTGGACTCACAACACAAACCTCATGCTGTGGGCTGATGGTCTGATGTTCAGTCTGATCTATAGCAGCTTCCAAAATCTTTTGACCAAAGAATTTTCAGTCATTACAGAACTGGACAGAAATTTGTTATTTAAAGTTCTATAGAGATTAAATTTGCAAGGAACGATTTATTGGCGATTTCTGACATTTGTGATTTTGAAACTTCTGGATATTTTCAGGTTTTTCACAGCTACAGAATGTTGTACAGTTAAAGTGTGGGAAGAAAATAAACATGGCTACAGTAATCTCATTACCGCAAGATCAGAGAAAAATTACTGTAACCTTATTCATCACCTAAATAAGATTACATGAAGCTAAGCAGCAAAAATATGACATTTTGGCAAATAATATTATAAAGCATTTTACTGTGTGTTTCACCATGATTAGACATTCACTAGACAAACATACAGCAGCATTAGAGAGATGTCTGAGCTCTCTCAGAGTTTCTTTCAGAAGGTCATAGAGCTCATAGGGCTTTTTTAACACTGTTGTGTCTCTCTGAGACATATTGTGAAAACTGATGTTTAAAGGGAATTTCCAGAGCAGATATGTCTATATTCTCTCTCTCTCTTCCCAAAGAGAGTCCAAATATAGGTCAAGGACTAGATAGGGCAAGAAGAAAAGAAATATAAAATGAAGAGAAGAAATGGCAAGAATGAGATCTGCAGTGTTTATGCTTAAAATAATCAGCACAGATTAATTATATGGGCCTTTATGTTACAAAAACATCTCAACTACAGGATTAATTCAAAGCTTTAGTAAAATTCAGGGCCAAACTCTTCAGTTCAAGCAGCTGAACTTGTAAAGCTCTATGATGGTATCACAGCATATCAAAATCATTTTACAATGACGATAATCAGTCATGTTTCTTTGAAGTTACAACATTCTCCTATATTTTTAGTTATGTAAGTGTATGAATCTTACCATTGACATGTACAGTTGTCCTGGGGGTGACGTCCAGATCATTTCCGAATGGAAACCCCCAGATGACTCCCAAGCTCCCAATCACCAGCATGCAGAGAAGCTGATTGGCAGAACTCATGACCTACAGGAAGCGGTAAAGCCTCAGGTTCTGCTCAGATTCTTGAAGAATCACTCTGAAGATGATGAAGATGTTGTGTAAATGATGCCGACTCACTCCATCACGCTCTCCTTCCCACAGTGCAGTCATGTGCTGCTAACTCATCCTTCTTCTGTCCAAGGTCTCCCTCTGCAAAGCCAAGAGAAGATGAGTCAGTCTTTATATAAGAGAAATATCAAGAGCAGATGGTCTGATGGAAACATATCATATGCTTTTGCATAAACTAATGTTTTTTTTAGTGCAAAATCTTTTGTAGCAAATGCTGTTATCAAACTAAATGTTTTTTACTGATTTGAAATGGATTATTGTTCTCTGTCTTTCACATACTGATAAATGTAAACTTTCTAAATCCACTGCGACTGTTATATTACCAGCAGCCATCTGTCAGGCAAACTGTAATAAATTCTATATTTCCAGTCTGACATTTTTACAGATGGCATGGAAACAACCTCCAAACATTGAGATGTGGATTTTACTGCCTGTCTTGTTAATTCTCCGTCTGCGCTGAATCTAGTTCAGATGTACTGGAAGACTCGTGAGTGATGAGTGTGATCCCTCATAAATACTGATTACTGCCGCCTGAAAATTCATTTTATTTCATTTATATCTTCTTTTATTTACAATTCCATATATCAGATAGTCGATCCATGCATTTCCTCACAGGATTATTAATCAAGCTTCTCCAACAAAAAAGTTACTCTTTGAGATAGATATTCAAGACAACTGTAACACTTTATGATTTTATGTATCTTGATGTATCATCTGTATTATGGTGGGAAATGCCTTTTTCTTTCATAGTGCAAATTTGGACAGACTGTGGCTCAGGAACATCACAAAACATCCTCTGAGACGTATAATAACATCTGATTAATCTGTTGAGTATAACAATACAGATATACAGTCACATAGTTATATGAGCTTCTCAAAGTGTGTCCAGCACTTTCATGATCGGACTTTCATTAAGCAGATTTGAGAGCATCTGCGTGGTGCTGCTTTTAAAGGACTCTTCTGTACTGGATATAAACAACAGTAACACATATGAACACAGAACAGCACATGCAAAATGCCATGAATACAGTAGAACAGCGTGCAGGTACGTTACCTGAGAGCTTCAGGAAGACACTCCGCATCAGACTGTTGTCACAGATCTCAGTCCTGTTCAACCCACAATGAGAGCTGGTGACAGCGAGCCACGCCCCGGTGCTTCATATTAATGAGGAGACACGCCCCGGTGCTTCATATTAATGAGGAGCCACGCCCCGGTGCTTCATATTAATGAGGAGACACGCCCCGGTGCTTCATAATAATGAGGAGCCACGCCCCCTCCGTTTAGCATTGACGTGCCTCAGCACTAAACTCTTGCTGATAATGGGCTCTCAAACGAATAATCTTTCCTGACGGGCTCGTTTATAATCTTGTGATTTATTCCTTTAAGTCTTGTTCTTACTTTGTATTCATTGAGGGAGGGGCTCATTTTTGCGAATGCTGTTGCAGCGGTTCAGTCGTTTGCTGCCACCTACAGGTCAGTATTCAAGCCGCAACACGACCGTCCCAGCTGCGTTTGACGAAGTTGTCGTTTAGAAACGACAGCGTTTTAAATCAAGTCTTAAAGCTGTCGCTTTCTGTCGCACTGATAGTGTGACAACATTTGTAGGTAAATGTGACAAATGATGCGCCTCTATATAATAACAATAAGACGTGACTAAAGCACCCTGATTCTGAGTTCATCACGTCATGGATGAGAAAGTGAGTTAAACATCTTGAGATCTTCTCAGACGCAGTTTCAGTGATATCTGCAGAAACATTCATTCATTTTAGCATCATTATCAGTTTTCATCGCGTCGTTTTCTCCCGTGTGGACACCCTTTTAAACCAGGCCCCGCCCCGTTACCCGAAGCCCCTCCCCTTTAGCGTGTCGATACACGTGATTGGCGGAGCGGGCATTGGGGGGAGGGGCGAGCGTGACGCCGCGCGTGCTGACAGGCTCTTTCTGCGACCCGCTTCAGTCCAGCGCGCGGAGGACCGACACATGCGCGCGCGCTCGCGGGAATGAGGGTTCGGGATCGAGTCTGCGCTTGATTTCTCTGATTGGGCCACACGGAGATTTTGTCTTTTCGCTTCTACAGAGGCAGCAGAAGGGCAGACGACGGGCACCAGCAGCGGCTCGGCTCGGTCCGGTCCGGAGGGGTGAGATCTGGCTGCTTTGAGCACTTCCTGCTGTTCTCCGGACTGCGATCAGAGGACATCGCGCCGCGATCCGAATGATTTAAGTTCAGGATTCAGTCTGAAAGCAGATCGTTTCATTCGGTTGAGAAATCAGAGTGAATTCACTTCGCTTCTCGGTACACATCGGACTCCCTCCTTTGTTATGATGGACCCGTCATCAGCCCGTGTTTAAAGAGAAACCGACCGGCGTGCGTTCACACTCGTTCACACTCGTTCACACTGAGATCAACAGCTCATGTCCCGTCATCAGCCCGTGTTTAAAGAGAAACCGACCGGCGTGCGTTCACACTCGTTCACACTGAGATCAACAGCTCATGTCCCGTCATCAGCCCGTGTTTAAAGAGAAACCGACCGGCGTGCGTTCACACTCGTTCACACTCGTTCACACTGAGATCAACAGCTCATGTCCCGTCATCAGCCCGTGTTTAAAGAGAAACCGACCGGCGTGCGTTCACACTCGTTCACACTGAGATCAACACTCATGTCCCGTCATCAGCCCGTGTTTAAAAAAACCGACCGGCGTGCGTTCACCCGTTCACCTCTTCCACTGAGATCAACACTCTGTCCCGTCATCACCCGTGTTTAAAAAAACCGACCGGCGTGCGTTCACACTCGTTCACACTCGTTCACACTGAGATCAACAGCTCATGTCCCGTCATCAGCCCGTGTTTAAAGAGAAACCGACCGGCGTGCGTTCACACTCGTTCACACTCGTTCACACTGAGATCAACAGCTCATGTCCCGTCACACGCGCGTGTAAGCGGGCAGCTCCACACTGAACGACGAGAGTCACGATTAAACAGCCGCTACCCAAGAGCTGCAGAAGAGCGAGCAGCTGTCGGGCCGGGCGTCATCTACACACCCACACACACACACACACACACATAACACACACTCACACACTAACACACACACACTAACACACACACACACTAACACACACACTAACACAACACACACACACATAACACACACACATAACACACACACACATAACACACACCCAACACACACACACACATAACACACACTCACACACTAACACACACACACATAACACACACACATAACACACACTCACACACTAACACTCACACACTAACACACACACACATAACACACACACCCAACACACACACACACATAACACACACTAACACACACTCACACACTAACACTCACACACTAACACTCACACACACATAACACACACACACATAACACACACACACACACTAACACACACACACACTAACACACACACACACTACACACACACACACATAACACACACATAACACACACATAACACACACATAACACACACACATAACACACACACATAACACACACCCAACACACACACATAACACACACACATAACACACACACACTAACACACACACACACATAACACACACACACACTAACACACACACATAACACACACACACACTAACACACACACACACACACACACACACACAGTAACACACACACAGTAACACCACACACTTCACTAAAGAAGTGCACGGTATGATCCCAGCTAACAGGACACTCCCAGAACAGATCTCTCAAAGTTTTTCAAAACCTTAAATCAACGTTACTACAACGTGTTAACATAATACATGACAAAAAATGAACAAAAACCTTGTTGTTAAGTTTAAAAAACATGTTTGAATAACGTTCTTAGAACTTTCCAAATAATATTTGAATGTTTTTGTAACTAATTGAAACGTTCTTACAACCTAAAACTGTTAGCTGGGATGATGTTGAGCTGTATGTGTGCTGAGGTTTGTTAGACTGGGATAAAAGTCTGTTGCAGTTTCCACTCATCCGTCACGGTTCTTGTGGCTGACAGAGAAACAGGTCTGGACTACAAGGTCTTGAGTTAGGATTCTCAGAACATCTCAGGGAGGTTTCTTTTTTATGCAGTTTTTCACTTGACTATACAGTTTCAGGCGAGCTCTGAACTTCAAAGCGCTGAAGATGGAAGAGAACTGGAAGAGCTGCCTCGAGGAAGAGCTCATATGCCCCATTTGTTTGAACGTGTTTTCTGAGCCTGTTCAACTGCCCTGCAAGCACAACTTCTGCCGCGTGTGTATAAACGAGGCCTGGTTCAAAGATGCAGCAGTGGTCCGTTGTCCTGAGTGCAACCACGCTTACAGCCAAAAACCAAGTTTAGAGAAGAACCACAAACTCTCAAACATTGTGGAGAAGTTCAACGCATTACACATCCAGAAGACTCCAGCAGTCTTGCACTGCATCCTGTGTCGTCGTGGTCCTCCTCTCCAAGCTCAGAAAGTTTGCCTTAGGTGTAACGCGCCCTGCTGTCACTCTCACGTTCAGACCCATCTCCAACAACCTTCTTCTAATGCTGGACACCTGCTGGTGGATGCTGAGGACATCAGGGCCTGGAGCTGTCCACAGCATGACGAGTACAGACTGTATCATTGTGAAAGTGAACACACGGCCGTCTGCCAGTACTGCTGCTTCTCCAGATGCGCTAGCAACCACGGCCACGCCGTGTGTGATATAGAAGTCAGGAGAAATGACATCAGGGTAAGTGGCTCCATTCAAATGTCCAACCTTACAATCCTGAAAACTTCTCTTTATGTCATCTGAAGCTGCAATCCATAACTTCTGTCTTATGTTAAAAATGAATAACAATCAGCCATTGAGCAAGTACAGAACAGATCAGTGTTCAGCACGATCCTCACCTTACCACAAACGTTATGTTTATAATGATGATTTATAATTTGAGGAAATGTCAGTTTGGCTTCATTTCAGCATTCGTAATGAAAAGTACGTAAAGTAACCTGCAGTTTTATGGTTCAAACAGAGACATCTGGTAGAGAGGAGAAAGTTACGAATGAAAAATTTGATATGTTCTGTTTACAAAACTCAGTGCTTTGCCTCTAAACTAAGAGACGGTGAGTTTTATCGGTGTAGTTACTAACTATTCTGTCCCCATCCCCCTTTTCTTCCATCTGAATGATAAACAGTTGAGTCGAGCTGCAAACAGCCCCGGCTCTCCTCTGGTTTTATCTTCCCAGCACAGGCGCATCCTGGCGTGAGTTTTGGGGAGGGGGAAGACTGACTGGAGAATTGAATGATGACTTTTATTTTCTGTGGAACAGATGCGGGAAAAGGCCAGATCTGTGTTTCATCTACCCTTAACCCCTGCATTTTCTTCAGCTTGCTGCCACAAAACAAACTGAATTGTCCTTTTTCAGATAATTATCAATGCACAATGTTTTGAAAAAAATCATTTCTAATGCTGTTGTATTGTTAAGAGGTCAATTCCTAAAGCGAAAACCAAACAAAATACTGCATCACAGCCAGAGCTGTTTTTTAAACAGTATAGAAAAGCCATTATATTACCTATATAAAATATCTGGGTAAGGCTGGGACATGATTATAGTGGTATTAAAGTTTGTATCAATGGGTTAAGCAGTCCGTGTGTGCCACTGATTTCACTCATGTGGAAGTTGGTAGTGTACTTGTTGATGTTGTTGATTAAATACAATCATAAGGCATCTGTTCTCAGACATTTCTGAAACCTGTGAAAGGACATGCTAGTCATGACCAACCAACAAAATAACAAACCCTTTCTGTGCTGTAGCTAATTAAAAACTAAACCCTTATGTATGTTTGGTAAGTTTTGTTTCTCCTATAGTTTACTAATGTTGTTCTTCTAAATAGTCTGTACACACACATCTTGTGTGTTTCTCCAGATTCACACTTGATACAATTCAGTTTGACTCCGTTTCTACATTCATCTGCCACAAAGTAAAAAGCCTCAGTCTGGGGCTCTAGGCTTGTTCACTCTGACTTTCATGCAGCAGACGCAGGTTTGAAACGACTCGACCGCATCCCCTCGAGAGGTCTGTTCTGATGGCGAGTCTGAGGTTAGGTTCCACCTCCAGGCCTCTGCCGGCAGCCCGAGCTCATCCATCACTACAGTTAGACCATGGTCTCAGATCCCACAGCTTTAAAGACATTTTCTGTCTCCATGCAGTTTCTCCTCTTGACCTTCCTTCTGTTCTGTACATTGTTGATGTAGATTAACACCAGTTTAATCTGTAAAGCTGTAAATGGTTTTTACAAACCCAGGACGTTTGATGGACACACATTTTGTTGCATGTCAGTAGATTTCTGGCTTTTCTTAGGAATTATGTCACTGTATTTTATGCACCCTGCAGGTTGTATTACTGTAGTTTTATACGCTAGAGTTTGAATACAGCTGAATGTGGCTACAATTTGTAAATTTTGCCTTGCTGTTGCATTCACATAAAATTGCAGATTATCTTCTGTACTTTTCTTTCTGTATGAAGTAAAACGAAGCCACATTGATATTTCCTGGGAAACTGGACCCGACAGCCCAAATTATAAACCATTATTATACGTTTATTTTTTAGAATCAGGGTAAGATAAGGAGAGTATTGTAAACACTGACTTGTTATATACTTTCACAATTACTGTTACTGTTTCTAGGAACTTTAAAAATGTCCAGTTTTTTAGACGTATTAATATTATTGCATGGTTATAGGAACATTATTAAAATATTTTTAATTCTGTAACATTTTTAACAACAACATTTGTAATTGTTAATTGAACATTGTACAACTAACAACTTGGGCATAACAAATTTTTAGATATATACGATATATAACATTAAATAAACGTTCTACTTATGTTACTGCATCTATAGATCTGTAGCTGTATCTGTAGAACAGGTTTATTTCTACCTGTTTTGTGTGAGGGTTTTATTGAGCAAAGGATGTTATTAAAATTTGACGGCATGAATTAGACGTCCCCTCAGTCACTGCTGGCAGCACAGCCCTTCTGTATTGCCGGTAAGCTTTGGAGCACAAGTGACTCTGTGTGGTTGAGGTTTATCCTCAGGAAGCAGTTACCCATGAGCTAGCCTGCATTTATTACAGAGCTCTGCTCCAAAACACACGCTCGCAGGGTCAATGCGATTTATCTCTGCCTTGAGAAAAATGGTGAAAGAGTGTGAAAGTGCATGAGCTGCTTCTCGTTTTTTTCCATTTTCTTTCTTCTCCTTTCTCATATTCCCATCTGAATATACAGATATGAAAAAGAGCTTTGTTGCCATGACAGCACCCCCTTGTCTTTTGTGACTGCCTCTTGCACGAGGCATTTGTTTAATTAAAGCTAATTTGGTTTGTTCTTTAGGTACCAGTGAGCTTCTGTCACGCAACAAAGGAACAGGAAGTTATCAAAGGCAAAGTTACTTTTTTGCCATCACAACAGAAGAGACTTTTATGTTTTTGTGTCAGAAGTTATATTTTTAGAAAAACTAAAAGCTTTTTATATGAATGCAGAATATGCTAGTTCATCTGAATATTTAATGGTTCTCTTGTTTTGTTGTGTGGAAATGATATTCCGGCACCAGGAACTGTTAGTTTACTGAAATGGAATTAAAATTTCTGATGAGTATTTTCTGTCTTCAGGCATTAGTGATGTAGAACATGGATCCGGTGTTGCTTTGGGAATAATCTGTATTTATTTTGCATCTCTCCCATTTTCATCTGTATGTGAGATTTGGACTTGGCAAAATATTATAAATGTACATTATATTCAATGATTTTGTTGTTGATATACAGTGAAGTAACATCATGATAATTCTGATGATTTTATGCCTTTTTTCTGTCTATTTCTTGCCTCTTGACTTTCAAGTATAAATGAATACTTGCACAAACAGTGTTAAATTAGTCACATTGATTCATGTAAATCTCAGTTAGATCAGATTTGTAACATGTCCAGATATTGAGCGATTATTCGGTCTGGCTGATTTATCAGTTTGTTGTTCAAAAGCTTGAAAAATACAGATTTACACATTTTTCATCTGTATTGCCCAGTCCTTTCAAATTCCAACAATACAAAGTTGGTCTGCAAACCAGGTCTTGGAATGTAACAAAACAATATTAACCTAAACATTAACCAACATGAACCTAAACATTAACCAACATTAACCTAACCATGTACTTTTGTCTTTCAGCACATGCTGATGAAACAGCAGGATCGGGTTGAAGATCGAGTTCAAGACATTGAGGAGCAACTTTACAAACTGGAATCTGACAAATGTCTGCTGGACGTACGTGTGATTTTTATTCATTATTATCAGCAGAACAGCTGACTTAATAAACACTTTATAAGCCAGACACTCTTCCTGTTGCTGTGACTTATCTTCTCACTGACTAATGTCACAATAAAACAACATATTTCAGACCCACTATTAAACCTGACAATTGGCTCTTTCTACATGTAGGCGGGACGTCCTTCACTAGAGCGGCCATGTTAATCATTGCGCTTTCCTCATTCACAGTGACAGAACTGCAATGTCTTGTTAATTCTATAATCTTTGGTAGAATTAGAGTTTGATGAAGTGCTATAAGACCTGCATAATAATTGACCTGTGTGAAATCTCAGGACAAAGTGCAGCATTTAAAGGAGGAGGTCCAGCTGCAGTACCAGAAGATGCAGCAGCTTTTGGAGGAAGATCTAGGGAAGACCCTGGAGGTTCTGGATAAGGCCCATTCCAAGTTCTGCCAGGAAAACTCGGCACAGCTCCTCGAGCTTCACCAGAAACAACAAGAGGCCAAGAAACTGCTCAGTTCTATCCAGATGGTTTTTGATAAGGCAGAGGACATCAGCTTTATGAGGGTGACCGGATTTTTTGTATTGCTGTCGCTGCCAGATGTTGCGTTTGTTATAAATGGTGACATTTAGCAGTGTTTTAAAGTGTGTCCTGTGTCGTGGCAAAGATGATGACGAGTTACAGTTTAACTCAGATTTTTAACTGGCAATAACAGTGTGACAGTGTACGATGATGGCAGAAATGATTATTGTAGGGCCCCTGTATAATAGGACCATTTGTCACATGCTAGATACATGGATCACCACTGGAATTTAGGAAATGTGAAGAATATTTTCAGATTGGATTTGTGTTCATATTTACAGGTGCATATTCAGATCAAATAACCTTCTTAACCTTCTCAGACGTGAAATTAGACATTTATTACCTTGTGTATTTGTAACACTGATATCTGCTTTTGTTTTATTCAGAACACAAAGTCTGTGAAAATCCTGATGGACAGGTGAATCAGCAGTGATTTTACATTATTCACTATCATCATCATTTCTCTGCTGTTGTTGTGTAAGTGTAAACATTAGTTTGTGTGGTTCATGTTTGTGATTATGTCGTGTGGTTTCAGGTCACAGTCGTATGTGGGTGGCACATTGACACCTTACAAAGTGGGCAGCCTGAACTCCAAACTCTTTCTTTCTGAAATCTCTAAAAGAGAGAAAAACCTCTGCAAAATGCTGGAAGGTATTTCTAAAATAATATATTCATGTATTAATCATCTTCTGTCTGAGCACACTGCAACATTTCTGTGTTTTTAGTTTTAATTGTAATAATTAACCATTCTAATCGGCCTCTGTGTCTTTCAGCTCCATTCAGTGTTCCTGCAAACTTTTTTCAGACTATCCCTGCTCATCTTTGTGAGAAGCGCAGGCATTCTGTGGCATTCCCTGAAGGCAGCGGGAACAGAGCGTGCACTAGCTTCATGGATTCTTCCTCTTCATCAGGCCCTGTGGCTGCTAAGCAACCGTGTCTGAGTCTCACTCAGGGCTCTGCCCCTGGTGAAGACTCCGCCCAGCACATCGGAAGCAGCAGCTCAGCCTCCAGCTCCCAATCCTTACCGAATTCCACTCCCGTATTTTCTTCCCACTCTCATTATCCGAACAGCAGTGCCTCTCAGCTGCCCCAGTATGGAGCCCGAAAGATCCTGATGTGCACAGTAGATAATTGTTACTGCTCAGGGGTGCCTTCCATGTCCAGCCACCGCGGACATCCACCCTACCCTCGCTCTGGTTCTTTTCCGTGGCCGGTGAGCTCGCAGGAGTTCACACACGGTCCTTTGCCCTCCACGCCGGCCATGTCGCAGCCTCTGCAGAGCCTGTCCATGCGCGACTGGATCGACGCCTCGCAGTCACACAGACATGCTGACTTCTACAGCCTCTATGGACAGCCTTCCACTAAGCATTATGTCACCAGTTAACCTCTGCCACAGTGTTTTATTTGGGTCATTTTTGTACCCGGATCTTATCGATCATTTAAAATAAACTGCTGGACTGTGAAGGCAGTAAAAGTGAATATCACAAAGTCAAGCACAGCTCTGCACATTATTCAGACACTGACAGTTGTGATTCTGTGATTCAAGTTGCTCTTCTAGAAACACATTTTCGCAGGCAATGCAAAATGAATGTTGCCATGGCTAATGCTGCACGGGAAAATGTTTGCAGTTACAGTTGAGTTCTCTGATGAAACGCTGGATGTCGGCAGTAAAATGATTCAGTCAGCGCTTCATTAAACTTCAGTTCACTGGTGAGAGAATTGTGGCTCTTCATAGTTTTCCCAGCATTCCATGTTTCAGCTTTTGTTTTTGTGTAAATTGCAGTCTGTCTTTTTATTCATCACAAATAGCACAAGCACATTAGCCTGTGAGGTTAACACATGCATTAGGGGACTCAAACAGCACTGCGTTGCTATGACACCACACTCATTTTGCTTGTCTGCCTTTGGTTAAAATGCTCTTCACCTAGATTTGTGGTTCCTCTGGTGTTGCTCAGGCTTCCAAAGTCACAAAGCATGACGGTTTGAGACGGTGTCCCCACCCACATTCAGTCCGGACTTCATCCAGCCGGCACTGTCTGTCTCTCACGCTCTTCAAAGCCACAGAAATGCTCCTCTTTATGCTGCGGTCTGTCATTATATGCGACATTATATGAGACATGTCAGTCGCAGGCAAATGAATACTGTATACAGTGTATACGGAGTCACGTGCACTTGTTTCTGTATTCACTGTTCTTCCTTGTGTCTCAGAATTTCCTGCTCGGAGCACCAGAACTTCCTGTTTGTTGCAGAGTGCATGTGGGAAAGCATTTATATACACTTGAAGAAAACTAGCAGTTATAAAAAGACTTTAAACAGGGAATGAGATTTTATTCTGCTGACACTGAGGGAAAATTTCCTGTTGTAAATATTTTGTGAAATGAGAAAGACTTAATAAACTGTTAAAAAATAAATGCTAATTTCAAAAATGGTTTAAGATTTAAATGTGTTTTAACATGTCAAAACATCCGTTTTTAGCCGTTGTTTAAATGTTACTGCTTAGGTATAGGAACATTATTCAAACATTGTTTAATTCTGCAACATTTTCAAAACATTTCTACAATTCTGGTTCTCATATGGGTTGTGTGATTTTATATTCAGTAGCTGATTTTGAGGCTCAGCTGAAACTGAATGTACTAGATTAATGGAAATTTCTCCTCAGGCAATAATATCCACTTTTCTCTCTTTCACAGGCCAAAACACTTCAGCAGTGCCGGCCGCTGCCTCATGAATTCAGCAGAGTTTGTGTGTTGGCTCTGTGTTTTTTAACCTCTCCTAACTGAGCTAAAGTATTATACAGGAGGAAAGTTTGACACAGAGCCCAGAATGTCTTTGGCCATCAAGTGTAACTGTGTAGCCGCAGGTTATTTTATTTTTTCAGGAGTTCGGTTGTATATGTGGACTGTGGCCTCCAGCATCCCACTTTATTTTTTACTGATGTCAACCTCAAGATCCAAGATTTAGACATTCAGTTTTAGATACTGTATTAGCGTTATTGCTCGGTTATAAGAACATTATAAGACATTGAGAGAACTTTTAACTAGCTTTAGCCAATGTTCTCAGAACATTGTGTGTTAGCTGGGACAGCACTGTTTTCCCTGTGTGTATCAGAGGAGATGCTGGACCCTCCACACAGACCTGCTGTAACTGAACATCAGCTTTTATTCCTCTCTCTCTCTCTCCTAACTCACTCTCTTCGCTCTCTTCTATGACAGCCTCCGTTATGCTGAAGGGAAAGAACTGGCCAGATGAAGAAGAAACAGTGAGCTTGTGAATGGCCTGTACATGCAGCAGCTGAAACCAGCTGCCTGGTTTCCATCAAAATGCACCATAAAAAAGAAACATGAAATGTACAGTGCAAACTCCTGCCCCTCCACACCACAAATACACGCTCGTATATGGTTGAGAATAACAGCTCTGGACACTTTGGACTGCACATCCACCACAGTGGATAGAGCTGTAGAACCTTCTGTGTGTTTCCAGAAGGATAACGCTGTCATTAGGTGAATCTGTTGAGATGATGCAGATGATCTCCAGAACCGTGTCCCGTGTGGTGAGGCCTGACTGCTCTGTGCAGAGATCTGTGTGGGTGTTGGGCCTTTTGTGTCTGGCTGAGCTGCATAATTAAGTCTCCCTCACTGCAGCCCCTGACAGCCAGTATCTTAATAAGACTCAGAACTGAGGTGCTAGTGCCTGAACCAGTGATTAAACCACTGTGAGTGCTGTAAGCAGTCTGTGTGTGTACTGATGAATCCAACAAATATCTGTCCAGCAATCCAGACTGATAGATTCAGTAACATGAATAACATAGTTTGTATGTAGCTTCTGGTAGAGCACGACTTTAACAATGCCAAGGTCACGGGTTTGAATCCCAGGGAACGCAAATAGGCACTAATAGAATAAATGTAAGTGAAAAGCTTGTAAGTGACTTTGGATAAACGTGTCTCCAAAAAATACAACTGTAAATATTGCAGGGCAATGTGTTTGTAAGATTAGAAAGGAATGGAAGTCTTTTACTAAACAGATTAAATCATCTGAGTCGATTTAAATTGAACATGTCCAGACTAGAAATAAACTCAAATGAGACGAGCGAGATAAAAATCAATGTTACCCTTTTATTTGTGCAATTTCAAAGTGCCTCAGAGTTGCTATGGTTACATAGACTGCAGGATGTTATTAAAGGAAGGCTGGTCTGAGTCTCTTGATCTCAGATCAGGTGTGATGGACTGTTAATCCAGCGCTACTTCATTTCAATGTTAGAGGAACATGGATGCACCGGTCATCAACAGCTGAAGAGAAGCATCCCGTCACTATCACTTCCAGATGTTGTGCTGATTTTTGGAGCTTGACCACCAGTTTAAATCTGAAAAAATTGGTCTTTCACTTCAGTAAGCAGAATTCAAAGACACTGTCTTTCTGCTCGGGCTTGTCTAAGGGCCAGATGGGGATAAGAAGTCTGGATGTCAGCTGGATCCTTCACACTAGGATGTAGAGGGAGGTTTGGAGGTCTGTCTGATTGGCTGGCAATGGATTTATTCAGGCTTAATAGAGGCTGCCCGTTTCACTGCGAGAGCGTGTCAGCAGATGAGTGTCACTCAGTGTGTGTGGAACCAGAGTGAGCGTTTGTGTGTGTTCTCATTAAAACACAAGATTTCCTCAAGAAATACACTCAGAGTCGAGGAAGAGGTTGAAGACAGATAATGTGACAATGTCACAAACATACAGACAAAATAAGATCCTTCTCTTAAAAATACAAAGACTATTTAGCTCATTAAAGGTCAAAGCTGCTTAGAACAGCTCATTCTGATTTAATGAACTGAAGTGGATTTAATTAAGATTAGGACATGCTCATGGGCTGTCATTACTGTACATTCAGAACAGCCATCAGCTTTTGTAATTACACTTTCTGTTGGAAGATTTTAATGAACATACATTCGTTTATGCTCTAGGGCTGAACACAGGGCTCATAAATATTATGCACTTCAACATTTTAGACAGGAGGAACATTTTGTGGTAAACTGACTTTTTATTTACTCCACAAATAATTCATTGAATTGCACTGCTCCATATGGCTGTCAATTAGACGATAACAGACAACCTCTGATTTAACATTGGACATTGTTTTTATCCGTAATATGAATCTGAAATAGAAAATCAGCGACTAAACAATGCCTGGGTGGTAAACATGGACAATAGCGCCACCTTCCTGCTGTGGTAATGAGGGAGATCACGTGACTGCAGGAGTCACTGAACTTCCTGCAGCATCAGATACTGAGACACATCAGCTCTGAGACAATGAATGTTGTAAACAGTGAAACATTAATGCATGTTTCATTAACACCTGTAAAAGCAGCACATTTAAACATATTGTCTCGCTTTATATTCAGTTTGTTTCATAATTACACACATCCTGACTTCACTGACACTACAGGTATATGTTCAGTGAAACTGACATTACAACATGCTGAAATAATAACGATTTAGAAAACAGCTGTACTGGCCCTTTAAGTACAGAGCTCTTAAAATGCAGAATGTGTCAAATTTGACAGTTTATTATTGACAGAAAATTATTTGCTACCTGAATATCTGAACATTATTTACATTTATCAAAATGAATTTTATATTCTGTTTTCATGTCTGATATGTTACATTTAGGTACCATAATCCTTATTTGTTACTCTGAGGAAAACTTACAAAAATACTGTCAGAAATATGACCTAAGATTTTATAATCAGTAAAATGAAAAATTACAGTTTGCAATGAAAAAGTCTGAAATGTAGAAGGCTGTCACTTCATTTATACAATTATCTAAAAATAACAGAATCCTCTAAATATCCAGAACATTCATTATAAAAACATGATTTATATAAGAAATTAAGGCATGAAAGGAGGTATGAAATGTACTTAAATAAACATGTTGTCTTTCTATCAAAACAACAAGACTTACATGTTAAGTCATAAAGACTTGACATGCTTCAGGTTAAAGTCTCAGTACACAGGAGGACACGAGTCTATTTCCTCTTGGCATTCACACTCTTACAAACCCAGTTCATGCCATCCTGAAACACATTTAACATCAAATCAACTCACAGCATGTACAGAATAACTGCAGTCAATACTGTATTGTGCACATTCATAAACACAATAAACAAACACAAACATAACTCACCTGGACTCCCTCTCCGGTGAGAGCAGAACAGGACTGAATCTGCCAAACTCTGTCTGATGGTGTGCAGATTCAAACCCTCGGCTATCTCAGAGGCAGGCGCTGCAGTGAGCAGGTCCTGCTTGTTAGCAAAAACCAGAACTGGGACACCACTGAGTTTTTCTTCATCAAGTAACTCAGCCAGTTCCTGCGAGCAGAACAGTGAACTTATTTACACACTGAATGCAGAAACTGCATGAAATAGATGTGAGTTCTAGTAACAAAGTCTCACCTGTCCCGTTTCTTCAAACCGTTTGCGGTCTGCGCTATCAATGACATAAATCTGAAAGACTGAAGTAACCCTGAAAACCCAGCTAACAATTTTAGGTTGTGAAAACATTTCCCTAATGCTGCATTAAGAAGCAAAAACTTTAGAAACATATTTTCAAATTGATAAAACATTCAAAACTAACAGTTTTTTAGACATTGTATTAATATTATTGCTTGGTTATAAGAACATTACTGAAACACTTTTTTAATTCTGTAACATTTTGAGAATGTTTTTGATGTATGATATATAATGACAAACACCATTCTGATAACATTACTGCAGGAATATTTCTTGATCATCTTAAGAGAACTTGACAGAATGTTAGCTAACGTTGTTCATCAAGCAGATCTCACCAGCACGTCCGTGTTGAGAAGACGGTCTTCTTTATCTTTATCTCTTTCTTTATTATATATCTCTCTTCTACATGTGAACATGTTTATTATGCGCGCTGCATCTCACCATCTTCAGCCTCCACGAGACGCCGCCGGGTTACTAAGGGCAACAGAGGATGACGTGGTACGCAAAACATGCGCGGGGCGGAAGTGACGTAGAGCACGAAAACATTCACGCCTTTGCCAACTAATTGGTTTCAAGAACCGCCAGACACGTTATTGTTATTCTGTAGTATAACATTTGATACATATGTCCCCAGAAGTCTTACTATATCTCATACTACAGTATTTAAAGCATTGAAACATTTTTATTTCTTATACATTGTTCATATTTCTCTTTCACAATCTCTGTTGTATGGACACACTGTAACTGCGCTCATATCCGGCCTGAGGGAACCCGAACTGATGCAAGCCGCTGCTCGTCTCCTGATCTGCGATCAGCGCTTATAAAGTATCTGTGACGCTCAGTGTTTGTGATTTATTGATGTACTCAAAACGCACTCAGAGTTTGCGATGTGCATTTGTTTCGTCTTTTGTGCATTTGTTTCGCCTTTTGTGCATTTGTTTCGTCTTTTGTGCATTTGTTTCGCCTTTTGTGCATTTGTTTCGCCTTTTGTGCATTTGTTTCGGCTTTTGTGCATTTGTTTCGCCTTTTGTGCATTTGTTTCGTCTTTTGTGCATTTGTTTTTTTGATTGTAATGCAGTAAATAACAGCATTGCTGCAGCTAAACTCGTTCACTTTATAACTGTGTTCATACATGTTGCTTCAGTTTATTACATTTTCAGAAAGGTCAAATCTTTGTAAGTTACTTTTAATGTATAATTATTGAATATACTGCATTATTTATGTACCAGTGTATTGATATTTAGAGTACACTGCTGAAACGCACTACATGTTGTAGGTTTAGGTTATGGTTTAATGAACACGACACTGTACAGACTAAACTGAACTGTTTGTAAGTAGATCAGATGCAGGTTTCTCAGGTTATCTGCACTTTTGTTTGCATAATAACTGGCCACACTGTGTGATCTGTAATGTTTCTTTTCTGGCCACTCAGAGAGACAAAGCTATATTTGTGCGAAAGCTAGAAATAATTACATATATAAATGCATATATGCATTTGGTGCATATATGCACAGTCTGGTCTTTTGTTTGCTCTGTCTCAGTAAGTTCACATGTTCAGATTTACATGTCTCACATTCTTCTTCTCACCCACAGGGAGATTCTGAATGGCATTGCAGTGACCGATGAAGATGGAAATAAACTGGGTCACTCCAGGGTGAGGAGCAATCGAAGTGTGAAATACTTCATCTTATGTTGTGTGTTGCTTTCTCAAACATCAACGGCTGCTTGCAGCCCTTTGAGATGGTCTGTATGAATTGCTTAGTTGTGCAGGGCATGCTGGGAAACCTAAGAACTCAGAGTACCAGAATGCTTTTTTGTGGGAAACTTGTTTGTCATGGCCCAAGACAAACCAGGGACTCATGCACAGCTATCACAAAACTCTGCAAACAGTTATTGATGCTAGAGGAGACAACAGGAGATATTAAGAACCAAATGCATGTAAATGAAATTTAATAATTGAATTATTATTGTTTATTTTGTCTTTTTGAATATTTGTCTGTTAAAGGACTTTCTCAGGTAGAACCTCATTTTTATGATCAGTCCTTTATGAAAAATGATAAACGTCTTGCAGCATCACTCAGGTGGTCATCTCACGCGTTACCATGGCAGCACCAGGCATGAGTAAGTGCAGAGAGCTGACAGAGTTATCAGATCTCACTGCTAAAATGAACCAGTGATGAAAACTGAGCTGTTTGTTCTTTTCTTAGTCATACTGCCCATTATTATGCAGAGGCTGGAAAAATATAGATTCATGCAGGTGAGTCTGATGGCATTTTGTGCCCGTGTGCAGATGTTTGTGCTGTCTTTAGAAAGGCCCTCAAAGCATTTGACTGATTTGACAGATTGATTTTGTGTGTCATTAATGCATACAGTTGCATAACAATTTCATCTTTCACTGTACATTTTTAATTTTTTAGGGTACAAAACAATTGTCTATTTACTCAATAATTCTCCCAGTGCTGAAGTATATAACAGTATATACTTACAGATAAAAAACATTATGGGCTTTTGGCCCGGGGGGCATTTTTAGTCCTGATGTACACTACATACTACACTACATACTGTAACATGTTTTGTGTTTCTTTAACCCTTTTCCAGAAAATCATGTTTCTTCATGGGCCACTGCAAGTCATGATGGTTGGTGTGTTGTAAGTGTTTAACTAAATTAAAGTGTTTAACTTGTGAAATATGACTATTAAAGGCAGGGCAGGCGATTATTATTGTTTTTTCCACAAACATTTTTTGTAATGTCTATTATTTGCAAACCTCTGTACACCGTGTTCATGTGTTTTGAAGGAGGCGTGGTTTTGATCGACGGGACCGCGGGATTGGTTGCTTCCAAAGCTAGCTTGCTTTTGCTAGCCTCTCTGAAATTGCCTACAGTACCTTTAATATGTTAATATAAGCAGATGCTGTTGGAGATTAAAGATTTGACTATAGATTAACATGCTTTTGTCTGTTGTTATAGTCTGATCTTCATGGTGCCTGCAGCTTGTTCACTGTTTCCTCAGAGATGGTAAAGTTTGCATTTACATGCCACACCCCTTTTTTCTTAAAGGGACAGTTCACCAAAAAAAGTTTACGTAAACTTAAGTAAACTTTAAGAGTTATTTGCAGTTTTATTCTGACATGACGATTATTCAAATGAATTTGCAGCTGCTTGTGTTTGTTTTTAGCTCAGTAAAATGCTCATTTCAGATGTTAGCACAGTAACAGTGGTTTTCCCAGCCATATCAAATGAATCAGTGATTTGAGACTGTTTTCCACGATAATCCTTTGGAAGATCTTAATTTTGTGGTTCTTGATTTCCAGTTCCATGGCTGTATCCAAGCTGGAACCTGAGCTCAGAGAATCCATCATCTCTCAGTATGGACACTGTGTCCGTTTTGTTTACTTCAACAAAGGCCTGTGAGTGCCAGTCAATCAGACTGTCCCATCAAGACTCATTGCACAAGTCACTGGCCAATCAGAAGTTCTTTTTAACACGTTTTGCTAAAAACCTTAAAAAGAAGCTTGCAGTGATGTGACTGTTTTGTATATTACGCACAAACGATTCTTTTTTTAATTACACATTCTGATTACAAGGTTTTGTTATGCTGTAAAGCATAATTTATGGAGTTTTTTAGTTCCATCTGCTGAAATTTGTATGATTAGTTTGAGAGAGGATTTATAAATGTTCTCATAGCCCGGTCATCCATTCCTTGGCTATGATCTAGCCTAAATAATCAGGAACAGATTTTAATGTTTAAGAACTGTTTGCCTGATGCTAATGGAGAGGTCTGGCTCCAGATTTTATTGCATACATTTCTCAGGACGAATTTCTTTCAAAGGTTTAATGCTCATTAAAATACTTTTACTAAATAAATGGTTTAAAAGACCATTTATCTTAAAAATGATGCAGGGTACACAGTCAGTTAAAGGTAGTGTAGGTGATTTTGCAGAGGCTAGTTTTGAAAGCATAAGATCCCGCCTTCCCTTCAGAGCTCTCCAAAGCATCCTGACATTGCATGCAGACCAAATGCATTATTCGAAATGCGAAATCGCCTTCCCTGCCTTTCAATGGCAATTTTAAGCAGCGTTTTGTGGTTCCAGTGTGCCTTAAACATGAAACTCTCATCAGGCTGGCTGTTGGAGTCCTGAACTTGTTTTCGTCATTATGACGTGATGAAATAAACAGTCAAAATAAAGTGAGAGTGTGCTCTCTATTATTCCCGCAGTGAGTCTTCCCTGTCACACGAGGGCAGTGTTTGATCACATGACATTTGAGATGATAAATATGTGTTAAATATTCACCCTAAAACTGTTCTGTGCACAGAGACCCTGGGTTGCACAAAAATGCTGTTTTTAGTAAACTCGGGAATAAACAGGTGACAGATGTGTTAAACCATTCAGACTGCCTGTGTAGTGAAATGATAAATGATAACAGCTCTAAATCTCCTCAGATTCATCCAAATGGTTCTGGCTTTCTGTAAGTTAAAAATGAACGTGTGCTTGAGTCAGGCCAAAAGAAAATCTGTTTAAACAGGCAATATGTCAAGACATTTAAAGGCAGGGATGGTGGTTTTTCCAGAAATATTACTGTTTTGCTTGTCTCTTAAAATCCTAACAATCAAGCATAGTGGTCTAAATATATTTATATAAATATATATCTTAAGTGGAAGGAGCAGGACCCTAAAATGTTTGTCCAATCATTGCATTCGGTCTATTCATGTTTTGGAGGGGGCGTGGCTTTGGAGAGCTCTGAAAGGATCTGATGTTTTCAAAGCTAGCTTGCTATTGCTAGCCTCTTTGAAACTGCCTACCCTACATTTATTGTGGTCTAATTTCTGTAATATTTCTGCATTAATTAATACTGTGAACTTTTCAGACATTTCGAGATAAAAATAAACTACAAATGGAATGTGATGTAGTTGAACGTTTTATTTGGTAATACTGTATATTTATCTGTCAAGTGAACATCAACATGAGAAATACAGAAGCATTAAGGACATGCATAGTCTGGTTTCTCTGGCACAGCTCTCGCTTGTGCTTCAGACACATTCCTGTCAGCACATCATTCGAGAGAAAATAACACCATCATCATATAAGGTCATCGAAAGTAAAGATACATTTTTAAAAAAGTAGAAACTTGAAAACAAAACATCATTTAACTTACGCAGTTTAAGTTCAATAACAATTAATGCAAAGCGGTTTAAAGTAGTTAAAGCTCTGTGTATTAAACATTAACCTTGAAGATTTATATAGCAAGAGTTCACGCTTGTTTATGACAATGTTTCTGCTATAAAGAAAAGTGATATTAAATACATTTTTATTTAAATCACAATTAATAAAAAACACATTTGTGCTGAAACACTGATAGCCAAAATAGAAAGGCCTAAATTTAACAGGTACCCTTAATAATGCTCCCTTTGTCAATACAAACGATCTCTGTGTTGATTTTATACAACAACTGTGATGTCTTACCTACAAAACGTCTCTCTCTCTTTCATCTGTCTGACCACACTGGGCCAAAGGCAGAGCGCCTAGCAACTGGTAATGTAATGTCTCACCCCTCTGTCAGTCACATGACTCGGCAACGTCCAATCAGGGGACAGCTGCAACAATCCAACTCTGTGGCTTCCTCTCAAGCGGCCAATAAACTCCTGAGTTTATTGACATCACTGGAGGAAGGAACGAATCAGAGCATCTGATAAGTCTGTATCTTTGCATGCCAATCCAATCAGCCTCGTTTTACTCTTGGGCAAAACTAAGGGTCTTCCATCACCATGGCAACTAAAGCCCCATGCACCTCTTTGGGAACATAAGCTAATGACATACCAGAACATTACACAAGGTAAAACGCTCACCAGAGCTTTACATAATGAACCAACCAGCGTGAAAGCGATTATGTTTGCTCTCCTGAAAGAAAAGCAGAGTTACGAAAAATGGAGACAGCCCTCCTGGTTTTGTCTGTAATCATCTCTTTAAAAAAAGTGCAACAAGTTCAACTCATTACCAGAGGAATGAAGGCGGAAATCAGACAGATAATCTAGTGAGTAACTGAGACTAAGAAAAGGTTTCAAAAGGTAAACAGACATACTTACAAAACAACTTATAAGGAATGCATCAATCATAAATGTGCATAAAAACTCGAGTTAGTGAGGAATTTATTGTATATTGCTAAACTATTTATGAACACTAGAACTGTCGTCAGGATAACAGATGTTTACATTATTTTTTCATTTGTGTATATATGAAGGATACACCATGAAGCATATACAGACAATTGTTAAAGCAATGAATGTCAAGAGTTTGGAACAGCTTCATATACAACAGTTTGACATTCTTAAATTTGGTCAGCAGCACTAGGAGATTTTGTTTCCCTCATAAATTCATGTCTAGTGACTGATTTTGGTCTTTAATTTGAATTTTTTAAACCCCAGCTGCCAAACGTTCTTTCTGACCCTGTCACATCTGAACAATGTGGGAAGTCCTGCCTCACCATTTCTCTGAGTGAACCAACTGGCATGGAAGTTACACTACCTTCAAAAGTCATACTGTCACTGTCGCCCCACGTGGGTTTGGACCAAAACAGCAGAAACTGAGACTGTTAGAGACTGTCATTTTGAAAAAACTGTAGAAATCGTGAAGTTCTGTTTGCAGAGAGAAACTGAAGCGCTGTTGGGGGCAGAAAGTGCTCATTTAAAGGTCCCTGTTTTTCAGGGTGCCATGTCTCTCCAGCCTGTCTCATGCTGTGATATCTAAAGAAGACGTTACACTAATCTAACATTTCAATTTGGTTGAGTTTTGTTGATATTAACTTACATGTTATCTAGGAGATTTTGTAAGAACCTCGGACAGGGCGACATGGAGCGGGAGAGAGAGAGAGACAGGTTTAAGGGTCTTCCACATCCAGAAATTCCTTCTTAGGTGGAGCGACTCCACGATACCAAGCACAGGAGGAGTCTCCTCTCTTGATGCAGGCGTAGTGGTCAGACTGACGCCCGTGAATGATCTTCTCCGTCACCCAGTCTGTCCACAGACACTCTTCAGGGGCATTGATCTCACACGGGAAGGCTGCACAGCGTGTAATCTGCGATTAGCAAAAACAACAGACTAAACAACCGCTTTGACAACTGCATGCAATATGTTAGCCAGATCGTCTTCTTTCTGTTTACAGACTGACGTTTCTCATGAAATTGGACCCGACTCAAATTATAAATCATTATTCTAAACAAATTGGGGTAAGGTAAGCTGCTTTTTTGGTTAAAAATTTTATGTTTCAGAGATGGAGAGGCAAAATTATAAATTGCAGCTTTAATTTTTTTCTAATAGTGCAAAGAGTTTTTGCTCCTGTAATAGTACAGTAGCTTCATGTACAAACAACAAGCGGTAATGATGATAATGTGTCTACAGGCGGAACATAAGTCACCTTGCAGTCACAGCCCATCTGGTAACGCTGACTAAGGCTCTTTTTCTGGGTGGCACTCATGGACTCCCAGGGCATGATGAGATCACAAAGAGTCACGTGCATTTTGCCATTGGCCTCCCCCTTTCCTGAAACAGTGTGCAGACAAAACAATCTGAACAGACTGCCAAGATCTGATTGTCACGGCTAACAGACAAAGCAAATATATTCAACAACACGATAACGAGTTGTCACGTTTACCAAGCCTTGTTTTGTTTAAGAATAAACTACCCATCTGTTAGTCATCTTATGTGCTGTATTATGACTGAACCAAGTTATAGAGGTCGTTGGAAAGCCAAAAGCCTAAAAAACACAACATGCAAAGCTCTCGAACCCTAACAGTAGGAAACAAGAGTAGCTAACCACAGATTTCACTGAATGGGAGGGGACGTACAAATACAATGACATAAAAGTAACCAACTTGAGGTCGTTTTTTGTCCATAGCATGACTTTTCCCTCTTTGCTCTTGAATTAGGTAGTCTCTATGCAGAAGGGAATGTGTGTCCTGAAATCACAACCTCAGCAGTTATTCTGCGCTAGTGGATCAACCGCTCTCATTATTTTACCCCCTCCTCCTCTCAGACTTTGGCTTCTGGAGGCAGCTGCTACCATCCACAGATCTTCTGCCCTGTCAGCTCTGTAATTTGGGTTGAGCTGGAATGATGGTGAGATGAGAAAACCAGAAGATGTTTGTGTTCATCTCTTCACGTTATATTTTTCCTTTGCTTTTTCCCCTCTAGAGTTGCCTGCTCAGCAAGTTCATTAGAAGAGCATAATCACATTCAGTCGTAAATCCAGAACGCTGTATATCACAGAGTCACGCTTTGTAAACCTTTGTTTGTTCTGAAAACAGATGTGCCAAGTGTGATGTGGCAAGTGCTTCACTGTGAAGGCAGTAACCAACAGCGTGGCACTAAACATCTGAGCTTATGCATTAGTTTGACCACAAAACAAAACACTGTAACCTCACTGCAGAGAAATGACCAACTTTAACCTGAGATGAGGTATTCCTTCTTGCCGTTAGCTTCCAAATTGGTCACTCCACACACAGCAGATGAGGGCGCAGTAAAAACAAAGTCGATGTGGCGATCCGGGCCTTTGAACATCTAGATGGAATCCAAAAAATCATATTCAATTATGTTTTGGTTGGATATAAAGACGGATAAGCAGAAGCTAAAGCTGTTATCATGCGTCTCACCTTGATCTGCTTAATGTCATACTGGATCCGTTTGATAGGATTCCCATAAATATCATTCCCAGAATCCACTTCTTTTTTTCCGACCACCTTGGCCCTGATTACTGTGGAGAAGAAGAGAATGATGACAAGCTTGTTTTCATAATTTAACTGCCAAAAAAACTTTTATCTACATAATGAACAAGAAAATTCGTTTTCGAACAATTGAGAATTTTAGAACACTCTTCCAGAACTTAAAAAAACACATTAGGCACAGTTTGGTTTCCTATGTGAATGTAACTTTATGGTAAGATGATGGGAAGCAAATAATCCTTTTATTTTTGTTTTCAATTTTTGTCACAAAATTGTAATGTTGAATTGTAATGTTCAACCCTGTTACTCAGGTTACTGTTGGAAAAGTTTGTTTAATTGATGGGAGACATAAGTTCATCAAAAACTAAAAAACAACATTGCTTCTCAATTCCACCTCAGAAAAACAGTTTGGAAGATCTAACAAAGAGATTCTGTCGTATCATGATGAAAACAGACACATGACTCTCGCTCTATGCCATCTCTCATCTGAGGTCTTGTCTAAACAGCAGCGAGAGGTCTCTCATACAGAGTCATGCCCCCAAACCCACATCCCACTTCCTGACAGATGAGCATTTGCAGCTGTAAAGCTTTTCTGCAGTTTTCTCTGTCAGGCAGCCAACATGCAGCGCAGACGCCTCTTCAGTCGAGGCTGACGCATGACAACCTACAGCTGACTCACTCAATATTCACCCTTATTTTCCTTAATCGTTTTTAAATGGTTGTTATGGGGTAAGGGAATAACTCACACAACAATTCAAATTCTGTTACCGTTTGCTCACCCTCATGTCAGCTGTTACTGTTTTCATGGAATACAGAAGTCATTTCTAAAGAACCTTTCTTCTAAAGTCATTATTTAAAGATACGCTGCTCTCTTCTAAAGACTGCATGATTGTGAACTGTCACTGTATAACAAGAGCCATTCTTTAAAACTACTTTTTTGTTCCAAAATAATAGTAAAATTGTAGCATACAGCTTTGGAATGATGTAATCTGTCATAAATAATGACAGAATGTTTGTTTTGGATTTTTTAAGGGAACATGAAGGCAACACAAGCCCAGCACAACATCAGCCCATTTAACACAGGTAGGATTCAGAGTTCACTTATGGGCTTTGGAATGAAGAAAATAATGTACTGCACATCAATGAGCTGGCAAGCTACTGGAGCTTCTGTTTACCCGTCAGTTCTGTAAACACAGGAGAGAAGGGTTACAGGCTGAGTTCAAGCTGAAGTAAAGGCTCAGGATTAGCTTGCTGCTTGGCAAACTTTTCACTGTGTCCAAATATAAACTGGAAATGCAGTTTTTGTGGTTTATTCAATCTAAAATAACCAGTCCTGTCCATGTCCACTGTGTGCAGAGCCATTTGGTGACCTAAATGAGGACCAGAGTCAACACGCACGATTTATTTGTGTTGGAGGAGATTCAGTATTTCTCATTCTGGGTTGATGCACAAAATAAACACAACACAGACGGTAAGTGTTGTTGTATTGATTCGTACATTATCTATCAAGAATACCCAGCTAACAACTTCATGTTGTAAGAATATTTCCCTAACGTTTCCATTAAGTAACAAGAACATTTTGAAAGTTCTAGGGACATTCAGTTTATAGATGCTTTATTTACCTTATTGCTTGGCTATAAGAGCTTTAATTCTGAAACAAATGTTAAGAAAATGTTTTTGATATGTGATATATCAGTTAATACAGCGTTTTATTAACGTTACTACATTTTTTTCATAACTTTGACAAAACATTTAGAGAATGTTAGCCAATGTCTAGGAACGTTCCCTGTTAGCTGGGTAACCCACTCTGAATAAAACTCAAATGTCAAGACATTCCTGGACTCCTTCAGTGATGGAAATACACCCAGAGAGCTTATGTGTCTGAAAGACATCTCATCAGCTGAAGCCAGAGAGAAACACAAACAGTTCTAAAGAAGCTGAAAGATTTAGTGCACACGGCTTCATGCTAATGAAGAGCAGATGTAAATAAATCAGAACATCCAGCAGATCTTCACCAGCAGATCTTCATCAGCAGCAACTGCCTCATAAAGCAAGATCCAATTACAGCTGCCAAAGTCCCAGTCTGACCAATGAGCTCTTTCAGTGTGAGTCAGGAAATACAGATTCAGAAAACTGACCTAAGGTCAGTTTAAGTAGTCTGAGGGATTAACATATTAGCTGTGCTCCTCCTTCTCTCCTGTCCTGCCCTGTCTTTTCAAATGCAGGCACCCAGCTAACAGTTTTAGGTTGTTTCCCTAACGTTTACTTTAAGTGACAAAATGTTATTTTGATTGTTCTAGGAATGTTCAAAATGTCCATTTTTTAGACATTAACATTATTGTTTGGTTACAAGAATGGTTTAAATTCTTGAACATTTTTAGAACGCTCTACTAAAAACTTAAGAATAACATTTTTATATGATATATATTAAAAACTTTCTCTTCTGAGAATGCTCCTGGTTAGCTGCAGCATGGATGTGCTTGGCCGGCTGTTTGGATCTGCTGTGTGTTTTGTTAGCACAGCTTGTTTTAATCGAGCTGCACTGAGGAACATGTCTGCAAAACTCCTCAAGCAAAGGAAGACATGAAGAGAGATACAAATGGAGCAGAATTTATAGGACAAACTGCATTTAACAAGCTGAATTAGACCTGCTGCTGAAGTCCTCAGACTAATAACACGTTCCCGTAGATTAGCTGTTGGAGTGTGGCGCTAGCAGCGGTGAGGTCATGGGTTCAAATCCCAGGAAAGCAAGACTGATGAAACGTGTAGCTTACCACAAGTGCACTGTCTGAAAAGTCATATCTACACCGGTGTTGAGTACTACAACACTGAGTGTCTGGCAAATGTGTGACTATAAATGTAATCAGCACTCGACAAAGAAAAGGTTTCATCAGGAGAGTCAAGATGGAACAGAGACAGAAATAGTCAAATATACAACTGCTGCAGTTTTTGAGGCACCACGGAAAATATGAGCCCATGGATATAGGACACAGGACATTTAAGGGAAAACACACGTATTCACACCCTTTGCTATTCTCACAGTCATTATTCTACACACATGGGTTCATTTAATGGGCTGGAAAAGCCGCAAATATGAAGGTTCATAGCTCATAAAGTTAACGATGGTCCCCCAATCCTGTCCAAGTTGCGTGTTTTTCTGTATATATCAAGACTTCCTGTGTTTATATGGAGCACCTGTACTGTGGGGCACACACTGACTGTGCCAAAAAACACTGTCCAGTTAATGATTAATATCCACCAAATCTTAAACCAATTTATTGTTTTCACTGTTTCTTTTTCCATTAAAGTAGGTCATGCCATTACAGTCATCACAGGCTGTTTTGGACCTTAAATTCCAGACATCAAACGCTGGGCTAAGACCATCTGCTGCTGAAGTAATCAGGCCGTTCTCACAGGATTCAGAGACGTGTAGACTGGCTGGTTCGAGAAATCTTCAGTTAGTCACTGGCAGGTGGAAACAGTGGCAGGACATTGTCATTCTAAAGAACATTTTAGACAAACAGGACATACTGTCATTGCATTTGGGCCATGAGCATTTTATGGTCCTGCGCCTTCCACAGAAGATATATTTATATATAAACATATTTAAACCACTTTACTTTGTGATTGCATTCAGGGCTTCTAATGCATGGTGCAGCTGACTCAAAATACATCACTTGACAAAGGATGCAGCGATGTCCTACAGCATCTTCAGCTTTGTTTTTCCTGACTGACCCACATTCCTGTTGCCTGATAATCATGCATATCCCACAATGCCTGCCTCAATGGATGACTTTCACACACTCTTACATATGCACATATCATAACTAAACTGTCATAGTTTCCATGAAAATATACCCACCGCAAATACTCGCCACATCCTGACTTTTTGTAGAACTGCGCAGCTTTTAGCAATCATGACCATCGCCGGGTCCAGGCAGACCACGGCACCAAAAGCCCCAAACCGCCTCCTCAGCTCCTGCCTCCTACCTACAGACGCCGCCACAGTCCCTTTAGGGAAGTCTCTGCACTCAGAGGCCATCTTTGCAATGCTTCCAGGCAGCTATTTCAGTCATACAAGACCAAGACATATCTACACTGTCAAAAAACTTTTTAACTGTTTTTTAATATTTTAAATCATGACTAGTGTGACTTAAGCATTTTTCTACTATTTTTTACAGCACTTTAACACCAGTCAAAGTTGAAATGACGTGGGGCGTGGCAGGATGTGGAGAGGGCGTGACAGGATGTGGAGAGGGCGTGGCAGGATGTGGAGAGGGCGTGGCAGGATGTGGAGAGGGAGTGGCAGGATGTGGAGAGGGCGTGGCAGGATGTGGAGAGGGCGTGGCAGGATGTGGAGACGTTTTCACATTTAGGTGTTTTCATGTCACAAAGTTTGCTCTTCACTGTGTGTATTCGAGAGGGGGAGAGCGCTCACATGCGAATGAAGACTGTTGACATGGAACTTGTGACGTCATGTCCTCACGACAACCTGTCTGACACAAACTACAGCACGTTGTATGCAATCCAGAATATGTGATTCAAACAGTAAACAATAACAAATTAATGTTCGGAAAAATTAATAAGATGCATTCACAAGGTGATTGCAATGAGCATATCACGCCTGTAGGGGGATGAAGACTCCCTGGAACTGCTTTACATATAAAAGTATTTTTAGCGATTTTTCACATAACAATCTGTAATTGATAACTACTTCTCTATGCTTCTTGAATCTGCTTTAAAAACTTCAATTTCCTGCTTACTCTTTACCTTCAAAACAATTCAGTGCAAATTCTCTTCTAGTGTTTTTTGCTTCTTTCTGAAGTTATTAAAATGTCATGAATCTGTTTTGTGTCATTTCAATGAACTAGTACAGAAGATGGCAAGGAGAAATGGAATAAGGAGCAGCTTCTTTATGTTTCCAGATGAGATGAGACGAGATATTTATGTGTATCAGGTGGAACTGATTTGTTTGGTTTTGACATGAAAGCAGCAATGCCCTGGTTGACAACGAGGTATGTTTAAACTCAACAGCCCAATTAATAAACCTGTTCATTGAATCTGGTCACACAAACGCTGAATGCCTATATCAACAAATCCAACCTTAAGAGGATTTCAGCCCTCTGAAGAGTGGGTGGCCGAACTATTTGCTCCAGGTAGCTTGTAGAAAGAGTAAAGCTTGTCAGTAATGCTCGACATGACATTCAGATTACAGGGAATGTTCTCAGAGCGTTGGCTAATGTTCTCCAAAAGTTCTCTTAAAGTTCTCAAAGAGATGTTCTTGCAGTATACATTCTACATTGGTAGAACGTTTTTTAACATTATATATCATATATATCAAAAATGATATTTTTAAGTTGTTAGTGGTAAGTTTTAAAAATGTTACACAATTAAAGGAATGTTTGAATAATGTTCTTATAATCAACCAATGTTAATACAATGTGTAAAAAACTGGATGTTTTGAACGTTCCTAGAACATTCATAATAAATTTTAAACATTTTTGTTATGTAGGAAACATTAGGAAAACATTCTTACATTCTTAGGGAAACCTACAATTGTCAGCTGGGTGCACATCTTGTTGGTCTGCTTGCATACATCATTGTTCACTCTATATGAATGGCCACTGCTGTTTTTAGTGTGACCAAATACCACAGTCACATATCTGTGGTTTCTTCATACGTGGGTTGTTGGTACCTCTGAATAGACTATCTGTACTCTGATGAGAAATGTTTGTACAGTGACATTTGGCATCCTGCATTGGTAATTCCCCTTTTCCCCCCAATTTATAACTTCCTCAGCCTCCCCGAAAGAATCCACTAGTTTTTTATTCAGGAATGTTTAGCACCGCGCCCTGGTCTTTCTTTCAAATCCATCTGACCTGCAGTTTTACTGTAAACATGAAATCACGTTTGTGAAAAACAGATCAGGCTCAACTGCAGCCCGAGAACATTTCACTGATAAACATCTCAAGGAGATGATGACCATTTATTATTTACTGTTATTAGGCCGCCGGCCCAGCAGTTTACGTTTTATTTATACAGAATATAAAACCCTGAGAACACCAAAAACAAATAGTGCCATTTAAAGCTGCTCCAGGCCAAATTACTAAGAAACTAAGTGAACTAAGAAACTGTATGTTTGAACATTCAAAATAACATTTTTAATGTTTTGTTTCTTTTATGGAAACATTCTTACAAGTTTTTTGGGAACATTTTCAGCTTTATTTGATAACTGAAGGGGGCAAGAGAGTAACAGGACAAGAGAAAGAGGACAAGCGGATCACACTAATTAATCCTATTAAATAAAATGCTTTTGTCAGAGTCAAAAGCTGAAATTATAAATAATTATTATAAACTTACTGTTGTAAATCCAGGTAAGGAGATGTTGATCTGTCATGTACTTGCTCAGTTACTGATTTTTGTGCATTTTTAATTCAAAAAGACTGCAGTTTTAACACCTTTACGTTATTATTTATTAAGTATCTATTACCTTATTAAGTAAGTTGAATATGGCCTAAATTATAACCGTTCACAATTTGGTCAGCAGACTCGACTAACTTTACCCACCCTGAGAATAATAAACAACAAGGTTGAAGGTGTTAAGATGAAAATACACACCACAAAACAACCTATAAGCCTACCTGTGAACTGCATGTGACCTTTACTGGTCAGTCAGGTACTCTCTTCCTCTCAAAGTGGGCAGTTTTTGGCCAGAATAAACTGCAAGATGGATCAGACTTTATATTGTTAGTCAGAGGTCTGGCTATGTCTGGGAGTCTGTCCCACCCCGTGGAACACATCAACCACATTAATGCCAACGACAGATTCAAAAACACTGATGGACCGCAAAGGGAAAATGACAGCCTTTCATTTGCTTATTTTATTAATATTCTAAGTGCCAGGTTCTGTCATGAAATATGAGGACTGAATTCATTTCCGGCTAATACCCTGTTTGTTTCTGCTGCCTTGCGGAACAACTGCTAAAGTTAACTTCTCACAAACAGATGGAAAAACCTTCTCCAAGAGGAACTGGTTCAAAGCCAGTCATCTGAGGCGAGGGTGGGTGCTGCTGCGAAACTGTGCGTGTTTCTCACCGTTTCAAGAATTCCATGCATTTTTCTAAAAGGTCCTTGACTTTCATAGCTTTTTCCTCTCAGACACATCCAGAGCTGTTGGCCAGATGTTGGATGCTCTCGGATGGTTTCTGCAGGAGGTGTGGGCTTCTAATCGAACTTAAGGAGGAGCAGTCCGGTGTGTGTTTGTCTTCAACTCTGTTACCAGCCTGACAGGACTCAAGCTAACCATCTCTGAACAGTGCTTGCAAATTTAGCATGAACTGGGAGGGAAAACCCAGTGGGACGCAAAACATTCTTGTAATTTTTTATCCCCCAGTTTTCTCCATCTCAGACAAATATGAAATCCAGACCAGTCAAGCAGGAAGACCTTAGTCAGTAGTTCCCTTGTTCTTCCACTTTGTTATACTGCCCATTTTTCACTCTGTGTTGCACAGTTTATTGTATTACGGTATGGGACATTTGCATTTATGCATTTGACAGGATTTGACAGAATCTGTTTCCCCATCTGTGTCACGTTCAAATTCTACAAAACAACATCTCTCCATTATTCTTAGCAACAGGAAATTTGGTTGTTCACAGATACTGTTTTACTCTGTGTATTAAGACCAACAGGGAACAAAACAGAGAAGCCAGATATAAATAGAAATAAACAAACCTCAAAATGTCATTATGAGATAATACACAAACTGTGTCTGTGTGCTGGTGTGGGCAATAAGGACGACAGATAACAGAGTGCTTCATCTGCTGCTATGCATGCTGGGAACTGAAAAATGTTTAGGATATCAACAGGGTATAAGAAAGAGATATAAAGTATGTAAAAACATTAAGGACCCATTATAATAATAATTATAATAACACCTCTAAATCATCTGGTTTTGGGTACAATTAACAGCATCATTATTAATGTGTCAGTGTGTGTACAATCAGTAGAAAATGTTGTGTCCACAGACACAATTGATGTGCTTTAACACAACAGGTTATGTATGTAAACAAAGCCATGTTGTTAAATCCAGACTCTGCTGTGGTTCATTATTGCGTTAGTTGTGATACATCAGACGCGTTAAAAACGCGACGCACTCACCGACATCAGCGCTGCAGAACGCCTGCTGCGGGTGAACGGGCGAGCAGCTGCACGCGTCCGCCATCTGTCCGACCCGACACAGCATCAGCAGCGCCAGCGTGCCAATACAGCTGCCGACGCGCTTCATCTTCCTCTGCGATATTCACCAGCAGCAGTTTATCGACACGATCTTCTGATCCCGAAAGTCCCGCGTCCGCCCTTCTGATGCCCGCCTTCACCTTCACCGTCACCGTCACCTTCACCGTCACCGTCACCTTCACCGTCACCGTCGCTGCTGTTTCACTCCGCGGACGCGCACGGGCGGCTGTGATGTGGTGACCCGCTGCTGCTCAACGCTGCTGAACGATCAATGCTGCTGCCTCCCGCCCGTCTGCTGAGCACGACCCAACCCAACACGACACGACATGAGAGAGAGACTGAGAGACTGAGAGAGAGAGAGAGAGAGAGAGAGAGAGAGAGACTGAGAGAGAGAGAGAGAGACTGAGAGAGAGACTGAGAGAGAGAGAGAGAGAGAGAGAGAGAGACTGAGTGAGAGAGAGAGACTGAAAGAGAGAGAGTGAGAGAGAGAGACTGAGAGAGAGAGACTGAGAGACTGAGAGAGAGAGACTGAGAGAGAGAGAGAGACTGAGAGAGAGAGAGAGAGAGACTGAGAGAGAGAGAGAGAGAGAGAGAGACTGAGAGAGAGAGAGAGAGAGAGAGAGAGACTGAGAGAGAGAGAGAGAGAGAGACTGAGAGAGAGAGAGACTGAGAGAGAGAGAGAGAGAGAGAGAGAGAGAGAGAGAGAGACTGAGAGAGAGAGAGACTGAGAGAGACTGAGAGAGAGAGAGAGACTGAGAGAGAGAGAGAGACTGAGAGAGAGAGAGAGAGAGAGAGAGCAGGTTTATGTGTTCATACTGCATGGACTCCTCCCTTTAAACCAGATCCTCAACACATTTCTGTCTTTCTGTCAAGACTGACTTTTATATGCTGTCAGTATAACAGTGTAATATACAGTAAAGGTTTCATCTTCTTCTCCTGCCTGTTCTTTTAAATTCTGTCTCTTCTGCTTAAACATTTTACTTTTTTATCATAAACTGTACTCTCAAAATAAACAAAAATGATTTCATTTATTTATATTATTACACAAACACACACTAGAGATGCTGAAGTCGTAACTTTAGCTGCTATGACATGTTTGAGGAATTTGCTCTTGTGTCATAAACCTGCTAAAGTCTCTTCAGAGTTTCTGGTCCCTCTCAGGACAGCAGTGAAATCTCTCTCTGTGTCTGCAGCTGGCACACACGCATTGTTTCCGCTCTGACTGGAGGGAAAAAGCAAAAATCCACAATGTGCTGCTACGAAGCACATTGTTAAGTTAAATAAATTAATGCAAGGGTTGGAAAATCACATGATTCCATCATTGTGATGACATCACCTCTCTGGCTGCGACTGCGCAGGCCCTGTGGATTTGTGCTTTCAAATGTCATAGTAGCTTGCTTTAATTTCTTTCTGTCACTTCTGTTGTACTATCCAAACTGAGTTTCTTCTCTTGAGCTTTGTGGTAAACCAGGTAAACAGTCCTACTCAAGGTGAATAGAGGACAGTTTTGGTAAACCTCTGTTTCATAGGCCACCTCAACCTCAAAACCTGTTGGCATCTGCTTGTATTGCTTCAGACAAACCTTAACCACACTTAACTGTAACACTGCTTCATATATTAATTTAGCTTTATAATGACAAAGATTATAAAAACTGATGAATCTACAGCATGAAGAACCTTGACCTCCATGTTGGAATGGCAGCTTCAAGCACAATTTCATCAACAAGGTTTTTCCTATGTTTCTTCAAGAGTGAAGAAGTTCAAAAGTTCTTGCAAAAACGTTAGTAGAACTTTTTAACATTATATAGCATATATATCCAAAACATTATTCTGAAGTTGTTGATGGAATGTTTTAAAAATGTGAGAAGGTGAAACTTTTGTGACCTGGTCTGTCTTTGTGTGTATGATGGTGTGCCACACAGACAAAAGCAATTTAGTGTCTGTGGTAATACTTAACAAGGGAAGTATGTCAAAAATGTGTATATGGTGTCCTGAAGACCTGTTTTCACCATCTCTGAAAAACTCAGAATGACCCAAACTGAACAACAGAATACAACAACAAACTTTCCTGCGACAGCCAGTTTGTAAACAGTGACCACAGCGATATAATCTCTACATTTTATGTGGAATATTTCACAGTGTTACAGTTTACAGTCTGTCGTTTCCTAACAGAGCACTGTATTTTTCCAGCAGAGATTTTCCTATTATAATTTTTGTATGTGTGTGTTTGGAATAACTATTAGATGAGCCATCACACGCCGTCATTTTTTAAGTTAATGGCTTTCTTTATTGAATAGACAGTGATGGTGCAGACATACTGTACAAGAGATGAGGGTATTATCATAAGAGCAGAACCTTTCTCACTAATAATGTGGGATCTCCACAATGAATCCTATATTTAGACGTTGCAGCCTAATAACTGGAAACAGACGCACTCATTTACTATACAACAGGTAAATACTACTTAAGAAATGAAATTATAGGCTAAACAAAATAATGTGTAGGAGAAATTACACATTTTAAAAGTACGCCAACTTAACGTAACATTTAAATTCATGAATAACAATGAAACAAAATGTGCAGGAGGGAGCAGACAGAATTCATGTGCTTTTCTTGCATGTTGTACTTTGTGTTGTGATGCCTGCAGGATCTTTTGTTGAATGCAGGGAAACGGGGTCAGGAGAGGCACATTCATCATTTTCGTGCTAGTTCGCGTCTCTTCTTTTAATAGAGGATGGGGACCCCTGCTGGACAGATAAAAAATGGTGGGAAAAAGTTTAAATGTTGAATTCATTTAGTCGCTTTTTAGTTGCTCTTTCATCTATAAAAACAGATGATCGTGTCTTAAACCCAACTTACTTTCCCACAGCACATAAACATCGCTTTTGATTTGGGGCCATCACCCAGTTCTCAGTCCTTCTCTAAAAGTTCTCACAAAGTATCAAAAACGTTCCTGCGGTAACATTAGTGAACGGTTTTTTAACGTTATATAAATGTTAAGAGTTTGACTAACCAGACATTAGCTTTAATACACCTGGACATTTGAACGCTCCTGTAATAAGTTTTACAGTGTTTTGTCACTGTGGAAACGTTGAGGAAACGTTGAGGAAACGTTGTTCTAGTCGCGGGGTTGTTCATTCATGCCGGTGGGATGGAGGACGTGTGCGGTAAGCGCCGCTTTTCTCTTATTTCACACAAATCGACTCGTGTATGATGATCAGTGAAGTTTAATCGCAACACTGCAGATGCACAACGATGTTGAATAGATGACGACGGTGAGCTGTTACCGATGTGCTGTTCGTTTGTGTTTGCCTGTATTACTACACAGTCTCTGTATGTTGTATAGTTAACATTAGTCTTTCAAAGGTTTACTCTATCATGTGCTTTCAAAGAGGCATTTTCATCCTTGAAGGACAAAATCAAGTCAGATTTCAGGTTCATCTGAGAAAGTTTCTCAAAATGATCGCAAAACTAATCTCATGCACGTCAGAACTGATGGTTGTGTGACTGTGTGTCTATGTAAAAGGATTTTATTTGACTTTGTTTTATGTATCTTGGAGGTTTTGAAGGGTAGATATTGCTGGTTTTGTTTCTTTGTGGCTCATTTTTGTCTTTTTGCAGAATGTCAGAGTAGCAGAAATGGTGTTACAGGATTTCCTGTGCACACATACATCGTGTGGTTAAATGTGGGTGTCTGTTTCTGTACTTGTGAATATATCATATCAGCTAGACACAGTGACACCTGTTTCAAAGCAGTGAACAAAAACCTAACAGAGAAAACCTGTATTCTGAACCGGAAAATGTGACCGGAAAATGAAGGTTTTATGAGCACCCCACCCATTATAAGTTCACAGATTCCCAGTTCTTACTGCATAACTTTTATCATTTTGAAGCTACAAATGACCAATCATTAGTGTGATCAGTGCTCTCACCCACACCACATACCATGAGTTTTACATATCATCTCCATCTCTCTATGACAACAGTGTTTTGTGGTCTTTATGAATAACCACTCAAATCAGTCAGTGTAATTTCATTGAATCTCTATTTGAGCCAGTTCTTTCTGCTAGCAAACTTTCTTATTACCTTTTCAACTTTTGACAGAAACGTTTATGCAGAGCTACTTGCAGTGCATTTGTGGTAGATGTATGAGCCCATGCATTCTCTGGGAATTGAACCTGTGACCATGGCGTTGCGAGCACTATGCTCTATCAGAGTTGCAGGAGCTCAAACTTTGGTTATTAAACTTAAAACTAAATCTTTTCTCTCCACTTTAGTTTTACAGTCTAGGTGTCAGATGACGGGTAACAGTCATATAATGTATATTATATATAATGTATATAATGTTAATTCTAAATGAAAGTTGTCTGATGAATGATTCAGACTGACAGTGTGTTGAGACAGCGTTCTCCTGACATCAGAGAAGAACGTTTCATCACTCACAGATTTATAGCAGCAGGTGTTTCTGTCTAATGTTATGTGGTTCATTAAGTGTCATATTTACCTCATTCCCTGCCCCGGCTAACAGGGAACGTTCTCAGAACATTGGCAAACATTCTGTAAAAGTTCTGTTTATGTTTTAAAAACATTACAAAATTCAAGCAAAAATTGATTGAATGTTCTTATAAGCAAGTAAGTTAAAGCAATCAAACAAAAAAACATTAAAGCATGTCCAAATTTTTTTTAACATTGTTAAATGGGCGAATATAGAAACATCAATGTCAGGGTCAGTTGCTGAATGTATCACTGTATCCTCTGACCTGAGATCTGTAAGTGGACAGGTACAGTATCTGGAACTCATTACCACGGTTACAGATGCAGACGTGGCACAGTGTCACATCCAGGAAGGAGCAACGCTGCACAGGAAACCTCTGAGTCTGTCCTCAGTTTACCTCTTTCAGCTGTCACTCAATGCAGTTAACTCCTCCCACTGAATGTGTTGCTCCAATCAGAGGTAGTGAGAGGCTAAAGGGAGGGTTTGTTTTGATATTTTCTGCCTGCCAAAACTTCTGCTGTCTGGACATTTCTGGTTTTATGTTTTTACATTACTTGAGCAACTCACGTTAACAAACTGAATTAGTTTGTAAATTAGTTTTTAACATTATAGCATGTTAACCTTTCAAAAAGTGATGGACAGAAAATAAAATGTACCCAGATATACTGGGTGAAGGGGGGTGGCTGATTTTTGTAGACGTCAATACAAATTTATGCACTAACAAAAATGTCCAACAGATGGCGTCTACTTCCCCAAAATATCCAGATTCCCTGATTTAAAAGGGCTTGAAGGAATAACTACAAGATTTCAGCTTTTATTAAATCTGTCTCTAAGCTGTGTACACCATTGAGGACAGATTAGTGCAGTATAGTGATTCGAGTACAAGGTTCGAAAAACTGCCAGTAAATTTCTGCAATTATTATTTCCATATGTCAGCAAATATCATTGTTTATGTAAACAATGTACATTCACATGGTTCACCGTTTGTTTTATAGATGACGGTGTTGAACTACTAAGCTTGATAAAGATGTTTGTAGTATGCGAGTTAAGATTAAAACAGAGAAAACATCAGTGAGACATTTTTTGTGTCATATTTGTTCTGGTTGGCATAGAGAAGAGAAAGGATTTCCTGAGCTTATGGTTTGTAGCTTCTAAATGGGTCTCGTCTTTATTTTCAAAACTGTAGTGGGGAACAAACTAATGCAACAAACAGTTAGATATAATATGTTTGCTGCAGAATTATGAAGTAGAAAATGTTACTGGAATACAGAGGAAGCCCAAACATCTGACTATTGTGGTTTCCTGGAACAACAGAATGCAACATTTCAGTTTCACAGTTTCATGTGCCTTTAAACAGAAGACACGTGTGCTTACAGAAGTGTTTACTGGACTCTTCAGCTGTGCTATCAAGACATTTATCAGAACACAGAACAATACGGGCAGTTGTGGACAGTCACAGTGTGTTTATCAGATTTTTCTCATGTTGAAACTGGAGTCGTGCCTTTTGTGTTGTTGTTGTGTGTAATATTTATGCTGTATGGTCTTTAACTGGTTTGGATTCCTCTGGGTCAGTTGTGAGGGCTGAGAGAGAGAGAGAATACAAAAAGTCAGAGAGAGGGAGTGATAGAGAGTGAGAGACCAGCTCACATCAGACTAGAGAGATCAGCAAGTGTCGCTGCTGGATCATCAGTCTGAGGTTTTTGATTTGGGATCTGTTTCTGCCGCTGCACAAGAAACATGAAGGAGAAAAACTACTGCTAAAGTGTTACAAACTGTCTTCACAAGCTTCCTCACACAAAAAGGGAAGCAGGTTTTTAGTGTTTGCTCACAGACACTTCTGACAGACTCACAGTGAAACAGGACTGGTTTCACACACGCTGAGGGTTTGTAAGTCTGACAGGAAGCAATGGGGACGTTGAGTGAACTGTGTGCCTCTAGTTTCCAGGCGTTCATTTGTCCCACAGTCTGTCCGGCTGCACCAGCAGGTGAGTCTGTCAAATACAAATAATGTGAATCATTTTCAGGTTATTGTTTGCAGAGATACAGCTCAGATTTGTCCAGATTAACTTTAGTTTATGCATTCTTGCTGAATCTTCTGTAGCTCCTCAGAACAGTCGCTCTGTGTAAGTGAATGCTACATCTGTCTGGTGTTGTTGCCGTGGTGATAAACAGGGTCCCAGAATCATGGAAGTGTTGGAGGAAGAGATGCTGTTGTCATTAGTTGTGCAATCTGACCTAACAATCTTAGTTTGTAAGAATGTTTCCGTAACGTTTTCATTAAGTAATAAAAATGTTTACTTAATGTTTATTTATTTACTTAATGGTTGTGAGTTTATATATATATATATATATATTAGTGTTATATTAGTGTCTGTTCTGGGCTAAAGTCATAGGACTATAAAGTTCGTCAGGGTCAGTCCTGACAGGGTGGAGATGAAGTTTCAGTGTATTCAGACTGGATCAGTGAAGACTTGAACAACACAGCACACAGAGGAATCTGCTCTGTAAAGCCTCAGAGATGATCATCAAACTTTAGTAAGTTGAATTACTAAAGTAAGCAGTCATTTTTTTAATCCGGTGTGTTTTATATTTCAGTGCGTGTAGTTTAGGTCTTCACATAATCTCTCCATTAGACTTACACTTTAGTTAGGCTGTATGTTAATATATATGAATGTAATGCTCGTTCGTAATTCACGCTTTCATTGCACTGCTAAATGAACGCAGCGCCTCATCTCTTCTTCATTTCTTCATCACACTCGATCTTAAAGTCACACATCTGTGCTGCAGAACTGCTTCTCCAGACCCGTAACCCATCAGTCATCCGCTGGTCATGATGAGGATGTAGAGCTGCAGAAGAGAAAGCAGCTGAAGCTTCTCCAAACATCATGTGCATTAAATCTTTCTTTCTTTCTTTCTTTCTTTTTCTTTCTCTGAGTTCGGCTGGTCTGGTCTCATATAAACAGGGAAGTGGTTTATTGTTATTTATGAAACTCAATCAGATCAAAACCGCCTTGTGAGGACATTCACAACAGTGAGAAGATAAGATAGATAAGAGATGACGAAAGACAAAAGTGTGAAAAGTCTTACAGTAATGACACACGTTCATAATTATAGAATTATAGAAAACTGCAAACATCAAAGCTTTGCGCTGATTGGCTGCTCGTCATCGTCAGGCCACGCCCCGTCCGCGAGCACGAGGGTGTCGGTCCCGCGGGTGCGCGTTCATTCTCCGGTGTGAACTCATCCCGGTGTCAATACGGTGAAGAGAAAGCGAGTGCGCGTTCATTCTCCGGTGTGAACTCATCCCGGTGTCAATACGGTGAAGAGAAAGCGAGTGCGCGTTCATTCTCCGGTGTGAGCTCATCCCGGTGTCAATACGGTGAAGAGAAAGCGAGTGCGCGTCATTCTCCGGTGTGAACTCATCCGTGAACTCATCCGGTGTCAATACGGTGAAGAGAAAGCGAGTGCGCGTTCATTCTCCGGTGTGAACTCATCCCGGTGTCAATACGGTGAAGAGAAAGCGAGTGCGCGTTCATTCTCCGGTGTGAGCTCATCCCGGTGTCGATACGGTGAAGAGAAAGCGAGTGCGCGTTCATTCTCCGGTGTGAGCTCATCCCGGTGTCGATACGGTGAAGAGAAAGCGAGTGCGCGTTCATTCTCCGGTGTGAACTCATCCCGGTGTCGATACGGTGAAGAGAAAGCGAGTGCGCGTTCATTCTCCGGTGTGAACTCATCCCGGTGTCAATACGGTGAAGAGAAAGCGAGTGCGCGTTCATTCTCCGGTGTGAACTCATCCCGGTGTCAATACTTCTCTAACGGTGAAGAAAGCGGTGCGCGTTCATCTCCGGTGTGAACTCATCCCGGTGTCGATACGGTGAAGAGAAAGCGAGTGCGCGTTCATTCTCCGGTGTGAACTCATCCCGGTGTCAATACGGTGAAGAGAAAGCTCTGACGTCATGGTGCAGCCGCCGGAAGTCCCGGTCGGTGAGTAAATGTAAAGTTTCATCTCACGTTACAGATCAGATCACATCAGATCAGATCACATCAGATCACATCAGATCACATCAGATCAGAACGTGGAGCTGATCTCTGGTGTGAGAACATCATTTGAGAAGACAGTTACAGTTTCTTCTTAACTGTACTTGCAGAAGGAAATAAGGGAGAACTGGGGAGGTGAAGACCTGGCTGGATTTTTGTTATGCTTGTTGAAAGTCTCCTCACATCCAGAAACGTATATATATATATTCTGTGTAAAGTGCAGGCCGTAAAACGCTCGTATAATCATTGTGTTCAGCCCGAATGCAGTGATAGGATACTGTCACACTGTGTGTGGTCATGTGTTTTGAGGGGGCGGGGCTTTGAAGAGCTCTGAAGGGAGGGATCCTTCACTTGCTGTTTCTATCCTCTCTGAAATGACCTACACTACCTTTAAATGAAGATCTGTTAACACTTCACGTGAGTTTTGTGACTAATGACTTTTGTTAATGGGAGGTTGTGACCAATCCTCTTTCCTGTCCTTCCCCTCATTAGCCCGGATATCCAGGTCATCAGTGGCTTTACTTAATAAACCCCAAATCAGGTCTTCTAGATTAAGTAAAGGACTGTATAAGCTCTTGTTAAAAGTTCTTTTTGTTTGATCACTGTAAGCAGTGTGTCTGACTAACACTTTAAATGTGGTGTTGGTATTTCTGACAGCATTCAGGGCATGTCTAGATCATCTGTGTTTTCTCTTCAGTGAATCACCGCTTACATCTGACATTACTTTACATTTTTGAGACATGAAAATGTAGGCATCCGCCAACCCAATAGAATCCAGGTCAAGAAAGATCATTATTGCTTTGCTTGTGTCTGTATTTGTGAGTCACTTGAATTTCCTTCTGTGTGGAGGGACCCAAAACACACCTGAATATAAACACATTCATGAGGGAGAGACGTGTGTGCCGACTGCCGCTTTATTGTGTATGGGGTCAGAACAAGACGACAGCACAGGAGAGGAACAACTTCTGTTATCTCTCTCTACACTTTGTCTTTTGCTGTTTCTCTGGTTATTAATCTCATTGTTCAGTCATTTTCTGTCATTTATGCATCTGTCATCTAGAGAAAGTCTTGCATTTATTACATCATATCATTTAATATTATATAGTTTAACAACCACAGGACCTTTCTGTTGCGCTAAAGTGTCTTTGTAGTGAAAAAAGGTTCTTTACACTGTAAAAGGGTAACAGAGAAATTATTCTTTAAGAACATTTGTCTGAAAGGTTGAAAAGTGGTTCTTTTATGGCATCGCTGTGAAAATTGTTGTAGTTTCATCATTGTAAAATGATGGGCAAAATTGTGTACAGCCACAAGGTGGCGCTCTTGAGTGAGCTGAAAGCAGTCTTGGGGAGGTTTACAGGGAGAGATAAAGAACATGAGGAGGGGTCATTTAACTGTACAGCAGAGTTTGTGAGGAGAGCAGAGCAGTCGAGATATCTCTCAGCTGTTTGTGGGTTAAACTCCATCCTGTACTCAGACTGTCACACATTCTCATCATCTTTATCTCTGCGGGTCTGGGTCGACTCATCTTCCACAGCATCATCACTGCTCCACACATGGAGTTCTGGAGGGAACTTGAAGATCTTGGGTTGGGTTCTGCTGCTGGTTCTGTTCTACAGTAGGTTGTAGGGTTTCCTGATCTGGTTAAATGGGTCAAAACACTGGGAAACAGATATTGTGGAGGCATAGATCTCACCATCATGCAGTTCACTGCTAGAAAATTATTTACACAGGTACCGAACATGTCTTTATATGTAATGCAGATCTGGGCATAATTGCAGTATTTTGCATTAATATGCATTTGTCTTTATAATCCTTTTAATAACTTTTAATAACTTCACAGCTGAAGTCTGTGTGTGTTTCTGAAAATCTCTTCATAACACGGTTGTTCTGATCTGTGGCTGCTCTTCGGTAACTGCTGTCTTATCTGTGTATTTGCAGAGACAGTGTGGTAAGGGCTGCGTAATCTTCAGCTGATGTTCTGCTTTTTTTGTTCGTGTTTGTATACTGTTTCGAAAGATGCTGAGTTGCGTTTGCTGCCTTTAGAGGCAGCATGTTAACTCAGTTGAAACACTCCACACAAGCAACAACTTTGCATGGCAAACCAAAAAATAAAGTGAACTGATGCACTGTTAAATACAATATAGTTACATTAGCATGTTACTAAGCTGAGGATTTAAAATACTAGTAAGTGTATAAAGGCATGTGTCACATGAACAAATGTTCCACCTCTTGATCACATGACCCTGTGATCACATGACCAGAGTCTTAGCTCACCTGAGGCGGGAATATACAGGAAAATATATATATTATCAGTGTGTGTGTTCCCTGGAAATCAAACCCACAACCTCTTGCTCTACAAACTGAGCTACAGGAACACTTTTATTAATTTCTGATTTTATTAGTTTTATAAATGCTGTTATTTTGGGTTTATTTTTATTTTAGTTTTAATTAAGTTTAGTTTTATTTATTTCCAGTCAAAGACACATTTGTGGGTGTTTGTGGCACCTGTCTGTGAGAATTTTACTTGGAAATGAAAGTGTCGCTTTCTTGTTCTTGAGGCATTTACACTTTGGGTAGAGAACCTATGCTTGCCTTGTTGCCATGGTGAAATTCCTGACCTTCAGCTTCTGAAGTCCATTAAGTTGTTGGATAACTCAAGTCTGGCTTATGTGCTGCTTTCCTAGCTAATCATTTCAGGTTGTAAGAACATTTTCCTAATGTTTCCATCAAGTAACAGAAATGCTAAAAATGTTTGACAGTTTCATCCATGTACCATGTAACAATATTTGCTGAAAATATTGTTAAATGAAAACGTTTGGCTGGAGAAGCTGCAGTTTGGCTGTTTGCATGTTTGCATTTGTTTAGATTCATGTTTGTGCATATGAACACACTCATTGTTTGTTTTGTTTGCTTCCGAACAAAGTGCCGGATGACCTGACACCAGAAGAGAAGCAGGAGCTGGAGAACATCAGGAGACGCAAGCAGGAGCTGCTGGAAGACATACAGGTGATTCAATTAGAAGAGTAACAGATCTATCTCAGGATCAGAGAGAGATCCCATTGGATTAGCTCATTTAGACAAACCACCATCTTCCCATAAGACCCTCTTACACTCTTATTGAGGAGCTGTGTGATGCTGCCTATAAGGGGCACGAGAGGCCCACCCTCAGACCTTACCTCAAACCTGACATTACGATGTGTTGCATAAGGATGAAACAAACGGAAAGCTGTGGGCTGACAGCTTGTAGGGTTTGTTTACGTGTTATTTTTGTATGGCAGCTGTCACCTAGCAAAGCTCAAATACAAGTTCATCATGAACACTTTATTCCATCTTTGTGGCAGCAGATGTTGTTCTTCTTCATCTCCAGCTGAACTTTCAGGTCTAATTCACTCGTTCTTTCTGTTTTGTTTTGATTTGCAGCCGGTGGTTTCACACAGGCAGACTGGTATTAAACCTGTGGTTCATTTCTGTAAGGGCATCGGTTTTGGGATGAAAGTTTTTCTCCATGATTCTCTTTTGAAATCACTGTGAATTTCTCTTTTGTCACAAGCACACATAATACTCTCCTTCTTTTTCACTTGTTTTCTCTCTCTCTCTGTTTTGTCATCCTCATCTCTACCCTTCTCTGCTGCTCCTCTTAACAAACGTCACTTCATCTGGATATCTGATGCACGTGTCACTGTTTCATACTCTTGATAACTAGGTTTGTGTGATTCTCTGTGTGTTCATTCTGTTAGATTCTAGGCTCTCCATCACTGTTGACTGTGAGATGCACAGTGGAGGACAGCCGCACCTTCAGCTCTCCTAGTGATTAACTCATTTATTTCTTTCCGTTGTCTTTTTTAATAGCGACTCAAAGATGAGATAGCAAAGGTCACAAATGAAATTGAAAGTCTTGGCTCCAATGAAGAACGGTAAGAGTAACTGTTGACTGTGAAAAATAATGTTTGTCTTGATAATATTTCATTAAAATGTTCCACCTCTGAAACAAATGATCTGATCTGCTGATGTCACCTGGGCCTCACACTCTATTGGATGTTGTAATCGGCAAAAAGCTGTTTAAAAAAACTATACCCAGACCAAACAAAGTCGGTATATACAGTATATGCATCAAACTGAATCAACCAATCAGGCTCATTCATTATCCATAATCATTTGGTTCCACTGGGGCCCAAAGAACTCTTTACAGGAATGGCTGCTCAGATTCACTTGAGGGCCATGTGAGTCTAAGAAAGCAGGAAAGATGTTTCTGGAGGTCCACAGAGCTCCAGAGTTTATCTGAGTTTATATAAACTCTGCAGATCTGTGGACATCACTGGAGATCTCTGCACATCACATAAATGCAAGTAGAATGAACCCCTCGTTTTCTTCTGGTTGCAGAATAAACATGCAGCGGAGTAAACAGATGGCCATGGGTCGCAAGAAATTTAACATGGATCCCAAAAAGGTAAGCAATCTTGCATTGTGTAGGGGTGTAATGCAAAATGGCAAGTCATGCATCCATCAGAATATTTTAGACGTTTTCTTCCTCTTAGCAGTTTTCTGCAGTGTTTGTATTGCTTTGGCAAAGAAATGGGTCTCTGTTATGGAAAATGAATCTTTGTGAACCTTTGATCTTGAGTGGGTGCATGCATTTATTAAGTTCACAAGTATTGTTGCTAAATATAATGCAGCTGTGCAACATTAAAATCATTTTCGAAGATCCAGCACGATCCAGACACACGAGTTAAAGTTCAGAGAGAGGGGAGAGAAAAAAATAGATTTATGTTTACGCTCTTGAGCATCAGGCTTATGAACACAAGCAGAATGTTATCTGAACGCAGGCTCTGGTTGGGCTGTTTGTGAGGGTCTTTATGCACAACAGGGCTGCAGAATGTGCATCAAGAATCTTGCAATGGTTTGCAATAACTAAATGATTTTGGTTACATAATTTTCAGTTTTTCAATGTATTTTATATAATTTTAATTGATTTTATGCAATTAAAACATTTAGCATATCAGTTATCGTATTATTTAGCAGGTAATGTTAATAATTATGATTATTAGTATAACACATTTTTCTTCAATATCTTCATGTTATTTTTTCTCTTTCAGGGGATTCAGTTCCTCATTGAGAATGAACTGCTGAAGAACACTTGTGAAGATATTGCTCAGTTCCTCTACAAGGGTGAAGGCCTTAACAAGACAGCAATTGGAAATTATCTGGGCGAAAGGTAAGAATGACAGAGCCGGTCAATTCCCAGTGGGAAAATCAAGCCATGTCCTCCATTTTTCCATTTTACTTTAAATTACCTCAGAATACTAAAGTCGACTGTGACTTCCAGTTCATGCAGACTTTTAAAAGATTCAGCCATCAATGACACAGCTGACCAATCAGAATGAAGAGTTCCTGAGACTGTGACATTAATAAATTCATTTTTATCTTGTTTCTAGGGATGAGCTCAATATTCTGGTTCTTCATGCGTTTGTGGAGCTTCATGAATTCACAGACCTGAACCTGGTTCAGGCGCTCAGGTGAGTAAATACAGATTCATAGATCTTCTCATTTTTATCAGATTCAGGCTGCATTATTTAACATGATGCCATCCTCATCAGATAAAAGTGTATTAAATTGCCATCCAGACAGTTTTTGTGGAGTTTTCGGTTACCAGGTGAAGCTCAGAAGATTGATCGTATGATGGAAGCTTTTGCCCAGAGATACTGTCAGTGTAACACGGGCGTCTTTCAGTCCACAGGTAAGTGCGTGTGAGGGGTGAGGGTTCCAGATGCTGAGCTGTTTACCATGGAAAAATACCTGTGAAATTTCACTAGTTTCAAGTTAAACATTAATATGTAAATAGTGATGAATTAGAATGATGGCATGTAGCCTTTAAGTGTTTTCTTTGGCCTATTTTGACCACAAAAGCTGTTTTAATGAATAAACGTAGAGGAGACATATATATATTCACCTTAGTTGTTAAATTTGTCTGGCTGTACATGAGCTCTTTCGTGTATTAAATATAATCATGAGTCTGTAAGTGTTACTTTCATGCCAGTGTTGGGTGGTTTAAACGTTTGTTCTGCTGTTGATTTGTGTCTTTATGTTCGTGGCAGACACATGTTACGTTCTTTCCTTTGCCATCATCATGCTGAACACAAGCCTACACAACCCAAACGTGAAGGACAAGCCCTCAGCCGAGAGATTTATAGGAATGAACAGAGGCATCAATGATGGAGGAGATCTTCCAGAAGATCTGCTCAGAGTCAGTGTCTGAATGTCAAGTTTAAACGTTGTTTTACAAAGAGTAACCTTGCGTAGCACACCTGTACATCAGATATCAAGTGTCATTTGTTTAAAGAGACTCTGGCCATCACTCTCACAGAACCTGTATGAAAGCATTAAAAATGAGCCCTTCAAAATACCTGAAGATGACGGCAATGACCTCACGCACACGTTCTTCAACCCAGACCGCGAGGGGTGGCTGCTCAAACTGGGTGAGTGAGTTGGTGCCTCTGATTGGAGGATGGATAAAGGGGTGTGGTCCAATGTCCATCGACAACCCCTAAATGTGGCCCTGATATTTCTATAATCAGTGTTGCATTAAACACGATACAGTTGATGTATATACCACTATGAGGAAACACAAGAGGAGATACTGTGCATCACACTGGCCCCACACACTTACAGACACACGAGTTGTACTGCATATCGTTCACAGTTAATTTCATGTTTTCTTTTTCCTCATTTGTTTCGTGTCGTCTTCAGGAGGTATGTACACTGTTCCTCTTTAGCCCGTTCAGCTGCTGTACGCTTCAGGTGCTCTGTGCTTTCCTCATCTATTCCTGTCTTTTGTTTTGTTTAACAGATATTTCATATTTTCATAAAATGAAAGTGATTTCATGCTCAAGTCTGTCTGGTTTGTTCTGTGTTCGCAACAGGCTTGCATCAGTTACGAGACCCTCGTTGGTCGCTGTCTCTGTTGTCATAGAGTGGCTTTGTTAATTGAACATTGCTCTCTGCTGATCCCTGTGGTCAGTTGAAGTAATGCCGCTCTTTGGTCTATACTTGCTTGCTTATTGATTTGTGCATTCTGAAAGTACTTGTGTATCAAGAAAACATTAAAACGTAATAATCTGGGAATAATCTGTTTTTAAAGTGTGAGCAAAATTCTTCCTGAGGTGACTGACAGCTCTATAAGGCTGAGTAGAAAAATTACATTCACATATTTGGCAGATGATTTTACCCAAAGTGACTTAACAGTGCATTCAAACATTTTTCTACTTACATTTACATTTAGGCATTTAGCAGATGACTTTATCGACAAGGCAGTTCATCTTAATGAAGCAATAATCCCTGAGATTTAAACCCATGACTTTAGTGTTGCTAGTGCCTTTTCTACCAGTTGAGCTACAGAAAACAGTAACTTATTCTGTTACTAATTCACTCACTAACATCTTAAAGTCACCATGAAGCTACTGTTTTGTCTGTGGTGACACATCTGAGTAAAACGGCTTCAGGAATGAGAAAAAAACACAGGCCAGGATTTGATTTCTTTCTTCAGAAATTGATTGGATTGTTGGAAGTTGAAGAGATAGAAACTGCCTTGCTATTGGACAGTCAATATAGTCCCGCCCTTTGAGGAGAGACATACATTATCAAGAGAAGAGATTGTTTTTAAATTAAAGGTTACAAGAGCATGTGAATCACAAAATGACATGCACTGATAACTCATTTAACACTTCTATAAAAATAAGACATTTTGATTTCATGGTGACTTTAAACTTGTGCCTGATTCAGTGGGTTTCGGGGGGGTATTTTTGGTTTGGAATCATTTCAGCTGTCTGTCTGCTTACGTGAGCGAGCACACATGTGTCTGTCTGCTGCTGGGCATCAGTCTTCATCTGCTGTTGTCGGCACTCCAGTTATTCTCCACTAAATACACCTGCACTTTCCATGCGATGACATCATCAATGTACATGCGTGTGTGATCCGCAGGCGGACGGGTGAAGACGTGGAAGAGGAGATGGTTTATCCTGACAGACAGCTGTCTCTATTACTTTGAGTACACCACGGTACAGTAACCTGTTTCAGTGATGTGAAATTGGTGAATGGAGTTTGTGTTTGGTGCTGTGGGAAATATAATCACACGTGTGTTCTGTCTGCCTCTGTTTGAAGGACAAAGAGCCAAGAGGAATAATTCCTCTGGAGAATCTCAGTATTAGAGAGGTGGACGACTCCAAGAAGCCAGTAAGATGTCTCGCTCATCTTCATCTTTTGCGCTCACTTTTAAGCTTATTTTTAGGGTCAAAAGTCAAATAGTTGTTCAACAACCAAACTGTAACTGTTAGCGTAAACTGTAAAAAACCTTTCGGGCAGTTTAAGGGTCTGTTCACACTTGTAATTTGATTCTCTTGGTTCTTTTGGTCCGAACCAAAGCGTTGACACATCATTTGGACCGGTGCTAACCATTGTGGAACTCTGTTTGCACAGAACTGCTTTGAACTCTTCATCCCTGACAACAAGGATCAGGTGATTAAAGCATGTAAGACTGAAGCAGATGGACGTGTTGTGGAGGGAAACCACACATTCTACCGCATCTCTGCACCAACCACAGAGGAGAAGGACGAGTGGATGAAGAGCATCAAGTAGGTTCTGCTACAGGACATCAAATACAGACAAGAGCTAAACTGAAAGTTTGTGAGGAATTCACTGAAAAATTTTGCAACATTACTGAACGACACAAAATGTGTTTCTCTATTCTTATTAATATTCTCTAATATTATTTCTAATATTACTTATTACTTATTCTATATTATTTATTATATAGTATTTATTACTTATTCTGTTATCATCCACTGCTTGCCTACAAAGTCTTTTGTTTTATCTTGCCCTTTATATACCCTCTATATACCCTTTATATTGTGACTATAATATTGTAACTAAAATACATTTAAATTCACATTTAATTGATTATAAAATAACCACAGCCATAAAATGACTGTAATTTGCTGATTATCTCCAGGGCTGCCATAAGCAGAGACCCGTTCTATGAAATGCTTGCTGCCCGGAAGAGAAAAGCCTCATCTACAAAGAGACAGTAACACTGAAATACTGTATCTGAACTGGATATTTATGGCAGTAAACAGGATGTTTGTACACAGACCTGGAAACGGGGAACGAGTCTGAGGCAAGTGAAAAGTGAAAGATGTAACGCTGGACTGAGGCGATTTTTCTCAGGAATGACCTTAAGTTTTGAACGTTATTAGTACAATAGATATTCTGGGAAGTTGTGTGACATTTATGTTTAATTCTCATGAACTGCTTATGGAAAGAAAGAAAAAACATTATGGAGTTGTGGTGTACAGGATCATCAGCAGGTCTGACTGAATGTGGCATCTCATAAACCTTTTCTAAGCTTGCTGCAGACATAAAGATCTTAAATGTGTGTCTGTTTTTACACTGCTGTGTGTCTGAATCTGAGAGCATTTGGTCTCTGGTTTCTTAAAGACGCCTGACAACAATTCTTGAGTGAATTTAGACCTGCTGTTTATCTGCTGTCATGTTTATACATTTTTTCTTTTCCTTTTTTGTCAAAGTTGCCAAATATTTTCATTTGTCCCACTTCAGTTACTGTAGTGATTCATTGGTCTGATTCATGAATTGAGAATTATAGTTTTATTTTGGTAGTTTGACTTTAACTGTTAAAGATTTAAAGGTTATTTCTGTAACATTTTTACTGATTTCATAAGTTGATTTCATAACCTGAACAACTGAAAATTCCAAAAATGTCCTTAAGTTTGACCCAAACGTATGGATCAATGTAAAGGCAAAATATAACTACTGATTTATTTGTCCTAAGTTTCGTATTTTATAATTTATCATTGCTGTACGTATTTAAACAGTTTTGTTTTTTAATGTCAGAATATACTTTGTGCAAAAGTAAATGGGGTGAAGAAAAGATTTTGACTTATTTCTCCATTTCAGTGTCATCTTGATGGGTGTTATTTGTACTGACCAGCAGAGGTCACTATTATCACTGGATATTTTCCCCATTTTGTGAAACTTTAAGGCTTTACATTTTAAATAGAAAACCAACCTCAGCATTTACAGACTAGCTTTGAAACTGAAATAATACTCCATATTCCTAAGGGCAAAGTAACTACAGAGTCACGAAAAGTCATGGCCCACATTCATCTGGACCTTCGACCTGAAAACAAAAGAAAAATTAGCTAATTTGATGTTAACATCAGTCATATTTATCTCGTGTTAATTTTAAATTTAGTTCCCATCACTCAATACTTAAAGCTGCAATCCGTAACTTTATTTGGTAAAAATGAACAGAAATCAGTTACTGAACAAGTACAGAACAGATCAGTGTTGAACATGATGTCATTATCTTACCCTGATTCACAAAAGTTTACAGACCTAATAATGTCTTATAATTTGAGCTGTCAGCTCTGATTTCTTGGGGGAATGTCACTTTGACTTTATATGTTAAGTTTGCAAAGTAATCTGCAGTTTTGTGATTTGAACAGATGACACAGATGGAGGTCACTGGCAGTGCAGCTGTGATCTCAACATTTCTGAAAGACTGAACACACAGACTCATGTTGTGGGTTGTGTGATGAGAGGCTGGGATGCAGAGAAATGACAATGTGAATTCTTCAAAAGCCTCTGTCTGGCAGTCCGGGGTTTTCTATATCCATCTTCAGAGAAAGTCTGACTACAATGAGCGTAAAAAGTGCCAGCTCATTCGTTTGGAAAGAGGAGAAAACGCTGAATGCTGTTTTTTGTTTGCTTTAAGTTACTACCTTGAATTTATGCTTCACCATATTGGTGAAGCACAAATAACAGACCAGAACAGACACAAAACCACCAACATATTAAGCACGTCTGAAATTTGAATTAAAGGAACAGTGACCCAAAAATAAAACTCACATTATTTACTCACCCACTTGTCATGAAGCACAAACTTTTTTGCCAACACATCATTATGAAATATGTGCATAACGTTTGATGCTAATAGTGCCAAATGTAACAAGTCACAACACACAGAATTTGAATATAATTATGCACAAATTAGATTAGGAGGTGTGGCAGGATTTTAAGCAGAAAGCAGTTTAAATACAAACCTGTTGTAAGGCCTTCAGAATCCAAGAACCATCCAAAGAGCAGCACAAACATTGTGTTTTAAATGCATGAGGGCGAGTAACTCGCTGCTAACTCCGTGCTCTACCAGCTACATGATGTCATGTGTTCAGAAGTCTGACCAGCTGGTTTAAACATGTACATCACATACACATTTGTTATCATCTCAAACTCACTTTGTCCTGATATGAACTGATCTTTCACCAGCTAAGAGATGATTACCAGAATCTCACGGTCCATAAACTATTAAAGCGAATGACACTTCCAGTTAGTCAGGCTGTATTGTAATCTGTAAGTTACCAGAACAACAGGTGAAGATAAATAATCAGCGTAAACTTTAATGGACTATAATTTGAAATGAAAGACAGTCAGACTTCATCAGTGTCTGGACAGTGTAAAGGTGTTGCCTTGTTTATTATCATTTACTGTTACACAGCTATTAGTAAAATACTTCATTTTGTTTATTAAGTAAATTATTTTGCAGTAAATTATTTGTATGTAATGACCACTAAATGGCATAATTAACAGGCAACTATTTATCTACATATCTGTCTGCCTGTTCACATACGTTAAACATTTAAGAAGAATACATATACACTTTCAAGAATAAACACTTTCATGTCCATTTATTTCTTGGTAAAGTAGTCATGTAATACTGTACAATCAGGTCATTCTTACCAAACAGATGAACATAAAATATTGATTTTATGGAATACCTCAACTGATCAATCAGAGTCAAGAGATTTATAGCGTATGACCAACTGACTGCAAGTGATGATGTACAAATACTGAATTATTTTTGTTATGCTGGTTGAAAGTCTCGTCACATCCTGATAGCAATCATTAAGTAAAGTGCTCTGAATATATTAATATAAATATTTATCTTCTGTGGAAGTTGGAGGACCATAAAACGTTCATCCAATCATTGCATTCTGTCCAAATGCAAATATGTTAGCGTGTTATTTCTAGCATCTCAGGAATTGTCTACCTTTAATAGGTCAATAGGAAACACTTCAAAGGAAACTACTGACTCGTATCCTGTGATGTCATGTTGCTTGTAAAACCTGAGGTGCCAGCGTCATCAAACTGTGCATTCCAATACAGCTGTTTCAATGCAGCTGACGCAGTTACCAGTTAAAAAATGTGGTGTCTGCTGAAAATGCCCTTACTGTACAGGAAACACCCTAACAAGTCTAAAGCAGTTCCACATGGGTAGTTTACCATACTCGTAAAACAGAAAACAATGCAAAACTTCTCAATCAGCTGTGAACACTAACCAAACTTCTCTTCTAATAATAGGTAGCAAGAACCGCTTGCCACTTCAAACAGTGAACACCCTGACCTGAGGTCAGGCTCTTGTCAAAGCTGAATGTCAGGTAACACAACTGCCGGGAATTCTCTAAAAATTCATTCCTGAGGACTTCCTCATACACAGTTAGCCCTCGCATGCAGCTGCAAATGTCTCTCAGCTCATTTAGATTTGACTTAAGCTCAATTTTTAACCAACACAAGCAAGTTCACTAATGAAAGTCACCATGAGTTCTCTGCCTCACAGAGGAAACATCATGTGTCTGGCAGTCTCTGTGTCCAGAAAGAACTCAGAGGCTTTTTAATCACAGGTGCTGGGAAACCTGCTCTGCGTTTTCAGTTATCAGATTTCCTGTTAAACCCAAACTTTTCGCAATTGATTTTCTTTAAAAAAACAGCACTGAATATAAACATCTACCTTGTGACAGTTTTCATAAGAGTGCTCGCAACTCCGCTGAGCAAGTTGACACACATGAAATAAAGAAACTGATGAGTGTTAATTAAAACCTGTTAAAAACCTATTAAAACCAACAAAACCACCTGCAAATGTGATGTGCTGAATGCTTCTAAAAACATTCATAGAAAAACAAAATATTAATGAAATAGCAGCTAATATTTGAAATATATTGATGTGTTACATGAAGGGTAATAATGCCGAAGTAGTCAGCAATCCAGAATGTTTACATAATTTTCAGATATAAGCACATTTTATTATTTTCTTTTCTGATGGAACTTCACAGAGGTAAACCAAACATTACTCGTAACAAATGAATAATGAATATGAAGTGAAACTCCCTGACATTATATAACACCAGGATAAAATCAAAAGACTCAAATAGTAACTCGTTCTGAACATGTTTCAATAAGCCACACTGAAGCCATTGTGAAAGAGCCAAAACACACAAACGTGACAGTTTGCACATCTGTCACACATCGTTTTTTTTTTTTTCAAAATCAGCTTCTATACAGCCACATACCTTACAAATAAAAGAACTTTTCAATGATTTCAATACTGGAATTAAATTTGGAGGACATAATTCACAAAACATTGTTCTAGAATATTTTTGAAATATATATAGGCAGCATTTTAAGGCATCACAAGTGTGCTCCCAAAACAAATTCTATTCCTGATGTAATAACGCTGCCTACTAAGACAACTTCTTTTAGCCAGACTAAGAGAGCATCATATATCACAGAAACATGCATTTCTGTAAAGCTGCTTTGACACAAGATATACTGTGAAATGTGCTAAACAAATAAATCTCATAATGCACTGCATCAAGCATTAAATGAATATGCATAGAAGAGTGATATTAAATTATTTTCATTTATATGTACTAATATAATACTGTTAAATAAATGTACGTAGACAGCCAGGCCGCTCACTAGATGACAGAGATCACAGAGCCTCAGAAACATCAGAAGCATCAATCAAAACAACTGAGCAGAGATGGGCAGAGCATTTCTGAGAATCCCGACACAACATGACATGTCATTCGTACCTCTCCAATCCGATCCGTTCAATCAAGAATTCACCCACCCGAAATCCTGCAAATGTATGAGCAAAACCTCGGGTCAATACCTGCTGACCGTCTGAAGAGACGGGCAAACTCTGGCGCCTCTGCTAGACATAATGTGAGTCATAGCAAAAGATCATCTGTAAATAATGAATTAACTTCAGGGCAAAACGCAGTGGGTTGGTAATGTACAGAGGTCTGCTGAGATCTGCTGATATATGCTCTCTTAGTTTCTTTGGTTAACAGCGAGAATGTTTAGGGGGGATGAGACAGCTCTGTTTGTGGAATATAAAATATAGGAAAAGCAAAAGCCTCCACAAGAGGCGGGTGAAGAACAAACAAATTGCTCTTTGAAGAAGAAAACGGGAGCTTTCATCACAGATGAAGAGCCAGCCACCCCAAGCCTCTAGGCTTCAGAGGGCCAGACGCAGTTAACAGGGCCACGAAGTTCAACAGCTCTTACCGACAGACTGTGGGATTCAATTACAGGAGATACGGGGCAGGACGTTCCTGCCAGCTCAGCTGGTGAACTTCTCAATGGACCAGAGCTCCAGTAATTCTTACAGGAAGACGAGGTTTTGACCCGCTCTGCCTAACAGATGTGCGAAATTACGCATTTTCAGAATCAACCAGTCAGAAGGTTTCCTGCACAACTAGTTGACCAATCAGTGTAAAGAAAACAAACTGGTTTAATTAGGCTGGATTCGGGTTCACCAGCCCCTGTGAGACACTTTTGTAAGAGGCTTTTAAATACACCAGACTCTTGTGGGATGCTTAAAAAACAACTTAATTTAAAAGCTAAAACATTTCTCATCCTAAAACTGTCTAACAACTGCAATGTGTAACGTTTTGGTTAAAAAAATAGACAAAAATCACTTACCAAGCAATTACATAACAGATCAGTGTTCAAAACACTGTCTCCTTAACCTGATTCACAACAGTGAGTTTGTAATAATGTTTTATAATTTGAGTTGTTGGATCAGATTTCGCAGGTAAAGGTAGTTTAGCTTTTGTTTTTTTGTCTGATAATTTCCTCCTTATACCATCATAGTTAGCGATTCTTGTTTCTGGCTATCATTTCCCGTTGACCTCACTGTCTTAACAGACTGTAGCAAGGTCCCAATAGCTCCTTCCCGAACTTATCGTTCTCCTGCATCTCTGCTTTCCTCCCTCAGATCACTTACCACCAGCAAGGTGACATCATTGCATTATTTCTGGGATCTGTGACAAATCATGGTTTCGCTCCTCCCTGGTTGTCATTAGACCACTCTTAAACTGAAGCCAAACTGACATTTCCTGGAAAATCAGACCCAACAGTTAAAATGATAAATTTTAATTTTTAAAATATCAGTGCAAGCTCATTATTGTAAGCTTACCGATGCGAATCGGGGGTAAGGTTAAGCAGACCATATTGAACACTGATGTAATGTACTTAGTAACTGATTTTTGCTGTTTCTTTTAACCAAAAGAGTTATGGATTGCAGTTTTAAAATGAAAGCTTAAGTTTTGTTCACATGCAAATTTAGAATATGCATATGAAAATATGAAGATGAGGATATGCATCATGAGAAACATGTTTACTCTAAGGATGGGACATTTTCCACTAACTGGGATTAATAAATGGGACTTTGCACAGGTTTGCAGGTTGAGTTGTATACACATTTTTGAATAATGAAACATCCACATGTTTATAAGATCTGTAAGTATACATACTTTTAGGATAAATTCTTTGCAAAGTTTCATGCATGAGACATCTGAAGCTTCAAAAGGAGAGTTTAAACTTCCTGTTTCTCAACATTTGACCACAATGCCAGTATTACAAGGAAATGAGTTGGACTTCCCATCATAACTGATTCATGTGTGTTAGAACAGTGTCTATAAACATGGTCTCTTTATCTCTGTATCTTTGATAGCAAAGTGTTCATCAACCAAAAACTGCTGATGCAGTTGCTGATCAGTGACACGGTCCTGCATAACCCAAATAAACTCACCAGACAGACAGACTCTTAAAACAGCACATTATCTGACACTGTGGTTGGAAGGGTCTTTCTATAGGAGATTAAGTCAGTTTATGTTTCACATTGTTTTTAACGCTGTCTGAATCAAATGTCTGTTTTTCTTGCAACAGCGTCTGTAAAAACTGCTAAACAAATTACATGCTGTTTTTCATCTAACTCTGTCATCCAATAAGAAATGTAATTTAGTCAGGAAATAAATACAACAAAAGTGATTGTGCTGTTTTTTTGCTTTTATTTTGACTTTGGTTGAATACTGTTACTGAAGTTAATTGTCTTGTGCTGCCTGGCGCACCTTTGTTAATGATTTGGTCTTTTTGCCATCATTATGTAAATATTAATACTGCTGTCCTCCCATTCACCGTAAAAACACAGCTCCATCAACAAGCAATGAAAACTCCCAGAAACTCTTTCTAACACCACTGCAGTAGAAGCTTCATGAACG
>JAZGTH010000029.1:235000-250000 GCA_036877525.1 Chromobotia macracanthus
CGAGCAGGCGGTGCCACGCTTTGATTGTGTCCTCAAACTCATCCATCATTACATGCCATCTGCCAAAGGGACGGGGACCTCATCCAAGGTCCAGGCTGCAGGACAATGTGATGGAGGCCGTGGAAGTTCAGCAGATGGCAGCGCATACTTCATTTACTCTGGTGGAGAGAAGATCCCCCTGGAACTACTGCGTCCACTGGCATCTAGCATGTCCAGCTTGCAGCACCTTTGTCGCAGGACTTTAAATGGCCATATAGATGTGTCCACCAAGCGGGACCAGCTGCCTCATCCACTCCAAGAGTTCCTCCATGAGTATGATTCCCCCCTCTAGCTGATCTTTAGCACTTCAAATTTGTTTTAGATGGAAAGAGCCATGTGGGCAGAAGATGTGGTGCCAATAAATGCTCACAAAGCTTAATAATTGCGTGAGTGCAGATTTATGGCTCCTGACCTCTGCATCTGTCAGTATTGCAGGCCAGTTGTGCCTTTGACCTCTGCATTGAGAAGTTTGGCAGGTGGATGTCACGTGAGATACATGCTTCCGGTCAGGTGGTCACCGTCAGGATCCAACATTCCAGCTGCTTGTTGTCTTTATTTCTATCAGCCTGTTTTAAAGACAACCTGCTGAAGATAAACACAAGCGATAGTTGTTCAATACAGGCGTTAAGTGTGTTGCTATGGCTATGACCCAGCTCCTTACCTATCGATCGGGAGGGGCTCTCGTGATCTGTTTTATCCAGCTTGTCATTTTTGACTTTATTCTGGAAGGAATTCTCAAGAGTTTGAGCGAGGGCTGGTTGTTTTTAATGACATACACATTTCCACTGCTTCCTACCAAGTGTAATTGCCTCTCAAGTGGGCGTAGGGGCACAAAAGGTGTGGTGACTTACCGTTCACAGCTGATACTGCTGTGTCTGCAGACTGTGCATCAAGAAGAGGACAAGAGGACAGATAAAGCAGACATACCTGTTGCTTTTGACCTCTGACCTCTCTCAGCCCTCTCTGGACAAGACAGCCCGTTTTGGGACAGATCAGGGGACGGTTGTTACTTTGTTCTCAGCAGGAGTCACATGAATTAATATTCACATACTGTGAAACTAATACAAGCAACAGTATGGAGAGTCTGTATTAACTGATTTACCATTGTGTTTGGCATGAAGAACTATGCTTCTCTTATCACACAGAGAGGCAAATTCATGCTTCATGCATTCATGAAAAAATCAGCTCCGCTTCAACACCTTCATTCAATAACAATGACAGTGTTTGTTTCACTAGCAGGATTAAAGCGATTGTTCACCCAAAAATGAAAACTCTTCCATCATTTACTCACCTCATATCATTACAAAGCTGTGTGACTTTTTTGTCGCACAAAAAATATCTCAGTGGTTTTGTGTCCATACAATTGTTGCTGTTGTTTGGTTACCAATATACTTCAGAATATCTTCTTTTGTGTTCCCCAGAAGCAAAAAAATCATACAGGATTGGAATGACATTGGAGTGAGGGTGAGGAAATGATGGAAAAACTTTTATTTTGGGGGGAACTATCACTTTAAATGTGCTATTGACTGAATGTATTAGGAGTTTATGAAAGGGCTTATGGTTCATCTTGTAGATTGTCTCTTTTTTATATCTTTTGTCAGTCATGGTGTTTACATGCCACTCACAGGACAGCATGTGTGTTAGTCTGTCTTTTATAAAGATCTGGTCTGATGACCACAGTGCAAGCTTAAAGATCAGAAAACAAAGGCATAAAATAGTCAATGCAGCAAAAAACTTTGCACATATTTATATTTATGAACTATTTCCATAATTTATATTAAAGAGCACTATTTTTACTAAATGCATCCCACTGAGTTCCTCACATTCTTCTGACAAAATGTTCTTCCATGCCTCAAGTTTTACAGCTGCAATCTGTAACTTTAGCCTCTATATCACCTAAATCATTATTATAAACTTGTTGAACTGAATTTTAACCAGAAAAGTTACAGATTGCAGCTTTAAATTTGTAAGTAAAAGCTTGCACAGAAAACATGAATACACACAGATGATAATGCCACAACTGCTCTTGATTTCATAAAAACAGGCCTGAGGCTGTACCTGAGGTGTGTGCTTGTGTATGTGTGACTGCGTACAGGATGTGCATTCTCTCTCTCTCTCCCTCTCTGTCTCTCTCTCTCTCTCTCTCTCTCTCTTTCTCTCTTTCTCTCTCTCTCTCTCTCTCTCTCTCTCTCTCTCTCTCTCTCTCTGTGGATTAATCCTGGTTACCCCACATTCCTTATGAGTGAAATTACTCTAATTAATTTCTCTCCTCTCTCTGTTTATGTTTAAGGCTTTCATCAGTTCACTGTCCTCACATTAGATGATAATTAACACATTGCAAAAGTAACTCACAACCCATTAAATGCCTAAGTGAAAAAAAATCAATAAGGCTTGATAAACTTCCTGCGGAAAGCAAATACAACCCGTCAATACGATTTCTGACTCTTAACACGACAAACGCCAATGCAATAAATAAATAACCAGCTGCTTTGTTCCTACAGGCCTATAATTAAATAATCATTATATTAAATACATCATTATTTATCATATTCTTTATATTTTCGTCATTATACCGTCCACCGTTTTTTCAGAAGCAACAGTATTAATCTGTGGAGGTGTGGTCATATCAGTTGATTTAGCTAACATTTTGAGTAACTATGAAAACAGCTACATAAACTATACAAATAAAGACACCTATAATAAATCTAAATAAAAAGATATGCAAGTAAAAATAAATGCGGACATGATCAGGACAGCTAATGGAAATCTTCAGATTAAATCAGACATAATCAGACGTATGCAGTTTTTGATGTGCATACTGTTTATGCATGAAATAAAGTAAAATAATATATACGTTTTAAGATAAAGGGATGCAAATGCATATCTGTGATTGCAAAAGTTCTCAGAGGGCATTTATCACAGGAAATGTAGTTTATCTATACTGTTGACATATGCGTCCATATCCTGGAGATTAGCTCTGTAAAGTCTGTGTGCTTGAGAATCAGGGGTAAACATTCACACCTGCATGTGTTTGTGCAGAAGGGCACAATGTATAACTGAGAGAACGTGAGAGAGAGGTGAAAGATAGATTTACCCGGTGGTTTGTTTAGATTATGGAAAAGAAGTAAAAAAAATGAAATAGTTAACACGCATAGAAAAACAGCAAACTCTCTTCTCATAACTTCACTCTTCTTTATGGTATTTGGGAAGTCTCCACCTTTTCTTCACACTCGCTTGGTTTTACTCCCTCCCTCACTCGTGTTTTAAAAACAGCTCCAGTCAGTGAGTCCCTTTCGGTCAGGGGAAAGCCCATTAAACACAATAAGGGCTCAAAATGTCCCTGACAACCCGAAACAACAGTGTTTATTTATTGTACTTTTTCAGATAAAAAACACATACCCAGCTAACAATTTTAGGTTGTAAGAACATTTCCCTTAAGTAATAAAAACGTAGAAAAATTATTTTGAAAGTTCTAGGAACATTCAGATTGTCCAGTGTTTTAAGACGTTATAATAATGTTTCTGTTTGGTTACGAAAACGTAATCAAACAGATTAAAGAGGCTCTTGGTTGTAACCACATGTCACATGGTTCTGTCTGTGTCTGATTGACTCTGTGATGGTTCTGTCTGTGTCTGATTGACTCTGTGACGGTTCTGTCTGTGTCTGATTGACTCTGTGACGGTTCTGTCTGTGTCTGATTGACTCTGTGATGGTTCTGTCTTGTCTGATTGACTCTTCGGTTCTGTCTGTTCTGATTGACTCTGTGATGGTTCTGTCTGTGTCTGATTGACTCTGTGATGGTTCTGTCTGTGTCTGATTGACTCTGTGATGGTTCTGTCTGCGTCTGATTGACTCTGTGATGGTTCTGTCTGCGTCTGATTGACTCTGGTTCTGTCTGCGTCTGATTGACTCTGTGATGGTTCTGTCTGCGTCTGATTGACTCTGTGATGGTTCTGTCTGTGTCTGATTGACTCTGTGACGGTTCTGTCTGTGTCTGATTGACTCTGTGATGTTCTGTCTGTGTCTGATTGACTCTGTGATGGTTCTGTCTGTGTCTGATTGACTCTGTGATGCTTCTGTCTGCGTCTGATTGACTCTGTGACGCTTCTGTCTGCGTCTGATTGACTCTGTGACGGTTCTGTCTGTGTCTGATTGACTCTGTGATGGTTCTGTCTGTGTCTGATTGACTCTGTGATGGTTCTGTCTGTGTCTGATTGACTCTGTGATGGTTCTGTCTGTGTCTGATTGACTCTGTGACGGTTCTGTCTGTGTCTGATTGACTCTGTGACGGTTCTGTCTGTGTCTGATTGACTCTGTGACGGTTCTGTCTGTGTCTGATTGACTCTGTGACGGTTCTGTCTGTGTCTGATTGACTCTGTGATGGTTCTGTCTGTGTCTGATTGACTCTGTGACGGTTCTGTCTGTGTCTGATTGACTCTGTGATGGTTCTGTCTGTGTCTGATTGACTCTGTGATGGTTCTGTCTGTGTCTGATTGACTCTGTGACGGTTCTGTCTGTGTCTGATTGACTCTGTGACGGTTCTGTCTGTGTCTGATTGACTCTGTGACGGTTCTGTCTGTGTCTGATTGACTCTGTGATGGTTCTGTCTGTGTCTGATTGACTCTGTGATGGTTCTGTCTGTGTCTGATTGACTCTGTGACGGTTCTGTCTGTGTCTGATTGACTCTGTGACGGTTCTGTCTGTGTCTGATTGACTCTGTGACGGTTCTGTCTGTGTCTGATTGACTCTGTGACACTTCTGTCTGCGTCTGATTGACTCTGTGACACTTCTGTCTGCGTCTGATTGACTCTGTGACACTTCTGTCTGCGTCTGATTGACTCTGTGACACTTCTGTCTGCGTCTGATTGACTCTGTGACGCTTCTGTCTGCGTCTGATTGACTCTGTGACGGTTCTGTCTGTGTCTGATTGACTCTGTGATGGTTCTGTCTGTGTCTGATTGACTCTGTGACGGTTCTGTCTGTGTCTGATTGACTCTGTGATGGTTCTGTCTGTGTCTGATTGACTCTGTGACGGTTCTGTCTGTGTCTGATTGACTCTGTGATGGTTCTGTCTGTGTCTGATTGACTCTGTGATGGTTCTGTCTGTGTCTGATTGACTCTGTGATGCTTCTGTCTGCGTCTGATTGACTCTGTGATGCTTCTGTCTGCGTCTGATTGACTCTGTGATGCTTCTGTCTGCGTCTGATTGACTCTGTGACGGTTCTGTCTGTGTCTGATTGACTCTGTGATGGTTCTGTCTGCGTCTGATTGACTCTGTGATGGTTCTGTCTGCGTCTGATTGACTCTGTGATGGTTCTGTCTGCGTCTGATTGACTCTGTGACACTTCTGTCTGCGTCTGATTGACTCTGTGACACTTCTGTCTGCGTCTGATTGACTCTGTGACGGTTCTGTCTGCGTCTGATTGACTCTGTGATGGTTCTGTCTGCGTCTGATTGACTCTGTGATGGTTCTGTCTGCGTCTGATTGACTCTGTGATGGTTCTGTCTGCGTCTGATTGACTCTGTGATGGTTCTGTCTGCGTCTGATTGACTCTGTGATGCTTCTGTCTGCGTCTGATTGACTCTGTGATGCTTCTGTCTGCGTCTGATTGACTCTGTGACGCTTCTGTCTGCGTCTGATTGACTCTGGGTGATGGTTCTGTCTGCGTCTGATTGACTCTGTGATGGTTCTGTCTGTGTCTGATTGACTCTGTGATGGTTCTGTCTGCGTCTGATTGACTCTGTGATGGTTCTGTCTGCGTCTGATTGACTCTGTGATGGTTCTGTCTGCGTCTGATTGACTCTGGGTGATGGTTCTGTCTGCGTCTGATTGACTCTGGGTGATGTTCTGTCTGCGTCTGATTGACTCTGTGATGCTTCTGTCTGCGTCTGATTGACTGTGATGGTTCTGTCTGTGTCTGATTGACTCTGTGTCGGTTCTGTCTGTGTCTGATTGACTCTGTGTCGCTTCTGTCTGCGTCTGATTGACTCTGTGATGGTTCTGTCTGCGTCTGATTGACTCTGTGATGGTTCTGTCTGCGTCTGATTGACTCTGTGTGATGGTTCTTGACTCTGTGACGCTGTGGGAGCAATATCTGTAATATTCCTTCAAAGCTGTGTTTGTGCTCCACGTGTCTAGATTTGCTTACATTTGTACTTCCCTGCATTTTGCCAATTTACCATAAGTCAGGCTATGTTGATACCCCCGATAGGTACGCTGGTTATTATTATGATCTCTTACAGCTGATAAGTTATGAGCGATATTGCAAATCAACTTTCATAATCCTTGTGGACGGAATAAACAAATGCACATGCATCCGTGTGTGTCGGACCAAATGACTGGAGAGTAACGGGACTCCGGATGGGTTGTGTTTGCTGGGAAGTGGTCCAGTGCTCTCGTGTCTCAGTCCCACATTGTTACTGACTTAACAGGAAAAGAATGCGAGGCCAGTTTTTACACATCCTGGCCCCGCTGCAGGAGCCCGGGAAAGACTGGGAATGTGTGTGTACGTCCCCATGTGTGCACATGGGCATACATGTGTTGAAGATGGAGGATGTTAAACACAAGTCTTGTTGTGAAACACACTTTTGCACAACGTTATTGTAAAGTTTGCAATCACGTCTACCTGTAATTACACCGAATAAAAACATTACACTCATGTCACAATGTGCCAATGAAAGCAGAGCAGCGAATGAACGTGCTCGGCTGTCATCTAAACACACTCACTTCTGGTAAAGATGACGTTGCTCTTTCTGCTCCGTTCTTCTCTCTCCTTTTAAGTCTGCTGTCACAAATGATGTCAGGGCCTCTGTGTTTCCACAGTACTTCTGTTGCCCTCCGGTTTCCACTTCAGCTGAATGACATCATCAGTGTGGAAAACTGCAGGTCTCTGGATTTACTGACAGTTTTGTCGTTTACATTCAGACAGAATGTAAACTATTAAAATTCACTATGCGACTTCTCCAAATGTTACGTTTTGTTATTTGCATACTTCACACAGAGTACCAAACAGCTTTTCTTTCAAAATTTTTTGAAAATATTAAATTTTCTAGATATAATTGCAAATGCCAAAAAACATATTCTGAATTAAATAAGTATGTCCAAAAAGTATTTATTTGTTCTTTAAAAAATTGTATAAAATAATCAATTCAATTTATAATCCCACATGAATAAAGACAGGCCGAAAGGCCTTCTCTGTACAGTGTTGTGTTTTACTGAGCGGAGAAAAGTCCAGTGGGAGACCACAGAATGCAGGCAGTGATGAAAGAGGCCTCGTGGGACAGATTTACAACAGAGACTTTATGGTCAAACAGCTAATGGCTTGAGGAATTGAGTATGCCTGACAGAGACCGAGAGAGAGAGAGAAGAGTGGTCAAGCAGTAGAGCCAAGAGCTTGTGTTTTGGTTGCAACAAAGGCTGCAGTCTTCCTCCTGCTGATTCTGTCTCCTCATTTTTATCTGTTCTCATCTCATACTGTGAGCATGCATGCGCAGTCACAAAGAAACTTGGTTTGACTATCCCCCTCCCTATCTAACACACATGGTTCTCATTCTCTTCATACCTTCAGTGGCATCAGGGCCCAGTTTCCAGGAAAGAGCCTCTTTAATTGAGTTGACTCTGTACTGCTGCTGCAGTGTGAGCGAGAGACAGAGAGAGAGAGGGCACATTTAGACAGGAAGGGGAGGTGCAGAGTGGGAGCATATACACAAACTCATGCATTCTTTTTACTGTAAGAACTCGTTTCACCCTCCTGACTGCTCTCTCTCTCTCTCTCTCTCTCTCACCCTTTCCTACTTTGTTCCCTCAGTTTTGGTTTGTTTGGGTCATAGTTTGTCTTTATCTTGCATGTGAACCATGCACACTCAAAATTGTGCTGATAACACAATCTGCATTGTGATGCAAAGACTGCATGTTTGCTTGACCATCAATTCAGTTCATTGATGCACAGATCATTCGTAACGAAGCACAGAAAATCAGATGTTTATTTTAAGTGAAGAGGTATGTGGGTGTGATGTTTGTGGCTTAACAACAGTTCCAGGATCTCATTTATCTTCTCGATTTTAAAATTAATTTTGAGTGACTAAAATTAGATTTTAAATTTTAAGACCCTCTGTGAACTCAGAGGGGAGCTGAAGATATTTTTTTTCTGTACAAACCACAAATCAGTGATTTCATTCGGTTTAATAGACAAATTACCAGTAGATTGAAAATCTCTCAAAGTTATCAAAACCATTTTTGCAGTAATGCTTGTAAAATGTTTTTAATGTTACATATCTTATATCAAAAACATCATTCTTTGGTAGTTAGTGGAACATTTTAAAAATGTTACAGAATTAGGAAATATTTGAATAATGTTCTATAACCAAGCAGTAACGTTAATACAACGTCTAAAAAATGGACTTTTTAAGATAATATTTTTAACAATTTTGTTACTAATGGAGACGTTACAGAAACATTCTTACAACCTATAATGGTTAGCTGGGGAAGCAGACTCTCTGTACTCTCTGAGTTCTGAATGTGTTCTGTTGGCTCTTCTGAGTTTTCTGAGCTCCAGAGTAATTGTATCTTTCAGGAATCCACAGTCACAAACAAACCACTTAACATGTCACATAAAATGACTGTATTCTGTACATCTGTCGATTTCATGTTTCACTCATAATGTTCTCGGGTCGGCACATCACCGCTCCTGTGTCTGTCACTGACAAATTTCTGAAATACAAAAGAAGAATTCATTGTTCCAGGTGTCACAGCATCAGACTAAAACTCAGAACACTAATGGTGATGAGGTGAAATGCTACCCTGAGTTACTGTAGCTCTCTGAGTTTTGAATTGTAAACACGAACGATGGAAGGCCAAAGAATGAATTTGAAACAAAGCCACCAAACAACCAAAATGACAGACAGCAACAACACAGAGAGAGATTGCAGAGTGTTTGAAGATCTGAGGACAGGAAACCAAAGAAATGAGAGGTTTCCTGTCTGCTCTACTGGACAAAGAGAAGGCAACACCTGTAGCTTTGGTGATTGTTCCTCAAACACAAATAAACCTCTCCAGCATTCGAATCATTTTCCATATTCCTGCAACGTTTTTAACCCAGACAATTAAAACTGAGCTCATGCAGTAAATAATATATATTGTGTGATTGGTCAGAAGCACTAAGTATAAAGAAATGTGTTTTTATGAATGAGCACACAGCCTGAATAAGCTGCTGTTCATGCTAAAGTCATCCCACACTTCTGTGAGTTTCACTTATTTTATGATGTGAAGAGTGTTTTAAAGGATTGACTCCTTATTCGTGTAAACATGAGTAAGTGCTGGTTAACAATGCTAGCTGCAGACAGTCAGGGATCGTCTCAAAATTACACATCTCCATTTGTCTGTCATTGAAACTAATAAGTCATATATGGTATGTATGATAATTTTGTGACTATTTGTGCTTAGCGTGAACACATTTTTATTTTCTCATTACCTGATATTTCTGTCACCTGCATTTAAACACAATACAGTAACACAGCAGTCAGAAACACTGTATAATCAGGTACTTGTGTAGTCATGTACAGAACAGTGTTGAGACAGTCAGGTTCATTTTCCTTAAACCTTCATGCTTGGTTGGATGGATGTAGTGTAGGCAGATCCGAGTCTTTGTGTAGATGAAGAGTCAAATGAACACATTCCACTGTCAGACTGCAAACACTGAAAACATAATGCTTACCTTTCACATACATTCATGTGCAAGCCAAAACCACACACACACACACACACTGGGGACTTTCCATAGACATATACCATAGACTTATACAAACTGTATATTTTATCCTCTAACCCTCACCCTAGTGCTAAATCTAACCCTCACAGAAACATTTTTGCAGTTTTATATTTACAAATAAGCATCATTTAATATGTTTAATATTTTCCCTTGTGGGGACTGCTGGCTGCTCTCCACAATGGTGTGTGTAACCTTTAAAAGTCGAGTTTTAACTCCTTTAAAAGGAGTTTTTCTACTCCAAAGTAGAAAACCAAAACACACACACAAACTTAGTTTTTTTTTACCTATTACATTAGGAAAGAACAAACACCTTTTGTTCACTGTCAGCATGATTCTTTATCTTCATTAGAACGTAAAGGTTTAACTCATATAAGGAAACTGCACTATTTGGTTACACAGCACTCTGTTTTTGAATAATTGAATCATCATTCCACACAAATGCATTTCATGATTTATGAGTTACTCCTCTGTTTGCAGTTTGATTGATTTCTCTGGAAAAATAAGAGAAATCACGCATTTCTGATGCATACGTGTAATTACAGGGAACGCCTGTAAGCATCCCGTTTTTAGCCTGATGGAACTTTATACGTAAACAACCACTAAAATGGACCAAAGTAGCGTGTGTCCATTCTGCTGTTTTCCAATTTCTGTTAATCTTCTCTTTGCACAGCCCCTGGAAAAGCAACTGTGACGCAAACGGAACAACCTTTATACAATGTATCTTCCTTCCTCAATAACATCCAAAATACCGTAGCCATGAAAATAGAATGTAGCCACGACTTTATTCGCCAAAAACATAATGATACAAACATTTGGGGGGATATCACAGGAAACCAAGAGGGATAACAAGAGCTCTCATCCTATTGGCTATCTGACAAAGAACGATATTTCTGATATTGAAACTGTTAAAGGTAGGGAAGGCATTTCAGAGAGGCTAGCAATAGCAAGCTAGCTTTAAAAGTAAACGTTCAGCCCTCCCTTCAGAGCTCTCCAAAGCCACGCCTCCTCAAAACACATGAACACATGCAGAGTATGACAGGCAAGTAGGACATCCTATCATTGCATTCAGCCCGAAAGCAGTAATTGGACAAACATTTCATGGTCCTGCATATTTCACAGAAGATGAATATATGAATATATAAATATATTCTGAGAGTTATTGCTCTTTCAACCAGCAAAACAAAAATGTTTCTGGAAAAAATTGCCTTTCCTGCTTTTAATATGCACAGACAACTGTAAGTATGTTATATGCACTGTAGGTTAGTTTCCCCACAAAGATTCCCTAAACACTGTGGCTCTATCAAAGCATTATTCTGTTTGACCAGCCCGACGCTGCAACATTGACTCATTGTCTCTCTTCAACACCCTCTGTTTTCCGTAGAAATATGTAATATAATGTAAGAGTTAAAAATGTCGAAGAATTTTTGGCTTTGTAGATTATCGCTTTCACCCTTGCCCCTCCCTCCAACTTGGCTGACCCTTTATCTCGATTTTGCTCTGCTTCCTCTCTCCGTTACCCCACAACCCACAATAAACAAGTTAAAAATTCAACTCTCGCCATGAGTTCCTGGAAACACAGATCTCTAACTTTACCTGGTAGGCCTCATCTGTTCATTTCCTCAGATGCTGTGGAGCTGATATGAGAAGCTAAACAACTGTTTTTGATCTTTCCCTGTGGAGTAGGAGGTCAGGGTGAGATCTGCTGGGATTTGACTCATTGTGTTAATCTGCTCTGGTAAACGAAGAACAAAAAACATTGTGTGAGCCTTCAGGGTTATGTGTCACTTCAGGGCAAACAGAATCCCACAATTCTGTGTGTGTGTTTTTGTGGGTGTGTATTGGCAGTGACACACATCTGACCGGCCTGAATTACCAGAAATATGGAGAAATCCCGGGACACACTTACTAGAATCCTCTTATTTTCTTTCCTCTGAGTGACAGTAGATTTTGAGACAGCAAGTTATGACAGATTATCACAGTTTTGTGGCACTCATACCCATCCAACATAATCCTTAAATATTCTGAACAGTGTAGTACTCACCCTCATATTGTTCCAAAGCTGTAGCACCCGTATGGAGCACAACAGGGGAAACTGCTCTGTTTCACAGGACAAGGAAACTTCTGCAAGTGTGGAACAATATGAAGGAAAAACATTTAACATGCCAAATAATGCTCTGAACTTTCAGTTTTCTTTGGTGAACTGCACTTTTATAAAACGTGCTTCACAGCGACTGTATGTTTAATAAACAGCTCTGAGCATATACATGAAATACAGGCCAAACTCCACAAGGACTGATGGAGCCTGTAGAAGGCCAGTCGGCCATTTTTTAACACACGGTAAAGTATGAGCAAGGAAATGTTTATTTAACATGTCTCTCAAAATCACAACTGGAACTTTCCCGGAACGCTCATTGCTTGAAAATTACTGCATTGCAGCATGTTATGATGTATGGTGCAACACTTTGTCCACATTTACACACATCAGATCTAGATTTATGCGAGCGAAACTCTAAATCCCCCATTAAATTGTTAAAGCTCATAGAAATGATGTCACAGATCTGTAAACATGAGAAAGCATCTACCAAAGACCTCAGGAATCGACCACTCATTTTTAGTTATCTGATGAAATAATGGTGTCATGTTAATGGTGAGGGGTATCTGTTTGGAAATGACAAAAATAAGAATGTTTTGAAGAGTAAAAGTTCTCTCAAAGTTATCAAAAAACATTTCTGCCATAATGTTAGTAGAATGTTAGATATCATGAATATCTAAAATCTTATTCTGTTGTTAGTGGAAATTTTTAAAGTTACAGAATAACATTGAATAAAGTAAGTAGTTAATGGCAACATTACAAAAACATTCTTGCAACCTAAAATTTGTAACTGGGAAGTCCCGCCCCAAACGCACATTTTCGGTTAATCCAGTGTTGTTATAGAGGGGGGCTGGTCGGGATGCTAAAACAAACAGAGCATGTTTTCATATCTCCAAAGTGTTGAAACTCTTCACAGAAACTACCAACGAAAGACTTACAGCTGACTCTACAATTACACATTTATTTTCTGTTCCTTTTCTCCCATGCCATTAAAATGTACATGAAATGATGAAAAGAAATACTGTTCAGTTATAAAAAAAGAGATCAGGAGACCAGCAGATTCTTACTGAATGTGCTCTCATCTGCCTTCTGAAGCGATTGACAAACTATTTTATGTCATTTTTCTGATGACTGTCCTCAGGTTATTCTTTGACCTCGGTTTAGAGGTGAGCAAGAACTCACAAGCAGGAAAAGAATCAAATGATTAACCAAAACAGAGAGAGGAAGAGATAAAGAGAGGAAGAGATGGGAATGGGAGGGTTCTGGAGCAGACTGAGGGACTGTTTGTGGATTGTCCTGTACTGTGTATCGTATCTAAACCACAGAAGAAACTTTAGACACTTACTGTAAATGTGGGACATTTTTACCAGACCACCTACTAAGACCTGGAGAATGAATGATAAACATCTGAAAATAACACACAGAGAGAGAGACATATCAAATAAATAAAAACCAAACACAGATATAAACCAAATACCCAGCTAACAGGGAATGTTCTCAGAACATTGTTGTCTAAACACTCTCTCAAAGCTATCAAAAGAACGTTCTTGCAGTAATGTTAGTAGAACCTTTTTTAAATGTTATATATCATATATATCAAAAACATTATTCTTAAGTATTTTGTGAAACATTTAAAAAATGTTACAGAATTCAAATGGAAACATTAGGGAAACATTTCTACAGCCTAAAACTGATAGCTGGGTATGATGTGTCCTCAGGGGTTTAAGAACAGACACAGCTCACACGCTCGACTTTTACACTTTAAAAGACTACGAGACTGCCTGCAGTGAGAGCTGAAGACGTGAGTCACGCTCAGGACCAGATGTGTCTTCCCACCACACTCCATCATCTAATCTCAACCCGCTTCACTCTTTACCCAAACATCTTCCAGTGTGCACAGCCCCATATTTACTGTATGAAACATATATGAGTGTGTGTGCATGTGTAAACTGGTTTAAAACAAGCTGCAGTGTAACAGTGTGTTCATCATCTGCAGCCTCAGGAGATCAGCAGGACACTGGCTGTGGTATTTATACTGATAATATCTGCTTTTACATAAAGATACCAAGAGATTTTCTAACGAGAAACAAAGACTGTGGGAGAAAAATCTGCACACAGATCACAAATCAGGCAGATGCTGGTGCACATAAAACATACAGTAATGCTACATGGGTCTGTATTTTCATTAAACATTGATAAACAGTGTTCTTCTCAGTATATCCACAGGGCTCAGAACAGATTTTGTTGAAGAATTAAAAAAAGTAAAAGAGGAAAGTTCTGATGTTCTAATGTGTGATATTTACTGCTGTTTTTACATGAACATACTGTTCATATAATTTACACTAAGCACATGTTTACTCAAGGGGTGATGGGTTCAGCTGCTAAAATACAATTTGTATTTGATCACACAATGGGTACATCCAGGAAACCATCTGGGACAAAAACAGACACTTCTCGTTTTCCATCAATGTGTCTGATAGTAGATAATGGTAACTGAATCAGACGTTGACTGATGTCCAGTAATAAAGAACAGATGCTGTGAAGACAGTCAGCTACTGTTTTCTGTTATCTGTCTGAGACAACAGTCTGTGACTAATTTACAGTACACATGCTTCCTCTGTGCTGTCGAAACCTTCGTAATAAATTGCTCAATGTGTTTTACAGAAATAAAGCATTTGAATATTATATTTCTATCATAAGACAAATAATATTCTGTTCATATTGTTGTGAGACAGTTCATACACTCTTAAAAAACAGTTTCAGTGGTTCAATATCCTGCTGTGTCATTTCTGCTGCTGTTAGTGTTGTTTGTGGAACATTTTAAAAACATTACAGAATTAGAGAAGTTTGAATAATGTTCTTAAAACCAAGCAATAACGTTAATACAACATGTAAAAAACTGGACATTTTGAATGCTACAAGAATTTTTAAAATCACATTTTTAAAGTTTTTGTTACTTAATGGAAATGTTAGGAAAACTAAAATTGTTAGCTGGGTATTTCTAAGTAAAATATTCGGCATGTTGTGCTGTTTCGCTGTATGAAAGACACTCTTTTGTCTCATCCGATGACTATGCTGGAATCTGGACTCATAAATGTTGGT
>JAZGTH010000029.1:255000-417500 GCA_036877525.1 Chromobotia macracanthus
CTGAACCTCCTCAGCTGAGCGTTAAGGCAGGTTAACAAGCAGACCGTTTTAAATGTCTTTTCTGTTGTTTCGCTGCAGTTTCGCTGTCCTGTTTTCCTGCATGCGTCCTGTAGCTGCATGTGCATTTGTAACAGTTTTTTAGTCACATCTGCATCACTGTTCAGGCTAACAATTTTAGGTCGTAAGAACATTTCTGTAACGTTTCCATTAAGTAACAAACATATTTTGTTCATTCTAAAGTCAGTTGTTTTAAGTCAGTCACTCTCCCTCCCTCAAAGTCAGTTTTAATGTTTTTAATGTTACTGCAAGAATGGCTTTTGACAGAACCTTTAAAGAACATTAGACAATGTTCTGAGAATGTTCCCGTTATACTGGGACGCGCAGATGTATAACACTGAGCTGTCTTATCATGGATGGTAACCCTGGATCATATGACAGACTCACTTTCACTCACTTTCTCTCTCTCTCTGTGCAAACACACAAACATGCACAAACACACAAATATCACACAACACACAAATATCACACAACACACACAAGCACAAACACATAAATATCACACAACACACACAAACACACAAATATCACACAACACGCACAAACACACAAATATCACACAACACACACATGCACAAACACACAAATATCACACAACACACACAAGCACAAACACATAAATATCACACAACACGCACAAACACACAAATATCACACAACACGCACATGCACAAACACACAAATATCACACAACACACACAAGCACAAACACATAAATATCACACAACACGCACAAACACACAAATATCACACAACACGCACAAACACACAAATATCACACAACACGCACAAACACACAAATATCACACAACACACACAAGCACAAACACATAAATATCACACAACACGCACAAACACACAAATATCACACAACACGCACAAGCACAAACACACAAATATCACACAACACGCACAAACACACAAATATCACACAACACGCACAAACACACAAATATCACACAACGCACACAAGCACAAACACATAAATATCACACAACACGCACAAACACACAAATATCACACAACACACACATGCACAAACACACAAATATCACACAACACACACAAGCACAAACACATAAATATAACACAACACGCACAAACACACAAATATCACACAACACGCACAAACACACAAATATCACACAACACACACATGCACAAACACACAAATATCACACAACACACAAACACATAAATATCACACAACACACAAATATCACACAACACACACAAACACACAAATATCACACAACACACACAAACACACTGCCATTCCAGTGCAGCATTTCTCTTCAGGTTGCTCAGGTAATAATAGCCAGATTAACAGTAACTGATTTCAGCAGGACTCATGTGACCTGCACATACAAGACTCTTACAACACAGACCTGAGACCTGTGCGCCGTCCACATTTTACTGGAATACCCGCTGTAGGATTTCACACTCTTCCAGGAAGAAAATAAAGGCATTACAAACATAATTCAAGAACAGTTTTTGTTTTACTGGCACACAGACGATACAGTATAAACATCTTAATACAGTACAAAGGAATGCTACATTTTGTAAAAGTGGAATATTTTTGTGACAGGTGCAGTTTAATAGACAGACGAGACTAGCACCATGTTAAAAATGGAACAACAGACTGTGTTATTTGTCACTAATATATAAACCAAAAACTAAAACAAATGCTTAAAAACGTACTGTCATGGAGACAATCATGTAAATTAAAATAAAGCAAAATAAATGCTCTGTTGAATGGCATTCTGTGTTTAGCTAGTGCACTTATTTAAGACTCTGAGCGGGAAATGAAGAGCCTGAGGCTCTTTCTGTCTTTGTGTATTTTGGATGTTGTAATGCACATGTAAGCTGTCACTCTGGATGCTTCTAGAAATTACAACTAATCTGCATCTGAAAAAAATACCATACACATAAGTCAGATGATTTCCTGACAGGCACTGCTATTAAAGCTCCAGAAATGCTAAGTGACCACAGCACAAAGCCTTCACTTTCAAAACCATCTTAATATTTACATAAATGCTATGCAATCTGTGTGTGGATTATCAGTACCAATCTGAAAAGAATTATGAACACATTAGAACCTGCATACAAAAGCTTCTTCTTTAAATACATGCTGGCCCAGCTAACAGGGAACATTCTCAGAATGTTGGCTAATGTTTTCTAAAAGTTCTCTAAAAGTTATCAAAAAAGTTTTTGCATTAACGTTGGTAGAACCCTTTTTAATGGTATTTATCAAAAATGTTATTCATAAATTATTAGTGGAGTGCTTAGAATTACAAAATTTTTAAAACTGTTTAAATAATAACCAGGCAATAACATTAATGTGATGCCTCAATAACTGGATGGTTTGAATGTTCCTAGAAATTTCAAAACATTTTTAATGCTTTTGTTACTTAATGGAAACGTTAGGGAAACATTCTTACAACCCAAAATTTTTAGCTTGGGAGTTTCCAGATAAACCTTCTTCCCACCCCGCTGCTCTGGAGTAAAAATGCAACATTTACAGTAACATATAGTCTGTTCATACATAGTTTTGGTCAGAGAAAATATGCAACGCAATCAGCAGCCGAATCTTGTGAGAAAAACGGAAGATTGAAGAAAACTCATTCGAACTGACTTCCAGTAAACCCTGTTACTGCAGCAATTCTCTCACAACAGGAGCTGTTTCCTCAGGGCTGAAAACAGGCATGAAAGTACAAGGTAAAAAATGTGATGAGGCCCAAAATCAATCTGTAACTCATTTTTATTCAGCATTTGTCAACTGGACACTCTGTGATGTATGAGGTCCCTCTCAAACCCCATTAAACATCTGAAGTTCAGCCCATGAAGCTTAACTTTGTTTGAACTCTCTAACAATCTCCTCATATCAATTCCTCCCAATCTAGAAAATCCTTCCGCTAACCTCAAAACGTGTTGCCCCAGCAACAATTTTAGGTTGTAAGAACATTTCCCTAATGTTACCATTAACAAAAACTGTACAAATGTTTCAAAGGAACGTTCAAAACATCCAGTTTTTTAGATGTTGCATTAATGTTATTGCTTGGTTATAAGAACATTATTCAAACTTTTTTTTACCTTTCTAGAACCGTTTCAGTAACAACTTAACAATAACGTTCTTGATATATATGAAATATATAATGTAAAAAAGGTTCTACTAATGTTACTGCACGTTTTGATACCTTTTAGAGAACGTTAACCAACATTCTGAGAATGTTCCCTGTTAGCTGGAGCTAGATCAAAATGAGATATACTTCAAATATCACGTACAGAACGGGCAAGAATAAGGAGTAACATTAACAGAAATCCTCTCATGCCCTCCAGCCAGAGTTTAAGTCAAGCTTGACATCAATAACAAACGCTCTCATCTGAATATAATGTAAGAATCAGGTGCCAGCTGGTACACCTCACCCACCCCCCCACTCTCATGCCTCTTACTGGAAACCAGACAGCTGCTCGACTTTCACAACCTCTCCAGATTCCTTCCGCAGGATTTTATTAGAGTCAGCCTGGCAGGATCTGCATCTAGAATCACAGCCAGTAAACAGCAGGAAACCTCCACTGCTGACTGTGTGACATCACAGCAGCCAGTGGACGGCCGTACGTGTCTGAGTGGAGTGAGTAAGTCTCCTTACTCAACATGCTCGGCATCAGAGCACCGGGTTTGAATCAGGAAAAGATGTGATGTTATTTTTGCAACTGAGAGATAATACTAAGACAAGAATAAACGTATAAGAGTATGTTCAAAAGAAAAACTGAAATATACAAAGAATCACCCAGCAGAAGAGTTTATCATGTAACATTGTTATAGATCAGTAGATGGATGAAAGTCACTACCAGAATCACACAGCAGCTGTTTCTGGATAATTATGTCATTACATTTGACTTGTATATATTCTGAACACCTGACATGAAGAGTCTGGGCTGCCAAACCTGTTTCCATTACATAATGTTTGTTTTAATATTTATAATTATAAAGTAATTCCATTCTTGTAGTAAGTGTGCAGAATCTTTAGGGAGTAGCAGCAAAACATATAAAGTTAATGTTATATAATCCAAGACAGATGCTGAATATATTTGTGAAATTACAGTTCAAACCACAGTGACTCCATAAATACTGAAGGCGCGCCCCCGTGTGGACAGCGCGAGTATAACAGCGTGTGCGAGACAGCACGAGCAGCGCACAGATGCGCGTCTGATGTGGATCAGACTTCACTCAGAGGCTGGTGATGGATTAATGGTCAGTAATTAATGCACAGTATCGGCTTATAACGTGTTTATAACTGGTTATTATAATCAATGATTGTTATTGCTGGTCCCTGTGTTGTGTTCGCGTGTGTGCGCCCCGCAGTCACGCAGGTCTGAGAACAGCAAACTGATCGATGTCCACGAGTTCCATTATTCACGTCTGAAACGTCAGACTGCAGATCAGTGACGTGCGACTCAATCAAAGTCCAGCGATGCGTTTCTGCGGGACACACGGCTCGTGAAAATAAGATGACGTCTAAATCACTGATGACGTTTAAAACAGTGATGACGTTTAAATCACTGATGACGTCTAAATCACTGATGACGTCTAAATCACTGATGACGTCTAAATCATCGACGTTTCCAGCTCGTTTACTCCGGCCCCGCCGTGTCCTCCACTTGAATCCGGCTCGGCTGTATCACGGGTCCCGGCCGGCGGTCGCAGGATCGGCCGTTCGCACGGTGGACCTCCGAAGCGACACGGTCACCAAACCCGGAGCCGCCATGCGTCGAGCCATGGCGGAGGCGGCGGTCGGAGACGACGTGTTCGGGGAGGATCCTACAGTAAACGGTGAGACTCGAGCTCAGATACCGGGACTCAGTCATGAGATGAGTTAATAAACACTGTCAGATTGTGAAGGACCTTCAACAGCATGAACATCTGTAACTGCTGATAACCTGTGAAAGAAATCTCAGTCACTGTCTCCTCTCACCCTGATTCACAACAGTAAGTGCAGAATAATGGTCATCATTTGAGCTGTGGGTCAGAAATGTCAGTAGTTTTGTCAAATGAAGTGACCTGCAGTTTTGTTTCAAACAGTGATGGAGACGGAGAGGCAAACATTTCTATAATGGACTTTATAATGTTGTTTAGTAATCAGTTCAGTAGGTGTGTCTACACGTTTGAGAGGTGGTGTATAATATAATATATATTCATATTCATATACATTGTGTGCGTGACACTGTTTGTGCTCTCTGCAGAACTGCAGCACAGAGCTGCTGAGATGTTTGGCATGGAGGCGTCTCTATATGTCCCCACAGGAACAATGAGTAACCTGGTTGCAGGTAATATTACAGCATGATACCCGGGCTGTTATTAAAGCTGGTTTACAGTTGTATGTTGGTAAAAGCTTGGATGTAAATGGACACATTCCACTGTTTTGGGGCAGGGAAACGTTCTTACAATATAAATTTGTTAGCTGGATGTTTTACTCTCTCACCTGCATCTCTCTCTCTCTCTCAGTTATGGTGCACTGTAGAGAGAGAGGAGATGAGATGATTGTGGGTGACCTCTCTCATATTCATGTCTATGAGCAGGGTGGAAGTGCACAGGTATTATAATACATCTCTCTGTTTTCTCTCTCTGTTCAGAGTGTCAGATGTGATCTGCTGTGTGATGCTACACATACACATTGTTAGGAAACAGATGAACAAAAGTGTTTTAATAGAGTTTATTTTCTAGAGCTCCACACGTGTCAAGAGCTTGTATTTGACTGATTTCATTATCTGTGTTTTTCTTCACCTGGTAGCTCGCAGGGGTTCATTCTGCAACACTGACTACACTTGCTGACGGCACCTTTGACCTTGACCAGCTGGTCTCCAAGATCCGACACGGTTACCCTGACCCGCACTACCCACGCTCTCGCCTGGTGTGTGTGGAAAACACTCACAATATTCAGGGAGGGCGCGTCCTCCCGCTCTCCTTCCTGCAGGAGGTTAGTGACCTAAACCAAAATCCCTTTAATGAAGTCTTTCCACTCAGTGGCCATCTTTAAATCTAATTAAATCATTTAAATAAAATTAAATAGTGAACTAGCACATGTGGGTGTGTCATATGGGTTATCCACATACTTCTGGCAATACATTGTACTGTTTACTTTTGAAAGATGTAGAATTTGAATGTAAGTGTATGATTTATGCTCAAAGCTTCGTTCTGTGGCTGATAAGTTTGGTCTGGCTGTACATATGGATGGAGCAAGAATCATGAACGCAGCTGTAGCTCAGGGTGTCCAACCCTCGGTTATATTACAGCACTGCCACTCTGTTAGTGTGTGTCTGTCCAAGGTAAGTGCTTATATAATCAGTTACCTCATTTACTTACATTTCCTTGCAGAATAACTTTGAGTTTATATATTAAGTTTAAGAAAGTGCTTCAGTAGGGAAGTTATTCAGTAATTTTGAACACAAGTTTCAGCGTGTCATTTTTCTACTGAAACGCAGGAGAACAGAAGCTTTGAGAAATGACCTTGCTGAAGTCAGGGCTCAGATACTTCACAGGCACACTAAAGGTTATACACATCAGTATAATCAGGCCTTATTTTTATTCACAGCATCAATAGTGTAATCTTCCTCTCTGATAACACACTTGTAATCAGAGCTGGAACTGAAGCGACACCTGTTATTATTCCCCATCACAAAATACACACACAGAGTCATTGAAAAAACCTGAGAAAACCCCTAATCATTCTCACCCCTCAGAATCCTCAGAGAAGATGTCAGCCAGCGTATCTGCATTTTTATTATGGTGATTGTTTACATTGCTCTGGAAATTACCTTGTTCCTGTCACCGAATCTTCATCTATCTCTCATGCTGAAAGACATGTAAATATAATTGAGGCTTTTTTTTAAGAACGTTTTTGATACCTGTGGCATATAGCACTATACAAACGTTTCTGCAGGAATGTTTTTAATAACTTTGAGAGAACGTTGCGGAAACTTTCAGAGAACATTCCCTGTTAGCTAGGAAGGCTCATTTGATGTGAATTGCTGATTGGCAGGGGCTGGGGGCACCGGTGGGAACTGTGCTTGCCGGATCAAAAGATTTCATACAGAGAGCAGTTCGGGTCCGCAAGGCGCTCGGGGGTGGAATGCGTCAGTCGGGCATCTTGGCGGCAGCTGGTAAGATCGCTCTGTCGGATATGATTGGCAGACTGGGGGAGGACCATCGGAACGCAAAACGCTTTGCTGAAGGTGACAACCCACAACAGCACACACGCACTGTGACAATAGCTAATCTGCACACAAAGAGCTCTTAATTATTATTCTTAGACCATCATAATTATCAGAGAATTGAAATGAATTGAAAGACATATAATGTACTCTTTGTGCAGTTGCTGCTAATTTTTTGAGCATAGTTAGTCATCTAACTATGCTCATTTTCATTTGTCAAGAATGTTATCATAACCTTTACACTGTGCTTTAACGCACTGATCATTTCTGATCTCCAAAGCCACGCCCCCTTTAACACATGAACACATACATAGTTTGACAGGCAAGTAGGACATCCTATCATTGAATCTGGACCAAGTTCAATGATTGGATGAACATTTTATAGTCCTGTGCCATTCACAGAAGATATATATTTATATAAATATATTTAGATCATTTTACTTGGTGATTGCTGTCAGGATGTGAAGAGACTTTCAGCCAGCATAACAAATAATTTTTCTGGATAAAATCACCAACCCTGCCTTTAAGCATCCAAAGTCTCATGAACTGTCTCTCATCCTCTAGCTCTGGTACAGTGGGACAGTTCACTGTATCAGGTGGATCTGGACACTGTGGAAACCAACATTCTGAGGTTCTGGCTGCGGGATCATGAGATGAGCGCGGCAGAGTTCTGTGAGCGGATGGCAGGGGTGGATGAGCAGGAGATAAAGGCTCTGGGCCAGGGGGTGCGGGTGCTGATGTTTCCTCATGTTGGAGGTGCAGTGAGAGCTGTGTGGCATGTGGACATCAGTGAGGAAGACACGCAGCTGGCTATACAGAAGGCCCGGTTTGTGGCCCAACAGCACCGGCTCAGGTCTGTCAGAGCAGCATGAATACTCGACTAATCAGAAGATTTTTTATTTCAAAAAACTCCAGCTTAAATGCTTAGAACTGAACTAAAACTGTGAATTATGTAGTAATATTACATTGACCAGCTTGCAGTCCAGTTTTAAAGTGAAACACAGACTCTCACACTTATATAATGGTGTTACCCTGATCCTGTTTTTTATAATGTGGTTAAAATACAGACATTTTTCTCCATCCACCAGATGTAATGACAATTCAGTTTTGTAATGGTTTCCCATATTAAACTGTTCTGAGTGACATTTCAGTCTTGTTTTATTGCAGACATTGAGCCCCAGACATGGTTTAAAGAGTTATAAAAGAAAGTTTAATAGAGCAAAGCTCCTGTGATATTTTTCACTTTTTATTATTTTCATCAGCTGTTACATAAGACATCCTCGTAAAGATGACACGCTCATTGCAAAGACAAATCGCCATGACGACAAAGCAGCCATTGCATTTGCTGCAGTGGGTATCAGAAGGGGATCAGGGTCATTGTATAGTCTGTTATGTACTTGCTCAATAACTGATTTTAGTTTTTAGAACAAAAAAAAATTGCAGGTTGCATTATTAGGTTCATATGTTGAAGGAAAATGTATTTCCTGTAAATAAAATAAGAGACTCTAGACAGACTTTTCAACAAACTATATATGAAACTATATTTATATATAAATACGTTTGTGAAAGGTCTTATAATGAAAAAACACTGAGTTCTGTCTGTAAGCAGTGAAACGCAGTGTTTCACTCAAGTCAGCTCAACGAGTGTTGATGTCAGCTGTATGTGATGTGGGCTCTGCTGGGATCGTGCACGACTGATGAGGTGAAAATCAGCCATTTATAGAGACCCTGAAAACAGAATGTTGTGTGTATTGAGGGCACAGACTGAACTGTGAGCTGTCAGCACAGCAACAAAAATAACAAAACATTTACTGACATCTGGGAGTAAAATCAGGCCCACTATTTGTTTAAAGAAATAGCTGTAATTTACACCAATCATATTACAGTAAATCAACAATCATCAGTTGGGAAAAAAGGATTGAGGCCTTTGTTTATTTCAGACAAAATAAGTCTGTCTGATGGTAATAAAAGATTTTCCCTCCGCTTCAGTTTTCATACCTGAAAATGAGCTTGAATGATTTTGTCTTTACTGAAGTGTTGAATCAGAACCAGGATGTCTTTGGTCAGTGTTTTCCTGCACATGTCAAAATTAAACCCACTGCAGAGCTCTTATTTAAACCATGTCAATACATTTATTGTGATTCATAAAGTCAATCAAGTGTGCCAAAATGACCTGAATTCTCCCGATCCACGTCCTGTAACGTTACAATTGCGCTATTCTTATATCTGTGGTGCTATTTCTGTGTGTGTAATCACAGAAATAGCAACATTATAGTTATTTGTCGGTTAGTCAAGCAACAATCAGCCTTTTGCTGCACAAATTCTTTATGCTTAAAAACTTCATCACATCCACAATAATGTTGAGGGATATCTGACCGAAAATAACGCTCCTTGATGTCGACATAAATCAAAATCAGAAAAATATGACACAAATTTTCACAAAATACTTAAAAATAAAACACATCTTTTACACAAACAACAGCATTTACAGATACATTCAGTATCTCGGGATTGTGAGTTTCTGTATGTTGACATTATACATCAAAAAGGCAAAGAAATGGGAGTTAAACACCCAATTACACGTGATCATCCACATGGCACACAGTTTCAAAAAGAAAACTCTGATCCATTTATTAAATAAATTACAGAGGACTAGCAGCCCTACAGTACAGCTAAAACCATCAGTTACAAAGTCCGTCTACATCACAGACATACACGTGCAAAAATAAAACAATTGAAAACACAGAATTCAACTGAATTTCTTTCAGAAAGAAGTTTAACAAACAACACATATTTAGTGAACAAATAGATATGAGTGAAGTAGGTGTAAAATGTGCTTTTACTCTACATATACACAAAAGACACTGAATAAATGTCCACATTTTGGCACAACTAATGCTTAAAGACAGGGTAAGCTATTTTTTTTCCAGAAACACTGAAGGGAGGGCAGGATGTTGACATGTCCATTTCAGATATGGTAAAAGGAAGGGAGACAATTTTATATTGGTGCCACAGAATCTTCATAATGGGTTATGGGAAGCATCCTGGTAGCCAGCAGTAGGAGAAGGCCAGTTATCACCTCCAGAAGACAGGAGAGCCAGGCCATGTGCATAGACCAGCCGAATGATGTGTGTACCTGCTCCATCTGCTCCTTTCCCACCCGTCTCTCGGTCTCTTCCAGCGCCTTTTGAGAGTACCTGATGTACAGACTCACCCCAGAGAGAGTCAGAAGACCTGAGGACACACACAGGAGCATGTAGGAGCGCATCCGCGCAACCCAAACCAATTAAGAACCAAGTCATTCATCTTCTAACAATGTTCTAACAGATGTTACTTGAAATACGGCAACAAGAAGATCTTTATTTAGTGCCACATAGACAAATAAAAAAGAGCATTCAGCAGATCTAACATGACTTCACTTAAAAAACAAACAGAACATGTAAATGTAACGTAAACTTTTGCCTCTGCATTGCAGTCCTCACTGTACCATCTCAGTGATACATGCAGGAGTTCATTGATTCAGTGTGAAGAAGCTTTGGTTTGATTAACACAGCTGCAGGCTGTGAGAGGCTGTTAGCATTCGAGATGAAGAGCAGGCCAGCTGTGTCTCAGTCAATACACGAGAACGACGTCAGTGTGTATGAGAATCAAAGCTACGTTCTCCTGGCTGGGGTGTTTAAACTGCTTTAGGATTGTAAAGGGAAAAGAGTTCTGGTTGTATTCAACTAAAAGGACTGTTCTATGTTTTTTTATTATTTGTATATTGGATGAACTGCAATAACTTCAGTGCCATTAAACAAGAGAATTATTCAGGGAGATTGTAGCTTTCTAGTTTCCTCCCACTTCATGATATTCACAGAACTGCACAGTCACGAGTTTTGAAATCACAAGTAAAGTGTGTATGTTTTGTGCCACTGTGGGGGTCAAAAAACAAATACAGTGGATCAGATGTCAGTGGATCAGACTTACTGCACAGCAGGAAATATGAAGCAGATCCGATGAGCAGCGTCTGACTTCTGGCTAAAGAACTGACAAGTCCACAGATACCTCCAAACACCAGCATGACCAGACTCAAGGGCAGAGAAACGGTGATCACTCTGTGCATGACTGAGTAAAGCGGAGAAACACTGTTACCCCACAGAGATTATTCCTACAACAACCCAGTTCATAAGTGATGAAACATGTTATAAAGCATCACAGATCATAACGTGTTATTTATTTATTATTGCTCACTCTCCATCTGCTCCTCTGATTCTGAACCTCTCGACGCGTCTGTATGAGAGTCAGAAAACATCACTGTAAATATCACACACTTATTCTGTGTGATTATTGTGTAATGTCATCAGCTGAAAGTCATGCAAATGAATCACATCACAAAAAGTCATGCAGATGTTGTTGTTTCCGTCTAAAGTAATTCATCGACTATAAATTGACATCACGAGCAGCTGTTTAATCTTTTAAAATGAGAAGAGCTGAAACGTGTGATCAGTGTTTTTCATGGTTACACGGCTGAAGGAATCAATCACAGGTTTTGCAGGCTGTCAGATTATATTAAGAGGAAACTCACAACATCTCTACAGAGACAACATGACTGTCGTACCGCCCGTAACTCCCCACAGCCCGGAGTGCGTGTGCGGCGGGTCCGTGTGGTTCGCCCGCTTGTCTTCAATAATGTACCAGTATTCACTTCCAACGGCGAGCGCCAGACAGCCGAAACTACAGAGACCCGTCAGACCCGCTCCGACCCGAAAGTCATTTTCACACGGTGCGACATTAACCAGCCCTGCTTCAGTCCAGCAGAAAACCGACGAGCTGAATCCCGTGAACGGAGCTGAAGTGCCGGTAACACCCGCCAGTCCAACATCATTAACTAAAGACCGCCTTCATATCTGCCATGTTTTATTCAATCACTTCACAAGCTGCTTCACTTTCGGCTCTGTGTACAGGGACTGTATGTGTGTGTTGTACTCATATGTTACTGTGAAACATGAATATAATGTTGAAAAGAAGAGTAAGAGAACGGGATACATTTTATTAAGCCATTTTCCTCAATAACTACTTAAATGATACAGTGTTTATAAAGATGAGCCATTTGCAGGTGAAATCATATACAAACAACAGAATGGGCACATTTATAAAGATCATACAGACACAATGAGAGACAAAGTTAGACAGACAGAACAAAAGAAAGCTGCCGGTGAAGTCCTCATTCTTCCCCCATCGCGGACTGCACGATCTGCCCCCTCCTGAGCTTCACCGCCTCCTCAAATTTATCGACCGCCTGACCACACTTCTTCTTCTGAAAGTTTCATCCAGACTTTAAGCATGTACACGAACACAGCAGACATGACACTCACGATCCATTATCATATAAACACTCACAATGATGAACTTCTGCCTCTCCTTCTGCAGTCTCAGAAACTCCTCCACCGTCAGACTGTCCACCGTCTTCCTCAGAGAGATGAAGTCGCAGGTCGGGGAGTGCGTTTTGTGCTCTTTCCTGATGAAACGATCAACAGCAGTGAATCAGACATCACACACGACATTACAGTGACTTTCACTGCATTATGTGAAGTGAAGCTCACTCCGGATCATCCTCCGGCTCCCATCCCTCCAGCTCCTTCAGACAGAAGAAGCACTGCGCGATATCCGGACTGTTGTCTGACGGGGTGTGGATGAATCCAGCTCTGGCCATCTACACAACAACAGGACGTGAAACTATAACATTATAATCATATAATATATAATATTATTATGACGTTAAACTATAACATTATAATCATATAATATTATTATGACGTTAAACTATAACATTATAATCATATAATATATAATATTATTATGACGTTAAACTATAACATTATAATCATATATAATATTATTATGACGTTAAACTATAACATTATAATAATATATAATATTATTATGACGTTAAACTATAACATTATAATAATATAATATTATTATGACGTTAAACTATAACATTATAATAATAATACAATATTATTATGATGGAAACTCATCAGCTGTTTATCTCGCTCAATTCTTACGTTTTCTGGAGTACAAACGCAGCCTTCCTCAAACGGCCACCCAACGAACGTTTGAAGTCTGTTCTCATAAAAGTACATTTTGGTCGGATCGTCATTTTCTAGATCCATTTTACTGAACGTGCTGAAATTAAGCAGAACCACAACAACAGACACGACGAACCGGGCCGGTCCCGCGCTTCCGGTTTGAGTTTAAAACTTAGAGCGCACGTTTTGATTGGCTACGGAGCGTCGCGTGCACGCATGCGCAGATCGACTGACCTGCAGGATTATGTGTAAATGCAGAGGCGGGATTTATTGAAAGAGTTGTAAGAGCTTTCCAGATGAATAAAAGAAAGAGCGACCCGCTGTAAGTGCATGTCTCAAACACTTAAAGAAACGAGACGTCATTTGTCGTCATTTGTATTTCTGTGCCTTTATTGTCCACGTAACAAACAGCAGTCTGACGTCACAGAGCACGAGACGCTTTTCCCGGAGCTGACGTACAAGGTCACCAAAACTAGAAGCAGAAAGATAAAGCGCCAATATGTGTTAAAATAACAAAACTCTGTGCTTATGATTTTATTGTGTGATACAGTAAGAGTTCAGTTTCTGTAATGTGTGTTTATCCCCACAGATTCATTTTATATGCGCATATAATCCAGGAACTGTACGCGAGCACGGACATTACTGTACATGACTGTACATGACTGTACATCACTGTACACTACTGTACATCACTGTACATCACTGTACACTACTGTACATCACTGTACATCACTGTACATCACTGTACACTACTGTACATCACTGTACATCACTGTACATTACTGTACATCACTGTACACTACTGTACATCACTGTACACTACTGTACATCACTGTACATCAGATGCTGACTGATGTCCGAACAGGGAAGCTTCACACAGTCATTCACAGTTCCTCAAATGTCCACACGGTGTCAGTATTCCCACAGAGAAGAGCTGTCTGCGACCTCTCCATCTCCCTTTAGGTTTCCACCCTGGTCTCCACGGAGGTATTTGCCGTTTTTACCCCTTATAGCTACTCGTCCATGTTCTAGAAACTCAAAGCAGAAATCTTCTGGTGTGTCTCCGTCAGAACACACCAAACCGCTGCTGGACACATACCAGAACCTCCCATCAGCAGCTGCAGGAGAACAAAGCAGGTCCGGTTTTACTGTCACTGTAAACATTAAAGCTCAGTTCTGTAACTTGCGTCTCTCTGTCACCATCTCTGTTTGAAACACAAAATTGTGTGTTTCTTTATGTACTTTTCAGGTGAAATGAAGTCAAACTGACGATTCTGTTGTGAATCAGGCATGGAGAGAGCTTTAAACACTGATCTGTCATGTACTTGCTTGAAAAGTGATTTTTCTTTATTTTTAAGGAAATAAAGTTACAGATTGCAGCTTTTAAACAAACAGAACTCTGTTACAAAAGCTGCATTTGTGCCTAAATCAGGTAATACCAGATGGTAATTGCTCCTCAGACATTGATTGGACATGTGTGGCTATAGGATTTATTGAAGATGAAACAGATGTGGTGTACGTTTACCTTTAATGTGATATGCCCCGTCGCTGAACTGCAGTGTGAATATGTCATAAACTGAGCGGCTGGCGTCCAGTGTGTTGGAGGTCTTGTGGTGACACACGTAGCCGTTCTCTCCTCTGAGAATCAGAATGGGCCTGTTGATCAGTTTGAGAAGCAGCTTCTCGTCTTCACCTGAAACACCAGTTCACCCAAAAACCATGAATCGTTTTCCATCAGTAAATGATGGAAGCATGTTCATTTTTCACTTAAAGATTTGTCTTCTCTGAGAATTACAGGAATAAACAAACCTTTTCACATTTTGAGCTGGCATAAAAACACCATTCAGATGCAGTGATTACTAAATTAACGTGATTTGATTTGGATGTCTGAATTTGTGGGTTCTGTCAGGTCTGTACTCACCCACAGAGTCACTGACTGCAGCAAGCTGTCCGTTTTTCTTGGTGCAAACATATTTTCCATTGCTGGCCTGCAGTGCCACACGCTGACCGAGCCACATGATGTCAAACATTGTGTTCGCATTACTGCAGGCAGACAGCATAGAGGGAGATGTACATGTAAGTGTGAATGAAACACTGAGCGTATATGAGCATATAGAGCATAAAGGTTATATAGACCTACCCATATAGCTTGTATAGATTATGTAGACCTACTCATATAAACTGTATAGATTATATTGACAGTGTTATGACAGCACCACAGAAACAGTGTTTACACTTCTGCCGCTCACAGATACAGAATATAATTGTTTTTGTCTGATTTAATACTTGGAAGAAAGGTTTTTGTAGAGCAGAGCTGATTCTTACGCTTCTGTTGCTGTTGATTGGATGCCTCCATGAGCGACAAGCGTCCAGTAATTTCCTTCATTAGTTCTAAATTGACACTTTTTCGAATCTTTGTCGATTTCCATTTGAAACGTCTCCAGGTCGGTCTCATCATCCTGATTGGCCGACACATTCACTCCTGTGGAAGAATATGAATGAACAAATGACATATGTGAAAGTTGGTAGTCTTTGTTGTAGATGAAAAATACATTACATATGCATATAAAACAATAATTAAAACAATAGTAATTAAACAATAATTAAAGAGTTCTCCAGTGAGGTCCACAGAGCAGTTCTATGTACCCCCAGGAACATGGCCTGTAGACCCCGCTATACACTGACACACATATGTATAAAACTAAATGAATAAATGAAGTATGACAGGCTGGAGTGACTGAGACTCAAAGTGTGTGTCTGAAAATATCCCTCAGTCGTGTTGTTAATCCTGTAACAGGCGTGATCCTGCAGTCTCTCATCATCTCCTGATGCTCTGCACGCTGCACGGCAGGACATGGTAAGTGGCTTTTATCAGCATTAGATAAAGAGACATTTCAAATCTTTGCTTTAAGTTCTCTGCTTCTCAGATTGTTCTCCTAAAAAACAACCTTCTGAATGACCACAAACTCATCAGAGAACCCTCCCTCTTAATTTACCAGCCTGTTGCTGTCCAGTGTAACAGTACCCACACAGACACTGTTTACAGTTCAGTGCAAGAAAATCACTTATTATTTTCCAGCAAATCAGCCTGACATCCTACAATATAGATGGTAATAAATACATTTAGTTAATAGAGTTAAGAGTTTGTAGAAAATTAAGTGTATTTTTCCTGATTTAGTGACAAACTGATATTTTTATTTGAACTATAACAAATACAGACATGCAGGGGAAGGCTTGTGTTTCTGAAATGAACTCCACCATCACTGAAATGTCCCATCTGCTCAATTATTCATCACATCTTGCCACTGGTGTGTTTGTGTGCATGTGTGTCAGTGTTCCCAACTAACAGGAAACGTTCTCAGAGCATTAGCTAACATATCAAAAAGTTAACATTACATAGCCTATCAAACCCAGAGGTCACCTGCTCTTTAAATGGGCTTCCACAGATCTGACTGTTTGTGCATAGTCTGCCATGCAGCTGCAGTTTCTACATGCAGGTTATTTTCACTGTCACTCTGGATAAAAGCGTTTGAACTGAATAAATGTAAATGTCCTTCTGCAAACGTACCCTGTCTGATGGAGACGAATCTCTTGTTGGCAGACTGAAACACCACTTGTGGATGACTCTCCTCCAGATCAAACAACTCGTCCTTGCCGGGTTTGGAGCAGCGTCTGGAGCGCAGGGTTCCGGTGGGCCCGATGGGTGTCAGGTATTTCCCCTCGTAATCTTTGAAGGCCAGCTTCCCTGACTTCAGTTCCAGGGTGTAACCAGTGGCACAAGCACTTTCAGAGGACAGTTTCCCGTCACTGCTCAGGAAACGGCTGTCGCTGGTCTTCAGACAGTATTTGCCATCCATGTACACAAGAGTTAGAAGAGCATCCACGCCCCACGGGTTGTTTCTGTCCACAGCGATCTCTCCGTCTGGGGTTGCCAGGTGGGCGTAACGTTTGCGGGCCACACTGAGCAAATTGGCCTGCGGGTGCAGGGCCAGGTGCACGGCCCAAAGTTCTGCCTCACCAATAGTCTGAGCAAAGCAGGAGAGGTGGTCCTCTGAACCTCCAAAGAAACGCAGGTGTGGCTCAGACTGCAGCGCCCAGCGTCCGTCAGACTGTGACACTATCAGAAAGCGGCAGTCGTTCTCTTTGGCCTCAGCCTCACAGCTCACTTTTCCATCTTTGTCGGAGGCCAGGTAGCGTCCCAGATGACTGCGCAGATAAACCACCTGACTGTCCTGCTCATCCTGCTCCAGAGTCCATATCTGCTTCTTCTTCATACTTGGAGCTGAAGCATTCATCTTGAACCCAAAGGCTTCTGCAGTTAGATAGCGCCCCTCATAATTTATAAGCCCAAACTGTAGCTTGAGGGCTTTACTGCCATTGGAGGGCATTCTGGCTTACAACCCAGACAGAAGCCTGAGATGATTTAAAGTCCAAAACCCTGAAGATGTATAGTTAATTCTCTAATGTATCCTGATTAATGTGCGTCCTGCTGGCTACTTAAATCCACTTTACTATAAACTCTATTTTGTTGTCCGCACTGTAGCCTCTTCTTTTCAGATACAGGTCTTTAATGTTTTTTTAAAAACCTCCCAATTAAGTTTTTGTTTCGGTTTCTTGGCCTCTTCACTCTGTCTTGCTAACCAGGGAGTAAATTCTCTCAAGATTTTTTCCCTCCTCTATTTCTTAATCAGCTCAGATTATAATCAGGACTCAGTGCCTCAATCCAGAGAGACACTGACGTCACCCTGATCCTGATGGTTCCACTTCCTCTGTGCTTCTCCTCTTCATTCCCTCTCCCTCTCGATTTACTTTATTTCTCTGTCTCTCGTCCTCTCCAGTGGCTGCCTTTGGGATTAAGGAGCTGGTGATCTCTGAAAGAGATGTTACTCCATAGACCAAAGCACTTCGTGTCTCAGCCCTCCAGTTTGACATCTGATGTTTCCTCCATGTCCTCTTCTGAGCCATTTTGCTTCAGTCACATCTTTATTTGTTCAGCCGCATCTTTTAAGCCGTTTTTAAATGCCCATTATTAAAGTATAGTTTTCAAGGTGTTTTCACTTCTCTTATCCTTGTATTTCTCTCTGTATTCTTCTACTCTTTTACTCTCGGTATTGTTGACTCTTTTTAAAGGGCCAGTAATGCACCTGTTCTTCAGTGTTTCTGCTTTTGTCCTCCAGTGCAGTCTGTATCTCTTAGCCGGGTAATCAGAGCCTTCCCCTAGCACTGGCTGTAGTGAAATGAGAGAGATCAGTTTCCAGCACACACTCAGTGTACTGTTACATCTTATCTCTGATTGCAAGCTCTGTGGGTCGTTTTTATTATGCCTGTGTGTGCAAAAGTGCATTTGGAGGTAATGCATACAAACAGATGATTATTCAAAGACACACAATGTGTCACCAGTGAACACTGTTTCAAGATCTGCTTCTAGTTTGCTAGAGAACATTAGCTAATGTTCTGAAAATGTTCCCTGTTAGCTGGGTATGTTGCCACATGTTTGCATAATGCTGCACACATTTTCAGTTTATTTCAAAGCTCAAGCATGTCTGTAAGTAAAACATTCTCCTGCATGGGCATCTAATCGGTCTTTTAGTTACTTAATTCTTTTATTAGAGTGATCTAATCCAGCAGTCTTAGACCTGGAACCTTCCATCTGTTGGAGACTGACCGCGCACACACACACACACACACACACACACACACACACACACACACACACACACACACACACACACACACACACACACACACACACACTCACACACACACACACACACACACACACACACACACACACACATACAACACAACACAAAAACAAACACACATCACACACACACACACACACACACACAACACACCACACACACTACACACACACACACACACACACACACCAACACCACACACACACACACACACACACACCTCACACACCTCACCAAAAACACACACACACACACACACACACACTCAAACATATAAAACACAATACACAACAAAACCCACACACACACCACAACCACACACACACTCCACACACACACACTCACACCCAAATAACAACACTCACACACACACACACACACACACACACACACACACACACTCTCTCACACACACACACTCACACACACACACACACACACACACACACACACACACCTCACACACACACACACACACACTCAAAGGTTTTCTGATATTTCTGCTGATATGACCTCTCATTTCTGCATGCATGAAGCTCTACGTGTGAAAGCATTGTGGGAGTCATCAGATACTGCATCTGTTGGTTACTGAAAACTGCAGTTCAGGTTTATTTCTCAAAGGTAAATGAACTTGAGCAGCACTGCCAGCGACTGGCTGTAATGCTCCTCCTGTCCGCTGGGGGAGACTGCACTCGAGTTCTTCGCCAACGCCACACGGCAGCATGATACGCACTTCCTGGTTTAATGTTAGGGAAACAAGGAAATTGGACATAATTACCGAAATTCTGCTCATAATATTTATTTTATCTCCTGTAACCGTTTACACAGACGACATAAATATGACCGATTAAACATCGCTTGAAAATAAAAATGAGCCCATGGTGACTTAGAAATGAATGACTGATGAGAAAAGTGAGGACGTGGTGTGTACAAAAACTTCATGAGGTTTGTAGCTCTGTTGTGTAATTTATATATTTATTTTTGTTATTTTATTTTGTCTTTATTGTGTAAGTAAATTCGCTGGATAAATGTTTATTTTTGTCATTTGCTTGGATGTGAAAATGAAAGTATCAGTTTTATTATCTGATCTTTTGACGCTTCGGGGCGTATAAAGTCTGTGTGTGTGAGTTCTTATAATTTTGTACAGAGTATATTTTTATCGCTTGTTTTAAATGTGTATGTTTATATTTTTGCAAATGTTCATTTGCATTGGTTTTCTGCGTACACATCCTTAAATCAAACATATAGATAATCAGTTTGAGTGATTGATAATCATTTGTTTTATTTTTAGTTGTTTGTGATTCTTCTTTAATAAAGCATAATACTTTTCTTTCAAGCATCTTTCAAGCGTTTTCTGATCAGTTGTGCTGTCTGTCTGCCTGTCTGTCTGTCTGTCTGTCTGTCTGCAGGGTCACGTGATTTCTGGCAGGTGACAGACAGCTGCATCACACTCTCTTATAGCAGCTCAACATTACACCAGAGTACCCACTCATCCTCTTAGACCTTCAGAAGAATGACAGCATCAAACTGGGGTCTGATCATGAACGTTGTAAACAGTATTGTGGGTGTGAGTGTCTTGACGATGCCCTTCTGTTTTAAACAGGTGAACACTGGGTTCAGGGGGGTGTTCATGGGAAAGTGTGTCGTGTGCTGAAGCAATGTTTAAATCTACCATATGTACTCAGAATTGCGTACACACGCTAAACATTCCTGGTTATATATGTATACATAGTAACATATGGGTTGATATATAGTATATATGTGTCTGCAGTGTGGAATTGTGTTGGGCACTTTACTGTTGTTCTTCTGCTCATGGATGACCCATCAGTCCTGCATGTTCCTCGTCCACTCGGCCAGTAACACCAAACGCAAGACTTACGCTGGACTGGGTGAGAATGACCAACAGCTGGAGACACATAATTCGGGATGCAAAATTCTTAACAAGAACGAACAGGAACTTAACAAGAATGAACAGGAATATATGAGAAAGCTGGCACACAGATAAAGATATGTGGAGGAAGCGAATATGTTTATATTTTCCTGTATGATACAGTTTGTATAAATATAATAATAATAATTCCACTTAATTCTCGTAAATTCCCATAAAATATTAACTTGGAATATTTGCAAAATTCTCCAGCTTTGAAACTTTGCACACTTTGGATGAAAGATAATTTTTATGTTAAGAGTTTGTGTTGAAAACATTCACACATCTGTAAGATTTGTTCATCATCCTGTCTGATGTGTTCCAGCATTTCATGCTTATGGGAAACTAGGAAAAGCGCTTGTGGAATTGAGGTAAGATGTTTCTGGTTAGATTTACACATTTTCAGATTGTGTTTCCTGTTAATAATCAAGCTATTATTTCTTATCTTCTTTCTCCCTCTCTCTGTCTGTCTGTGTGCCTCTCTTCAGCATGATTGGGCTGATGCTCGGTACATGTATTGCTTTCTATGTCGTCATTGCTGATCTGGGATCTAACTTCTTTGCTCAGTTGCTGGGAATGGAGGTAAGAAACTTTCTCTTTTCTTGTAATTTACCATGAGACGTTTTAACATTATGATTTGATTGGTTTGCTCTGCTCTCTCTTCCTCCCCCTCAGGTGACGCGAACCTTTCGTGTGGTGTTGCTGATTGTTGTGTCACTCATCATTGTGCTGCCTCTCAGCCTGCAGAGGAACATGATGTCGTCCATTCAGTCCTTCTCAGCCATGGCTCTGATCTTCTACACGCTCTTCATGTTCACTGTGAGCCGTCCCCCTTCACACAGTTCAACACAGTATACACATTCACATGCAGACTGTGCAAACCTGTGACGTCTGTTTCTGTGGTCATTATATAGGAATGAGGAAGTATTCAAGTCATGTGACTGTTTATCTTTACAAATCGTTTTCATAGAGCAAAAGAATGCATCTAAACCTTTACCACCCTCTTTTATTTGGAACATGTGATGCTCTTTGTTATTCAGAGTAACTCCTGTTCTGAGCTTCCTTGTCCTGAATCTGTGGCTTTCTCAGAAGCTTAAAGCATAAGCTCTATTGCAGCCAGTTCTGTTTAAATACCGAAGGGAACCAATGCAATACCTTGTGAAAACCTTCAAATTGTGAAACACTGAGAAAAAGATTTGTCAAACAACATTCAATGACTGTAAACTTGAAAATAAGTTTTAGGGGGAGTATGTCCACTTCCATAGGTCACATTTCCATAATGTTTTTAAACATTATTAGAACCTTTGACCATACACACATGAATGATCTTGTTGTTTGTTCTCTGTATCACGCTGTATTTACCTGTGCACTTCAACCCTCTAATCTTAACGTATTTTCCTTTGCCGCCTCCTGAACTGCTGCCCCACCCTCTCCCTGATGCCGACTGACCACCTGACGCTCTGCGGCCAATAGATAGTGTTGTCTTCTCTGCGTTATGGAATAATCAGTGGATTCTGGGTGGAACGGGTACATCTGTGGCGCTTGAGGGGCGTCATACAGTGTCTTCCAATAATTGCCACCACCTTCTGCTGTCACCCGTAAGTAATCTGCCCTGGAAAACAGACCATGACATGGATTCAACTACATTACCCAGAATTCCCTTCCTCCTCTGTCCACCTTCATCCAATCCAAACCTGTTTGTATGTGCCGTCTGGTTCAGGGTATGTGTGCACGTGAGTGTGTGAGGTCACTGCATTTTTGTGTCATCAGGAGTTAACAGGGTAAACCGATCTGATTGTGATGCTTCGCAAGTTGGTGCCCTTGATTAAAGCTGCAAAACTGTAACTTTTTTGGTTAAACAAATAAAACAAAAATCACCTATAGAGCAAGTATATAACAGATCAGTGTTCAAAACTTAAGTTTAAAGTTTATAGTAAGTTTATAGTAGTGATTTCGAATTTGAGCTGTCAGGTCCAATTTCCCAGAAAATGGCAGTTTGGCTTCATTTGACTTCACTGAGATGCAAAATATAGGTAACACGTATGTAAAGTTTCAGACAGAAATGGCGATAGAGAGCCTAAAGTTAAGGATTGCAGCTTTAAAGAGAAAGTTAAATTACGAAGTGCAAAACAAACAAACTACCGGTCTGAAAACACCCAAAGATTCTTTAATCAAACCATCGTCACTGCCCAACCACTCTCCTCCTCTCTCTCTCTCTCTCTCTCTCTCTCTCTCTCTCTCTCTCTCTCTCTCTCTCTCTCTCTCTCTCTCTCTCTCTCTCTCTCTCTCTCTCTCTCTTTTTCTCTCTCTCCCTCTCTCTCTTTTTCTCTCTCTCCCCTCCCCGTCGATGTCTTTATGGGAAGTTCGGTAACCCCACTGCTCTCCCCTCCACCACAGATGGTGTTGTCCTCCTTCAAACACTGCCTCCTCATTGGCCAGTGGCTGAACAAGGTTTCTTATGCTCACTGGGACGGCGTCTTCCGCTGCATCCCTGTCTGTGGCATGGCCAGTCGTAAGTACTCCCCAGCCCTGCGCCGGCTTTCTCCGTTTATTCGCAGTATTATGCCGGTTAGGTTTATGATGTCGGGAACCATTTTCATGGTGCAAATAAAAAGATGGTTAGGTAGCGTTTTCTTGAAATCTGAGTTTTAGAACAGATGCATCTAATGCAATAAAGATGGTAAAACTAAGCTAAGTAGAACTAGCCAAGATGTGTGTGTTTGCTCTGGGAAAATGGACCTTAATTTCATGATTAGTATATTCTGCACTTTCGTAAAGTCACTTGTTTCATGCTTATGTTTGATTTATTTTTACATAAATTATACATACATTTATTTTTGCATAAATACATATAAATGTATAATTTTTCCATGTCAGTCTTTGGTTGTTTGCATTACCTGTTGAAACAGAGATAAGTTTGGCTTTTATGATTGTGGGAGTGTTATAAACTAACACTAGTTAATGTTGTTAGAGGTGCAAAACTTCCATTCTGCTGGGAGACGTTTGTCCAGCGTTCATCCGCTTTGATAAGAGCTCACATACTTTATCTCCATCTTAGTTTAATGTCTTTCTTCTTTTTGCTAGCTCAAATCTACTAACCAGACTGTGTGGTTAGGCATCCCAGTGTTTACCTGGTGTGGTGTTCTCCAGATCAGTGGACATGGAGTGCCGGTTATACTCCATTCATCTTCATTCACTAGTATTTTCTTCTGCACTAGGCTCTTCTCTGTTACTATGGTGTTGTGTGTGAAGAACAAAGGCCAGTACTGCCAGGAGATTTAATGACACACTAAACTCTATACACTAACATTTGTTGTTAATATATAGTGAATGTAAATTCACATTTAATGTTTCTGTGGTGTCCAGTTGTTGTCCTGATGACAGAGAGATTGTCTTTCTGCTCTAATTTGTGGCTGTTTGGTCATAATACTGAGTGTCCGTGTTTATTTTATTCTCTTCATCTCTCACTGCTTCCCACTCATCCTCCATTTTCTCAGTTTGTCTGAAATGAGTTGCTTTGTATATTAAGAGTGTTGTTCTCAGGTCTGATGTGTGTTGTTCTTGGGTCTGATGTATAAAAAGTTATTTTCTCTGTAGGCAGGTGTTGCCCACTTATGACAGTCTGGACGAACCTTCAGTGAAGAGAATGAGCTTGATATTTACGTCTTCACTCAACGCGGTCACCACCTTCTACATTACAGTACGTTTACGGTGTGACACTCGAATCTACTGTGATTTGATGTAATCTTTATATGACCAGTAGATGTAAGACACATAAATGCAACAATGTCTCTCCTCTCTTAAATGGACAGTTCACCCAAAAATTAAAAGTCTTCCATCATTAAACGCTAATGTCATTCCAAACCTGTGTGACTTTTTTTTTGCTTTTGAGGAACACTGTGATATTGTTTTAAACAATAAAATTGTGTTGTCAGGAGGGGCAATAACAACCAATAAGATCATAACCTTACTTATCACAATCCAATCAAATTCTGATTAAAAAAGTCCCTTCCTACATTGGTTTCAGCTAAAAATAACATTACAGGAATAAAATGCAATGTCAATATCATTTCATGTTGTTTAAAATGTTTTGATTATTATATTAAGCAAAATTTCATTCTAATGTATCCTTTCATAAGCTTTTATGAAGGCCTTAAAAACAGCCTCAGGTGTTAAAGTGAACTTGTACTTGACTCCTCTAGGTGGGCTTCTTTGGTTACGTGAGCTTCACAGAAAACATTGCTGGTAATGTGCTGATGAACTTCCCATCCAATCTGGTGATGAAGATGATCCGTGTGGGCTTCATGATGTCTGTGGCCGTGAGTTTCCCCATGATGATCTTACCCTGCAGGCAGGCCATCAACACCATGTTATTCGAGCAGCAGGTAACATCCTGTATACACTGTACACTGTTTTACACTGGCCCAACCAAAGTTTTCTTGAAGACCTTGAATGTAACAGATACATGCATAAATATAAAGCATCGTAATATAATGAACTCATAAATGGCCAGTTCTGTTGTTAAAAGGCCACACAGTATCTGTGCGTGCATTCCACTTGTTTGACTATAACAGGCCTGGAAAACCAGGCCTGGTGTGTGTCTGGAATCTTGCAGCAGGTCATCTAACCCGTGGTTTGTTAACTGTGTTCTTCTCAGCAGAAGGACGGCACCTTCGCTGCAGGCTACATGCCACCCCTTCGCTTCAAAAGCATCACTCTCTGTATCGTCTTTGGCACCATGGTGGGCGGCATCCTCATTCCTAACGGTAAGACTCTACGACCATGTTCACACAGCAGCAGAATTTGGTTGTTGTCACTCCGGTTTAAGAGTGCAAAGTGCGATCATGTTCACACATGGTTTGGTTAAACAAGAGTGACGAATTGAAACTTCCTCGCAGCTTGTGTATAGGCAAGCATCACTCACTTTGTCTTTATTTGCAGAACATATGAAACGTGTGTGTGTGTGTCTGTGTGTTCCATAGTGGAGACCATCCTTGGTTTAACTGGAGCCACCATGGGCAGTCTGATCTGCTTCATCTGTCCAGCTCTCATCTACAAGAAGATCATGAGGAATGCCTGGACTGCACAGGTGTGATGGTCATATGTCAATGTTTTGATTTATTATGCATGATAAAAGCTCCAATTACAGTCACTGTGAGTTATTTTTAATGCCCAGTCGCTTGTTGATTAATTAATAGAAAATTATGGCTTCACATAATAGTAGAAATAGTAGAAGAAGTCTGTTATAACATAGTAAAAGCTGATCTGTGAAACTCTTTTAGATCTAAACACTCACTGGGTTCTCAATACTCATTTGATTTTCTTTCTCGGTTTCAGCTGGTTCTGTGGGTCGGTCTCGGGATTCTGCTCATCAACACTTTCCCCACACTGTCCATTTCTTCCAGTGAGCCACAGAAATTCGAACCCCCTGCAGATTTATTAGTGAAAACAGAGGACAACCCCATGTTTGATGCTCCCAAGCTGCCTGAAGTGACCGGTATTTCTCTCTTTCTTTCTCTCTGACTGTCACTCAATTCCATTTCAATTCCAAGGCAATTCAAAGCCGACAAATTATTCTGTACATTGTGATTCTTTTCAGTGGAAGTGATGAGAGAGGAACCTGATACAGGAGAGAAGTTAGACCTTCTGAAGCCCCCAATACAGGCAGAAGAGGCAAAAGTAAAGATACCAGAGGAGCCCCCTCAAATTAAAGTACCTATGAAGGCAGATGAGCAGAAGAACGAGGAGGTTCAGCTGGATCGTCCTGATGCAGGTAATGTTATCCATCTGAGCCCAAAGTTCTATGATCTACGTCCATGTATAAAAAATCTCTTAGAGACTATGGAGATTCCGTTTCTCTTTTACAGGAGTTGCAGTCCCAGATGGGGAAGCTCACCGCCACGAGCCGCCCATCCCTCATGACAGAGTCCCTGTCTTTGAGATTAAAAACCAGGAGGAGCTGGAGGAAGAGAAGCAAGCTGCTATTGAGGGAGAAGAAATGAAACGTCCTGCCAGGGAGGAGGAGCTTCTTGCTGAGCAGGGGGCTGGGCAAGTACAAGAGGTGGGGCAAGAATCTGTTAAAGAGGAGGAGCCAATAAAACAAAAAGTTGGAGTGAAGAAGGGTGTTAAAGAAGACCAGCTTGCAAACAATGAGGTTTTGGATAAGCCTGAAGAACCTGAAGATCAGAAGGTTAAAAAACAGCATGCTGAGGATGAAGGTGCTGCAGAGAAGAAACCAGAGGAGATGGAGAAATGTGAGTCTCTCAAGACCAGAGATCTCCAGTGAGGTCCACAGAGCTGCAGAGTTTGAATGCAGAGAATGAATCACACCTGAAGCAGCTAATCATTGAGACCGACAGAAACCAGGCAAGTGTGTGAGTAGGTTGGAGTCAAACTCTGCAGCTCTGTGGACCTCCGGGAACACAGGAGATCCCTGATCGAGATCCCTGATCGAGATCCCTGATCGAGATCCCTGATCGAGATCCCTGATCGAGATCCCTTCAGTTCTGATTTGATGTGCACTTACAGTTTCTTCAGGAAATGTAATATTGTTCATTCATTCAGATGTAATTTTGTTTGTGCATCATTGACTTCATCAATTCTGTCTTTGTTTTCTTCAGTGAAGGAACAGGTTCCTGAGCAAGAGCACAAAGAGGAGAAGGTTCTTAATGAAAGAGATGGAGGAGCTGTCAAGGAGGTGGATGAAGATAATGTGGAAGGTGAGTGGTTGATCCATCACAGAGCTGACAGAACTATGGCCAGAAGCTACAGGACTTGTGTGTCAGTGGCTTTTTAAAATGGTGTTTTCTGGTTTATCAGGTGTCAGATGTTTGATTTGAATAGCTCACGTCACATCAGTAACGTAATGTTGCTGTTCCTAAAGGGACAGTTCACCCAAAAATGACTTTTCTTCCATCATCTACTCACCCTTATTTCCTTCCAAACTTGTATGACTAACCCTAGCTCAGAATATGATATTTTGAAGTACATTGGTAACCAAACAACACAAAACCACTGAGAGATTTTTCTTCTTTTGTGCTCCACAAAAGATGAAAATAGGTTTGAAGTGACATGAGGGTGAGTGAATAAAAAAAAACAGTTTCGGGTGAACTATCCCTTTAAATAAAGTTACTAGCCAGCCGCCAAGTTTAAACATTTTTACTCTCATTTGGCACTTGCAGGTTGTTGATTTTAGACCCTGTTTACTTAATGCTTAAGCACAAAGTTATTTCTCACTTTTGCCAAACGTTCTCTTTGCCCTATTTTTCTTTTCTCAGTGATGTCAGAGTTGTTTTCTCTGGTGAATGTCACATTGCTTTGGCCATCCTCAGAAATGCTGCAGGGACTTAAAATCATTTTAAATCTCTGCTGCTATCATTTGGCTTGTTTTCTCATAAAGGTACTTTGCACTCTTTCTCTGTCTTACACTGTCTTGTCTTGATTTATTCCTCCACCCTTCTGTCATGCCGTGGACTTCTGCCTTCTGCAGTGATTAAAAAGATTGTTGCAGGTACGAGATGTTACATCTGTTTCAGCAGAAGAATGTAAAATTTAAGGCTTAACATCCTCTGAAATAACTCTTTAAGATGCACTTTGTATTTTTTTATCTTATTCATTAAAATATGGGGAAAGCACACTCAAACAAGCAGCTTTGAAACTTTATGTACTGTGAAAAAAACATATAAAGACTTTAAATATACTGGAAGAAATGTGCTATAAATGTGCGTTTCCTGCAGTATATTTCACAGCATGTTTGTGTCATTGTTCTGTATCTGTTTCCTTCCTCCCTGGCTGCTTCTCAGAGGGTCAGCTGGACCACGCTGTTCTGCTTCAGGTTATTAAACATCAGCAAGAACAGCAGAAGAGACTCCTGGACCAGCAAGAGAAACTTCTGGCTGTGATTGAGGAACAACACAAGGAGATCCACCAAATCAAAGAGGGAGAAGAGGAGCCAAAGGCTGGAGAACAGCTGAAAAGGCATGTGGAGCATGAGGAGGAACATGTGGTCGTGGTTGAGGAGCACAAGGAGATAAAGGATGTAGTTGAACCAAAAGCAGCAGGTATCTCCCTCTTCCATTTGTGCATCTGTATTACCAATGTGTTTAAATTGGCGTTCTGTTTAGCATTGTTGCATGCAATGCGACAATAAAACACACATGTCTTCTGTGTAGGGGAGGCTGCAGGTGAGATGCAGAAGCAGCTGGATGTGTTGTATGGGGCAGTAAAGCCCAATGTTGCGGGTGTGCAGCAAATACAGAAGCCCCAGGAGGAACCTGCACATGCAGCTGCAGCTGTTGCATTGCCTGCGGAGCCAGCTGCGAAAGAAGACAGCCTTCCCCACAAAGCTGTTGAGTTGCTGCAAGATGGTGGCATTGTAGCTCCTAAGCAGAAGAAGCTTCCACCTAAAAACGATGCAGAAAACAACGACGCAGCTCCTGCGGATAAGGAGGTCGGTGCTCAAGCTGTTCCGCTGCACCAACGTGAGCTGGACCCGGTCATTCCTGAGGCTATAGCGGAAGAGGAGGAGAGAGTGAGACAGAAATTAGCCCAGCTTGAAGCTGAGAAGGAGAGAATAGAAAAGGAACGAATGGAGAAGGAGAGGATCGATAAGGAGGTGCAAGCACTCGTGGAGAATGAACGGAAGGAGAGGGAGAGACGAGAGCAGCTGGCACGTGAGCTGGAGCTGGAACAGGTGCGTCAGGAAAAGGAGCGACTGGAGAGGGAAAGACTGGAGGCCGAGAAGCTGAAACAGGTGAGAGCCAAGACCGAAAAAGAGATCATGGAGCGAGTGGAGAAGGTGAAAAGAATTCTCAAGCAGCAGGAAAGGTTAGACCAGCTGCAGGAGGTCATTGATGCTCAAAAACCAGACAAGAAAGATAGCAACCCCCCCCGAGCGGGACACCCACCTGAGGCAAAGAAACAGGGGGGCAGGGACTTAAAGGAGAACATTGTCCCACCAGAAGAGGAGAAGATTAAAGAAGAGAAGAGGAGCAGAGAGGATGGAGGGATGGATCTGAAGAGGAGGCGCAGAGGTGTGGACCCTAAGGGTGTTGGAGGCACTGGACTGGATCCTCTGCTAGACTTGAGAGGGTCAGACCTACACACTGCCCTGGAGGAACAGCTGATGGCCGGGGTTCTGTTGCACACGCGCCAACTCAAACACACTCTTCAGAGTCAGGAGGACGAAGAGTAGAGTTTCTGAATTTGCAGATGTTTACACGCATTTATTATTGACATGGCAACCAGTTTGCACTAGGACCTCTCAAATGTACGTGTGGACATGCACAGCTCAGTTGAGCAGGACGTGAGTGTGAGAACATCTATTCCTTCTCATTTTAAAACCAGACACTGCATTCCTTCATTCATTAAGGCTCATAATGACGGTGAGTGTTTTGATCCTTCATCGTTCTGCAGGGATGCCTGTAGTCTCTCGTGAGCCTCTGTTACATGTTGTGTGAGATGATGTTTAAAAGCTATTGCATGTTGATGAATCTGGTGCAATAAATTGAGCAGCATCGCAGTGAAACAATAATAGAATATAAAATTGGTCCTAGATGGGAACACAAGGCATTTTAGATTGGACAGAAGGCTCAAGTGCACCCTCTTGTGGCTGATAATGTTAAGTACAAGCCAAGATATAAAGGGTAATTTTGTTATTAAATGAAAATGTGGTAGTTTGCCACAGATGGTCCACTTCAATGTGTGAGATGATATTAAAAATATTAATGATATTAAGAATATTAAAAATATTCTTTCATAATTCCTTTTTTTACTCTTGAGGAACTCTCAGATGGTTTATCAAATACTTGACAATTAACATGGGCTGTAAAATGTCACTTTGGCTAACAGCCAGCCTGTGCTCTCACTCTGTCTCACTGGTTGATGGAGTAGCTCCATATAAAACAAAAGTTTTGAAGTGATTCAGTCTTTATTGACAATCTGTTTTTTTAGAGTAAAAAATATTTGTATAGTAAAACATTTTGTAAATGCCCAGCTAACAATTTTAAGTTGTAAGAATGTTTCGATACTGTTTCATTAAGTAACAAAAGCAACAAAAACGTTAAAATCTAAGTTCTAGGAACATTCAAAACGTCCAGTTTTTTAACATTAATAACGTTATTGTTTGGTTATAAGAACATTATTTCAACTTTTTAATTCTTTTTATTTTTAATTTTTAATGTTTTTGATACATATATATAATGCTACATTGTAAGAATGTTCCCTGTTAGCTGGGTGATTTTTAAAGGTTATAAGAAAAGCTTTAAAGACTATTTTAAATATATATATATATATATATGCTTCTCGCTCCTGTTTCAGAGTTGCCTTCTTAATTAGTCCTTTTGATTTTCCTCTTGTTGGTTGTTTAACTAGTTCTGAATGTCACAGAATTCCTGATGCTAAACATGTCATCTTGTTATGCTAGCTGTGTAAAATTGTATTGTGCGTTGTGAATATTTGATTGTGTAAATCTCTTTTTTAAGCATGTTTTGAATTTGAATGCTGTTCAATTTTACACATTTGTGGTTTAGTTCTGAACATATCACGACTGTCAAGATTCTTATTTTCACTGTGTTTTGATTCAGGGTCTGAGGTTACATTATTCTGCTGCTTTACATTCCGGGTGCCTTGTGGATTAATATGCTGCACTATTGAGTATATGAGGCCTGTTACACCCACACGGTGTGTGGACGTCTTTATATCCTTCAAACTGTTCACATTTTATACTTTGCTGAAAAGCAAGCCAAGAGTTTCCTGTTCTCTATCAAAAAAGAAAAGCTGGTGTGAGGTTGTAAGTGAATTATGGAATACAGATTTCTGATTGGTCAGTTATGTGGTTCTCATACGTGTTTGTTTGACAGAGGGTGTGTAAGCGTAACTCAATATTTCACTTTAGCAGATTGCAGCTCTTTAAGAGCAGTTCAGCCTGAATGTGACTTTTGTACAAATCTTTTTAGCTGAATCTTTAATTGGGTTAAATTAATAAAGTTATTTATTTAAAACTGCAGCTCATTGTGAAATTGCTTGCATTAAAGACCTCCTGTTGCGTTTATTTTGTAACTGTAAGTGTATATTTTAATTAATATTAAAAGTGCTGCAGGAAACAAACACAAATGTATTTAGAGGGCCTCTATCTGTGCAGGCCTTTAACTGGCCCCTAATGTCCCTCTCACAGATCTTCTGTACATTTATAATCAAACACACAAAACAGGCATTACTCAAAATGTATTTAATATTGACTTACATTTGCTGCTGTAAGGGACTCACAAAACAAAGAATGGACCACATACAGTGCGACATGAGCACATACTTAACATAAAATAACTTTTGTTTAACATTTTTTTCTTTATAAAAAAGTCTAAATAATTTGTTTCATGTGTTTATTGTGTAATACAAACATTACATATCAAGTTTTGGGTGATGCAGGAAATGAAACGTTTTATAATGTGTATCATGGTGTTAATAATTCAAGGCCACACACAATAAAGCTATAAAAACAGAGACGATAAATTAAAGCTGTTTTCACTCACTCTGTCCTAAAGCAAAGAAGAGCTTGGAAAATATCTTTTGAGATGCTCCTTAATGCCAGCCAGGAGAGCCGTGATCAGAGCAAGAACTTTAATGTTAACTTTTAAATGTTTACATGTCATGTCTGGTTGAACTGCTGGACAGTTTAGTGTTCATGATGGGAAAACAATGCAATGATTTAGGTGAGAGTAATGAAAATACTGGCCTGTCTGTCATTGCTTTGGTCACTTTATCATTATTGTAGCTGTCATGCTCTGTAATGCCACAGTTCACCCATAAATGAACATTCATCATTTACTGACCCTCATATCATTCCAAACCTGTGACATGATCTCAGTTAACAGCATCCAATACAACTAATATATTGACCCATAACAGACAGAAAGTCCTATGCTGTGCTTTCACTGAATCGTACATAAAACCCACATGATTGGAAATGATCTGCAGTAATTGTGAAAGTACAAGGTCATTTCCGCATGTGAAATAAGCTGCCACTAGAGGCAGAAAATGCAAAACAAGCGCCAGCAAGAGACTGCAGTGTGACCTGCAGATGTAACACGACTCACAAAGTTCATTTGAGACATTATTTCTGTGGGTGAATCTCCAGAAAGTCAGTCACAGACATACGTCATCCAAAAGAAAATTAAAATGATGAATAAGATAACTGCGGTGTGACATTTTCATGACAAGCGAAACAAATCAGTATACTGCAAAAAACAAAACAAAAAGATCAGTTAAACGGCAATGTTTTATATGTCATGGTGGCATTTGTCTGCTTATTAAAATTAACTTAAAATCTTTCAAATATTTTGACAGTCATTTACTGTATGACATTATTAAATTGGGGGGGGATCATCTGATACATTCATCTGGTCCCTAAAGCAGCCTTCATGTTCTTTCATGAGATCCCATAAATGTTTTCTTTCACTTTCACATTGAAATGTGACCTGGACATTTTTGTAAAAATTCACCCATGCGGGTTTGAGACACTAACTTCAGGTGCCCAGCAGCACACATTTTCTCCAGACAATGAGCAGTGGAGATATTACAAAAACGCTACGATGCATCCTTTAAAAAACAAAAGAATTCAAACACAAATAAAAAGATGAAACAATGTAATATTTTACCCTCAATCTGAGGACTTAACTCTGCACAAAACCACAAGCTCTGACTCTGTGGAGAGATCACATACCTGTAAGGTACAAAACGAAAACAAAAAAAACGAGCACAGCTAATGCTCAAACACAATGAAAACATGCCGGTGTGTTTGTGGGCCTTACTTGATCAAAATCTACTGAAATGATACATCACAAGCTGAGAGACGACCTTACAGCTTTAAGTGCTGACAGACTATTAGCGTAGATGTGTTTGATTATGAATGATATGCTACAAATATCATTGTCTCCCTCAAATGTACTGCATGATTGTGTATATGAGAATGTTTTGGTGTATGTGTGTTTGATTGCAAGTGATGCATTGTCAGAAAAAGGGGTTCTCATGTAAATTGCTCTAGAACAGGCACAGAATTAGAGTATCACCACCATTATTCCTACGTTCCTCTTCCTCAACATGACTGCTGTAAATATGTCTAACATTCTAAGATGCTATTCACTGCGGCTTCAAGCATGGAGTCTGTGTCGGCCAATGAGACATGACCACGATCTGATGTAAGCTGCTGTTTGTGACTCCGCCCCATGCCTATGCTGTGCTGTGATTGGCTGGGAGATGCAGGGTAGCGAGCAGGCTTAGTGCTGGCAATGAGGTTGCTGGATCTGATTTTTTTAATGTTCAGGATGCACCTGATAGGGGATCTTCTGTGTTCCTCCATTTCCCTGTCAGGATGGGATTCTGTCCTATAAGCAGATTCCGTGTGACTGTTTGTGCCCAGCCCCTGTTGTCTAAGGGATATCTCCAGTCCACTGGGGTTTTTCTCGTGGCTGTCTGGTGTCGTGACTTCAGGACTTGGATTGCTCATCTTGGGACCACAGCAGAAGTCTTCCAGGAAGCCATCTGCAAAACCAAAAAACCTAAACATTACAATCACATTCCAGTGTTCCACTGCATTTTTCCATTGTTTTTTCAATGTAAACACACGCTGGAAGAATGTTTGACCATTGCGCTTGTGTCTCACACACGAGCATGCATGTATCCTATGTGGAAAAGGAAATCCCATAATGCACTTCACTGAACGAAACTACAGCAATGCTCATTATACTTATTAAATACACTTATACAGACACTAATTATATTGTGTCTGTAAAAGCAGCTGAAACTGAAAACATGCTGCTTTACACAATGATTATCTGTGCAGACCTCTTGTCCCATCACTTACCTGGATCCACTAACACCATCCGCCTGTCTTGGGTCAAGCTGCCACGCTCCTCCTGGTTAAACGTCCTGTCTATCATCACTATTTCTGATGAAGGGCTCGACCTCTGAAAGTTGATTTGAAGTTGAGTGATGACTACAGACCTACAGAGCATTACTTCAAACCAAAAACTGTATTTTACCTCTGCCTCCACCATGAGCAGACGTCTGTATTTGTTTACCATGACCTGTGTTCTTTTCAACACCTGCGTGGCAACAGCCTCAAACTCCTCATCGACTGTAATGTCAAAACGGACCTGTATCAGATATCTGATATGTGTTTACGCAGTGATGTGTTCAGGACGTGTTGGTGAAACACACCTTTGGTGAATTCTTCGTCTTGTGATGGTGAACCTTGGAAAACATGATAGGGCAATAATCTGTCAATGACATCACTGAGAGAAGTGAAGGGTGTCAGCTCTGGAGACATGACTCCACTGTGGTCTCCCCTGAGCTGCTGGAGGACCCTGTAAAACAAGTATGTGTAAGAAGACTGACCCACAGCAAAGTCTCTTTAAGGAAGTTTCTGCTCTCTGCGGACATCTTTGCAATGCCTCAGTCATACAAGACCAAAACCTATCTACTTGAAAGAGGGAGGACAGATATCTTTAAAATCACTGGCTGAGATTACAATAAAACAACATATTTCAGATCAGCTATTAAACATGTCATCAGCTGTACCATTAAATTTGCTTCTTAAGCTCAAACAGTGCTAGAAAAACAATTTTTTTCAGATCCCTATTCATAGTACCAGAAATGCAGCATCTAAATTCTGTAATCTGAATTGTGGTCTACATTCACGGCTTTAGAATTAACTGGTGTGGGACACTCACATGCCTCCTCTGGTAAGCTGCTGAGCTGCAGGTCTCTTCAGGGTGAGCGGCAGTTGCTGATTGGCAGGAGTTAGTGTTTTCACAGCTATGATTTAACACAGAATATAAAAGAAAACAGTCAGTTGATCCAGGAGGAGAGATTCAGGTGCAACACTGACTGAACATTAACTACAGATGGTAGTTATACAAACTACATTATACAAAATCTACATTAAAACAGAGGAATGAAAGCAAATACATAATAAAAAGCATAAAAAATAAGTGATTTTTTTTCCTGAAAAAGGCAGAGTTCAGTAAATACTTACTAGTAAGTTCACTAATGGTCTCTAAATCTCACTAATAGTTTTGAGACTTACCTTTAGTACCAAGGAGATTAACTAATTGTGTCTGCCCTTTTGAAGCTGCTGTAGCGTCCTATGAAATTTAAAAAAAACATTCAAATGTACGTAAAATAAATTTTTAAAAGCATAAAAGCACATTAAAAGACAACAGCGTTTTGTGCAAGTATGTTTCACCTGGTTTAGAGAGACTTGCTGAAACTCTGGAGTGCTCTGAGCTACAGACATGAGGAGGTGCTGTCCAGGACCAACCGAAACGTGGGGGGCTTGTATACTGGAATTAACCGTGGTGATGTGATCTGAACTCTGCAATGTCTGTACGGGGGCGGGGCTTAGCGATGCACCGGCAGTCCAAACTTTGGCCGTGGCACCAGGTCTCTGTGACACCTGTACGACAGGCACTGGAGAAGCCTGACCTGTCTGACTTCCTGTAACCAAACCTTGACTGACAATCAGCTGCCCTCCTGCTGAAAAGTTCTGACCGGCAATAATCTGCACTGCTGCATTCTGATTGGTCAGGACTGAGTAGGTGGTAGTACTAGATGCCGGGTCAGTGTTGGTTTGTATCACTTGCCCATTTACAGGCTGGAAGCTGTGAACAGTGGTACCAGTGGTTATACCAGTGGAACCAGGTTGGGACTGTAATTGTTGCCCCAATGGGGAATGCATTACAATGTTGCCGGCTGGACTTACAACTTTCACCTGTTGTGCAGTTTGAGGAGAGCCAGTGGTTGTGTAGGGGCTACTGACTAAAGCTGCATTAGCAGTGGTGCTCGGCTGAAGCCCAATGTTGCTGATATTGTACACAGCTTGTGCTCCAGATTTCGGTTGAATGGGTCCAACCAATGTCTGTTCTGTAAGGCCTCTCTGAATGATAATGTTTTGAACTGGTATTGTCCCTTTATTAAAGGACATTGACATCTGATTGGCTATGGAAGGTGCGAACGCGGCACCCTGCCCGCTGTTGTTCGCCACAACATTTCCACTTGGCCTTAAGAGGATCTGAGGTTGTTCCAAACTGTTGATAGCCATCATGGATGGGGCACTGCCGTTAAAGGACCCCACTACCTGTACATGTCCTGTGGGGCCATTTGGCAAGGGCAGTTGGGGAACCTGCTGGATGAAAGTCTTAGGTTGCACCCCAGCAAGGGGCAATGGTGCCAAAACACCAGGTCCTGCAACGCCTCCAAACCCTCCAGAGACCAGCTGAGGAAAGGTGGTGGCTGTGGGAGTAAGAGATGGTTGGGAGTCCAAAAGAGCTTCTTGCGCCAATGTCTGCTCTGTGATATCTGCTTCCAGCAATGATTTCTGGAGGATGTCGAAGGGTTGGTCTTCACCATCAAGCTCAACCCCACCTGGAGAACTTCCACCTTCAAGATCATCGTCGATGAACGGGAGACTGCTTGAGAGCTGAAGCTCAGTTCTGCCAGCCTCCCCAAACTCTCCCAAATCACTGTGGCCATCTTTGAGTCCTTCATTAGAGCCACCCTGAGTAGAAATGTAATTTTTAATATCATGCAGCACTAATTTTATACTAAATCTTTGCAATATGTAATCCTATATAAAGAAACTACACAGCTAACAGGGAATATGCTCACAGCGTTGGCTACTGTTATTCTATAGCTTATTCTATAATAACGTTATTCTATAGCTGTTAGTAATATGTTTAAAAAATATTACAGAATTAAAAAAGTCTGAATAACATGTGTAACCCAGCAGTAATGTTAATATGTATAAAAAACCTGGACGTTTTGAATGTTTCTGGAACGTTCGTGCACTGCATGCAAAATGTACTCACAGTGTCACTGGTAAAGAACGAGCTGTCAGACCCATATGCTGCATTTACCACGTCATCTTCCTCAATCTGTTTGAATGTCAGAAGCAGAAATGAATATTCTTCTTAATATAAAACACAAACATTAAATCCATAGAGATACTTACAGATTTACTACTGGAACCATGAAGATACTCATTCAATGCCTGCACATCTCTGTTAAAACATGTATTATTTAATGGGAAAGAAACCTTTAGAAAAACAATTGAGCTCTTTATAGCTGCAGTCTGTAACTGTTGTCTCTCTATCACCATCTCTGTCTGAAACAAAACTTCAGGTTACTTTACACACTGTTCATTATGTTGAAGTCAAATGAAACCAGAATGACATTTCCTGGGAAATCAGACCTGACAGCTTAAATTATAAATCATTATTCTAAACTTACTGTTGTGAATCAGGGTAAGAGGAGACGTTTTGAACGCTGATCGGTCACATACTTTCTCAAGAACTGATTTTTGTTAATTTTTAACAACAAAAGGTTACAGATTGCAGCTTTAAACAGTAATAAACACTGTAAAGCTGCTCACCCTATAAAATCCAGAAGACGGCGATCGTCTTCATCATCCATGACACCTGCGACACAATTACACATTGTGAGACTTCATAAAGAGAAAATCATTTCTAAAATTAAACATTCCTTCCAAACCGGCCTGATGATGTAAGATATAGATGATATATGAGTATATCAAACCTTGTTTGTGAATGCCATACAAATGTAGTACAGAATGTGTTGCTCATACAGACATCCACACGCTCTAGTTTTAATGTACACACGCTCTAGTTTTGATGTTCAGATGCTCTAGTTTTAATGTACACACGCTCTAGTTTTAATGTTCAGATGCTCTAGTTTTAATGTTCAGACGCTCTAGTTTTAATGTACACACGCTCTAGTTTTGATGTACAGACGCTCTAGTTTTAATGTTCAGATGCTCTAGTTTTAATGTACACACGCTCTAGTTTTAATGTTCAGACGCTCTAGTTTAATGTACACACGCTCTAGTTTTGATGTTCAGATGCTCTAGTTTTAATGTACAGATGCTCTAGTTTTGATGTACAGATGCTCTAGTTTTAATGTACAGATGCTCTAGTTTTAATGTACAGATGCTCTAGTTTTAATGTACAGATGCTCTAGTTTTAATGTACACACGCTCTAGTTTTGATGTTCAGATGCTCTAGTTTTGATGTTCAGATGCTCTAGTTTTAATGTTCAGACGCTCTAGTTTTAATGTTCAGACGCTCTAGTTTTAATGTACACACGCTCTAGTTTTGATGTACACACGCTCTAGTTTTAATGTACAGATGCTCTAGTTTTAATGTACAGATGCTCTAGTTTTAATGTACAGATGCTCTAGTTTTGATGTTCACACGCTCTAGTTTTAATGTTCACACGCTCTAGTTTTAATGTTCACACGCTCTAGTTTTAATGTACACACGCTCTAGTTTTAATGTTCACACGCTCTAGTTTTAATGTACACACGCTCTAGTTTTAATGTACAGATGCTCTAGTTTTAATGTTCACACGCTCTAGTTTTAATGTACACACGCTCTAGTTTTAATGTACACACGCTCTAGTTTTAATGTTCACACGCTCTAGTTTTAATGTACACACGCTCTAGTTTTAATGTACACACGCTCTAGTTTTAATGTACACACGCTCTAGTTTTAATGTACACACGCTCTAGTTTTGATGTTCAGATGCTCTAGTTTTGATGTTCAGATGCTCTAGTTTTGATGTTCAGATGCTCTAGTTTTAATGTACACACGCTCTAGTTTTAATGTTCAGACGCTCTAGTTTTAATGTACACACGCTCTAGTTTTAATGTACACACGCTCTAGTTTTAATGTACAGACGCTCTAGTTTTAATGTACACACGCTCTAGTTTTAATGTACACACGCTCTAGTTTTAATGTACAGACGCTCTAGTTTTAATGTACAGACGCTCTAGTTTTAATGTACACACGCTCTAGTTTTAATGTACAGACGCTCTAGTTTTAATGTACAGACGCTCTAGTTTTAATGTACAGACGCTCTAGTTTTAATGTACACATGCTCTAGTTTTGATGTTCAGATGCTCTAGTTTTGATGTACAGATGCTCTAGTTTTAATGTACAGATGCTCTAGTTTTAATGTTCAGATGCTCTAGTTTTAATGTACACACGCTCTAGTTTTAATGTTCAGATCCATCTCTAGTTTAATGTCACACCCTAGTTTTAATGTACACACGCTCTAGTTTTAATGTTCAGATGCTCTAGTTTTAATGTACACACGCTCTAGTTTTAATGTACACACGCTCTAGTTTTAATGTACAGACGCTCTAGTTTTAATGTACAGACGCTCTAGTTTTAATGTTCGACCTCAGTTTTAATGTTCAGACGCTCTAGTTTAATGTACACACGCTCTAGTTTTGATGTACACCTCTTTAATGTTCAGACGCTCTAGTTTTAATGTTCAGATGCTCTAGTTTTAATGTTCAGATGCTCTAGTTTTAATGTTCAGACGCTCTAGTTTTAATGTTCAGACGCTCTAGTTTTAATGTACACATGCTCTAGTTTTAATGTACACATGCTCTAGTTTTAATGTACACACGCTCTAGTTTTAATGTTCAGACGCTCTAGTTTTAATGTACACACGCTCTAGTTTTAATGTTCAGACGCTCTAGTTTTAATGTACAGACGCTCTAGTTTTAATGTTCAGATGCTCTAGTTTTAATGTTCAGATATATTCTGAATTTATTTCTAACATACATGCCTCATGTTTCAGACAGACTGAACTGCAGGCACAGGCCGGTCGTGTTGTTTTCATGTTGATAACAGTCTTATGCATTACTTCAGTGTTAAGAAATGCTTTATCCACTGAAAATGAAACAACATACAATTACAAGTACCACACGACAAACACTTGTAGTGAACAGTGAGAAATGATTTGACTTCAACATGAAGCCTATACAACCAGGACATTTAACAGTGCCCGACAGGCTCGTTGTTGAAAACTAACATGATAACTGGGTCAAGATGAGAGGTGATGTGTGTGTTTTATAAGGACGTGTTCACTGTTTTCACGTGTTTTGTGGAGACTTAAAATGGCGTCAGCGCTCGTAACTGCGCCATTCCTGCGCTTCACTTCTGCTCACAGTCGTGATGCTGAAGATGATGTGAAACAGAGATGAAGAGCTGATGAAGAGCTGCTGAGAGCTGGTCACTCTTTAAGTTTGTGATCAGGCTTTAACATGCTCGTCGTCCTGTTTGATGACATTGTTCTCATGAACTTCAGCTGCAGACGCTCATTGTGACACTTTATTATTTGGGAATAAGTGGGGAATAAACTCACAAATCGGGCAGACGAGTATAAATGCGAGGCTGGCGGTCGTATGTGAAGATTGGCGGGGCATTAAATGTTGTTTAATGTGCAACTCCTCACATCTCACACGTTAAGTCTGTAATATCTCACACGTCACGATCAGCGACTAACAAACACTGTATTAACTAGTCTGTCGTGAAACAAATAACGAGTTTAACCATCCATTAAGGCGTACAAGTTACTGAGAAACTAGTGAGGCGAGTTATTCGTCTTCCTCTACAACACAAACCTCTCTCTCTCTCTCTCTCTCTGTTAAGTCAAAGGAGGCGGAAAAGAGAGACGTAGAAAACCAGCAACTCTTCCAAAATACAGACCAGACCAGACCCCGACAGACCAGACCAGACCAGACCAGACCAGACCCCGACCGAGACGGGCTATTCCTGATTCTCTTCGCCATGTCAAACGGGGCGGACTCGTGGCGCAAGAGCAGGACGCGCAAAACCCGCATTAACCTCCCGAAATAAAACTCGACACAACCGGAGACCGTCCAGAAACACACGAGACCGTCCAGAAACACACCGGAGACCGTCCAGGAACACACGAGACCGTCCAGGAACACACCAGAGACCGTCCAGGAACACACCGGAGACCGTCCAGAAACACACGAGACCGTCCAGGAACACACGAGACCGTCCAGAAACACACGAGACCGTCCAGAAACACACGAGACCGTCCAGAAACACACGAGACCGTCCAGAAACACACGAGACCGTCCAGAAACACACCGGAGACCGTCCAGAAACACACGAGACCGTCCAGAAACACACGAGACCGTCCAGAAACACACGAGACCGTCCAGAAACACACAGAACCGTCCAGAAACACACGAGACCGTCCAGAAACACACGAGACCGTCCAGAAACACACGAGACCGTCCAGAAACACACGAGACCGTCCAGAAACACACGAGACCGTCCAGGAAACACACGGAGACCGTCCAGAAACACACGAGACCGTCCAGGAACACACCGGAGACCGTCCAGAAACACACGAGACCGTCCAGAAACACACGAGACCGTCCAGAAACACACGAGACCGTCCAGAAACACACAGAACCGTCCAGAAACACACGAGACCGTCCAGAAACACACGAGACCGTCCAGAAACACACAGAACCGTCCAGAAACACACAGAACCGTCCAGAAACACACGAGACCGTCCAGAAACACACAGAACCGTCCAGAAACACACGAGACCGTCCAGAAACACACAGAACCGTCCAGAAACACACGAGACCGTCCAGAAACACACAGAACCGTCCAGAAACACACGAGACCGTCCAGAAACACACAGAACCGTCCAGAAACACACGAGACCGTCCAGAAACACACAGAACCGTCCAGAAACACACGAGACCGTCCAGAAACACACAGAACCGTCCAGAAACACACAGAACCGTCCAGAAACACACGAGACCGTCCAGAAACACACGAGACCGTCCAGAAACACACAGAACCGTCCAGAAACACACGAGACCGTCCAGAAACACACAGAACCGTCCAGAAACACACAGAACCGTCCAGAAACACACGAGACCGTCCAGAAACACACACGAGACCGTCCAGAAACACACAGAACCGTCCAGAAACACACGGAACCGAGACGCCATCACACCGCGTCGAAAGCGGCGCGTTCAGTCTCGACGCGCGTTCAGTCTCGACGCGCGTTCAGTCTCGACGCGCGTTCAGTCTCGACGCGCGTTATGGCGCATTTTCGTCTTCGTTACGGGTGAGGAGGATCTTCAGCGCGTCTCGAGCTCCGGTTGTCGGTGGCCTGCGCTCGGTTCCTCCCCACCCATGAAGAGGCTCGTCGGGCGGAAAGCAGACGGAGAACCGCTCGTCAGCGACATGATTTCAGTTTCCGAGCGCTCGCTTCACTCCTCCGTTTGTCAACGCGTAATGCGCTCCCCCTCCTCCTCTCTCCTCCTCTGCTCTCCTCCGCTCTCCTCCGCTCTCCTCCTCTGCTCTCCTCCGCGCTCTCCTCCGCTCTCCTCCTCTGCTCTCCTCCTCCGCTCTCCTCCGCGCTCCTCACTCGCTTTCTCGCTGCTCCTCCGGAGGAAGGAGGTCGCTCGTGTTTTCTCCTCCACATTTAATCACAAAATTAAAATGCGCTCGAAGCGACTCACCGTCATGAGAAAGCAGTGCCGTGTCCGCGGGGTTTCCTCGCCATGTCTGCACGGGCCGGCAGAAGGCAGCATCACTACCTAGTGCACTACACTGCATAGGGCTCTTGACTAGAAAGAAAACGTTTGAGTACTCGTCTTTAATTAACGTGACCTGACCCGTTAATCTGTTACTAGTGAGGAGTAAGTTTACCAGCAGATTATATTGATCAGTCGAAATGCCCAACATGAATAACAATTAGAAATGTTGACAACAGAGGGCGTTGCAACCATGCAAAACATAAAACACAATAACATAAAGATAACCACTAAACCATAACCTAATTAAAGTTGTGTAAATACTTTTTTGTACTTATTTGTGTTTGCTTATTCATATATTTGTAATTTTATTGGACAAGTGTGAGCAGACAAACAAAAGGAAATGGAAAAGGAATATAAATTAAAACAATAAACAGAGGTATGAGAAGAGAAAAAATACTATATGTAAAAAAAAAGCTTCCCAAAGTGACGCCTCCTCAAACACATGAACACTGATGGTGGAGGATTGTTTGCACACGGCTGTATGTAAATACAAAGTGTGACAGACGAGCAGGACATTGAGAAATGTTCTGGTCTTTTTAAACAAGTGCTGGTGTTTGTAGACAATGGACTCCTTAAAGCGGAAGTGCTGTCTTATGTATTTGGCTCCTGGTTTTTGGTGTCTCATTAGCTATGCTAGTCATACCATGTGACCAGTCTAGCCAATCACATGCCATGGCAGCAGCTTACCCGTAGTCTCATATGTTGGTCAGGGATTTCTGTAAATGGGATTAGGGTGATTAGCCTGGTTTACAATGACGTACAGTATCTTCATGTTTGATCATTTGGATCTTTGGCATTTGTTCTCTCTACACAGGTAGAGCGACTTCACTGCTCAGTACCTGTACACACTCCTGCTTTGTTTCTGTGTGGATGAACATCCTCGTTTAAGGTTAATCGTGAGGACAATGTGTTACACTTGCGTTTACCTTTAGACGACCTGAGTTGGTCTTTGTTTATTATGGGTGCAAAGAGGGTCATTAAAACGGGCAACATGTGTTTGCTGTACTGGAATGGATTACACATTGCGCCTTGAACATAATTTAAGTTTAAAACGTTTGTAAGCTGTAGTGTACAGCTGTTCGCAGAGATCTTCAGACTCTACAAAGACTTTTCTTTGATCTTGATCTGGGCTTTCTCCTAGTCGTCCATCATGGCTCTTTTGAAGGTGAAGTTTGACCTAAAGAAACGGGTGAAGCTGGCCCAAATGGTGTGGCTGATGTACTGGTTCTCCGTTATGGCTGGTGTGCTTGTCTTCAGCATGGGCCTTTTCTTTAAAATTGAACTGCGCAAGAGAAGTGAACTTATGGACAACAATGAAAGTCACTTTGTACCTAACCTGCTAATTGGTATGGGACTTTTGGCATGTGGTGTCAATGCCTTTGGGGGCAAAATTTGTTATGATTCACTCGATTCCACCAAGTTTGCAAAATGGAAGACAGTTCTGAAGCCCTTTCTCATCTGTTGTTTGTTCTTCAACGTTCTTCTGGTCCTCACGGCGGTGATGTGTTTTGCCATGCGCATACCTCTACAGTTTACCCTTGCAGAGGGCCTGAAGAACGGAATGAAGTACTACAAAGACACGGACACACCTGGTCGCTGCTACATGAAGAGAACTCTGGACCTCATGCAGATGGAGTTCCGTTGCTGTGGCAACAATAACTACAAAGATTGGTTTGAGATCCAGTGGGTGAGCAACCGTTACCTGGACTTCAGCTCCAAGGAAGTCAAAGAGTTAAGTTTCTTCAACAACACGCTTGGGTGATGTCACCCTTCATCAGAAACATGGAAGAAAAAGTTCACGTATGCTCTTTAAAACAAAGATGCTAAAAGGTTCCATAGAAGAACCATCATTGTCTTCCTAAAGAACTTTTCAACATAAGGTTCTTGGAAGAACATTTCGTTCTTGCCTACAGAAACATTTTTCACTATAAAGAAACTTTTGTGCAGCACAAAGGCTCTGTAGATGTTAATGGTTCTTTATGAGACCATACAGGCAGACAAAGAACATTTTAGGAGTTTAAAGTTGAATCAGGCCAGTTTGGAATTAGTCGCTAATCTTCTTGGAACACATTTTCTTGTCCTCAGAGCTTACTGTCCTTCTCAATCATCTGAAGGCCAGATAGATAGACTTGAAATAGACCTCAGAGTTACTAGAGGAGTGTTGAGTCATCAATACGTGCTTAATGTTTAGCATCTAAAATCCAGCATTGATTTAAAGTTATCTAAAGTGACCTAAATGATTTGGCCAATCCTTTATAGTAATACAGAATAGTGCTATTATTATGCTATTATTGCTTTTCTTGTGACAACTTGCCGTGTGTGTGATATAATTTTTTATTTTTGACATACACATACCATTTTGACTGTATGGTTCCATAAAGAATCTTTGCATAGACCCTTTTTTGTTTTACAAAAAGAAATTATTTTAAGAACCTTGACTGAATGGTTCTTTGGGAACCAAAATGGTTCTTCTGTGGCGTCACCTTAAAGAACCTTTGTTTTTAAGAGTGTTTAATTAGATGTGATTATTATTGTAATTATAATCATGTGAACCTTTCACAATTGCTGATCTTTGTTAATGTTGTTTGTAATTTTCTGTTAATTTGAAGCTGTGTAACTCTGTCCTGATGTTTTCACAGTGAAGTTCTGAGCTTAGTGTTAAACTAAAGTTTTCTTTCCTCTGTCTTCAGTCGAATCAGCAGTAATGTGGATGGAAAATATTTGATGGATGGAGTTCCCTTTAGCTGCTGCAACCCAACCTCACCAAGACCCTGCATCCAACAGCAAATAACCAACAACTCGGCCCACTACAGCTACGACCACCGCACAGAAGAGCTGAACATCTGGAAACGCGGCTGCCGAGACGCTCTCGTATCCTACTACGGTGGAATGATGAACACCATCGGAATACTTGTGCTGCTGGTTACTGTCCTGCAAGTAAGATGTTTAGCTTCGAAATATATGTGTTGATCTAGGATCAGAGCTTAATCACGTACGTCACCTACCACTAATCTTCATGGACAATGCTATAAAGATCAACTGATCTCTGGTTAGTTTTTGTTGTGCTGAATTTTAGCTATCTTGTGGTGCTTTTAACCGGCTGAGAAACATTACTGTAAAAAGTGAATTACTTTTATTTGTGTAATGTAACCCACTTAATTGAATCATATTACATCATAATTTTGGAAACGGAAACATTACAATTTTTGAGTATATAAAAAGTCTGAATATTTTTGAAAGTCTCATTTGAACATATTTTCAAATTAAATGTAAAAATAAATAGACTTCGAACTATAGAAGTGCTGGAGATGATCAAAGTGGAGCAGAGGGCGGAGTCTGTGGGGCGGATAAACATAAACATATGACTTGTGTGCTATGCTAACTCTTATATGTTTTGCTTTAGGTTGCGGTAATGATTGGTCTACAATATATAAATACTTCTCTGTCCACACTGGTAAATCCTGAAGATCCTGAGAGTGAAAGTGAAGGCTGGATCCTGGAGAAAACTGTCAAAGAAACCTTCACTGACATCATGGCTACGATGAAGGCCATGGGCAAAGGCAATCAAGTGGATGAGGCAGTACAAGAAGGGGGTGTTGCCACTGTGAGCTGAACAAGCCACACCCACAAGAACTTTGACCACCCCTACCCAAGGTAGCGCTCTGTGGGACACAGCCTAAATGTAAAGCTTATATCATTCACACCAAACAAAGTGAAGACAAAGTGAAGACAAAGCTAATTAATGAAGAACTACATTCATAAAAAAATACAAACTTTAAATTGATAGTATACTGGAAAGCCAATATTATTTTGGAATTTCTAGAAGCAACACACTTTGTTATCCAAATAAAGACGTAATGTCATTTTTACAATCTCCGCATTACCCTTTGACTTTGTACTGAACAAATGTCTGAACAATTTCATAGTCAGAAATTAAGTTTGTTTGATTTATTTCCTGTGTAAATTGATATCCAACATGAGGTCATTTATGAAAAGAGAAGGAGAGAAAACTAGCTTTCACTGAGACTTCTCCACCACCTCACCATAGTCAGTACTTTTATTTATTAGGAAATCCTCTAACAACCCCCCATCATGTTACAGCATGAGAAAAGAAATTAATATAAAATTACAATGTTAAAATGTAAATTCTACAAGAAGCTAGAGCTAGAGATCACTTCTGTTGGAGTTAGGTATGAAATATATATAAATAAGGGTAAGAATGCATACAATTGTGACAGAGCTGGATGGAGAGAAAACAAAAATAAATTTCTTTGAAGGGTATTAATAAAATGCTGGGTTGATGATCTGGGTTGTGAATTGGCAAAGTTATGAAAACAAATCTGTTAAAATATTATTTTGTGTCTCTATTCTATTTTCGCCCCGTCTGACACTAAGTGCACAGTGAGGTTCAGAAATGTTCAGAAGGGTGTACATTTCAGCACCAGAACATAAATGATTTCATCAGAGCTGACAGGAGAGATGGGCTTTTCAGGTTTAGGAACTTAGCAACATTTAAGGCCCCAATATGAGCTACAGAGGAACAGGTACAGGGTCGGGGCACGTGAGAAGACCCCTGGAGCTCAGCAGAAAGTTTAAGATTGGCAGCTAAACCCTGACCTGTGACTTCTGCATCTCCACAGATGGAGCTCCTGTGCTTTTTACACGTTTACTCCTGTAAATGTCCCAGAGACTGAAACTCACTCTGTGCTCAAACTTGTAATTATTTGTAATTATTCTATTCTTAAAAAAGATTCTGATGACCTGTCTATGTAAAAAGTGTAGAATAATTGAAAATATATTTTTTTGTGTAAAAATGTAACTATTTTGCCTGTAAGTAACACTGCATTTAGAACAGAGTTTGGTGCTTTAGCAATAGTTACTTTGAATAAAATTTGTTACATTGAAAACAATCAAATCTGGATTGTTCAGTCATTTGCAGAGTTCAAAGAGCAGTGCATGCTGGGAGCTGTGCCTTTTTCATTGTGATCAGTGAAGAATTATGGGATTAATTCAGTGTTTGGCATATGGCAGTGAATTGTAAAATCCATACGTTGTTTGAGTCTGTATAGTGTTTAATTTTATTTCTATATGAAAGGAAACGTAAACATTTCCTACAATGACCTTCACAGTGAATACCCAACTAACAGGGAACGTTCTCAGAATTATGAAAAAAAAGTTCTTTCCAAGTATAGAAAAATGTTCGTGCAGTAACGTTAATACACTTTTTTAGTTAGTACATTATATATGTATATATCAAAAGCTTTGTTGTGAAGTTGTTAGTGGAACATTTTAAAATGTTACAAAATAATGCAATGTTAATACAGTGTATAAAAAAATGATGTTTTGAATGTTCCTATAAAGTAACATTTTTCATTTTTTGTTTACTTAAAAGAAGCATTAGGGAAACGTTCTTACAACCTATAATTGTAAGCTAGAAAACAGTACATACTTGGAATATCGTGGTAAAGGGGAAGGTAACGAGAGCGACTTGACGTGGTTATTTTGGTTTGTTGTCCAGCACATAAACAGCAGCTGATCTGATAAGCCTCTTTGCAGTGTGTTCAGCTTAACTTCTTGGCAGGTGACGTGAATACACATCCAGTCAGTGCAGGACACAGACTGTCCTTCTGCAGGTACAGTACATGAGGGTTAGAGACTTTTGATTTCTCCAGATTTCCACCATCCATCTCAAGCCAAGATCTTCAGGAAAGCAGAGCCCCACACACACACACACACACACACACACACACACACACACACACACACACACACACACACACACACACACACACACACATCTGATCATCTGGGGTATCATCACTACATCTGTACAGTACGTATAACTATACGATATACTATAGACCAAGAGAAAAACTACTTAACAACACCCCCTCCAAACATTTAAAAATAAGAAAAGTATATCTCTATTTTAAGAATAATTGTAATGAAACTGTTTTAAACAGACAATGTTTTCACAGCTTTATGTTCTTAGAAAATTTAACCAGTGTAATGTAATAAACGTAATAAATAAACGTAAACAATAGCAATATGAAATTAGATACATTACAAAAAAAACTTGTCTTTATTTAGATTTGTCATTATTCAATTCTAATACATTTTGTTGTATTATTTTACTGACAGGTAAAAACTTGCCCAACAACACGTACGGTCGCAAAATGTCGTAAAAATAACCACCAAGTCCATCAATTCGTCTTCAGGCAGAACTGTATATAAATGTAGTTCATATCCACACCATTAACATGTTTGATGTAGTACTTGAATATTTGTATAGCTATTGAATACAATATATACTTGTAATTGTTTATGTTGACACTTTCCGGCTGAATGACGTCACTGTGCTCGTTCGCTTTACGGCAGAGCTACATGTTGAGGTCAGAGAGCCGGCGGCCACAAGCAGAAGCTGTAAAACTCTTCAGCTGCTCAAACATCAGCTCACAAACCAAGACACTGAGCAGCGAAGAAGAAGCGTCTGGTCGTTTTGTTCCTGTACCCCATCTGAAGAAATGGATGATAATCCAGCGGGGTCAGGGGGGCTTAAAGCGGGATTAGGAAGCCTTTTCGGCGGAGGAGCCCCGGAATATTCAAACGGTGAACTCGCAGGAGTCCCACGTAAGTTATCCGGGTGTCTGACCTCAAAGTCAGATTCGTCTTGTAGTCAAACGTGTGTAAACACGAAGTGTTTCTGTCTCATTCAGTGAGCGGTATGAGTCCTCTCTCGCCCTATCTCAACGTTGACCCGCGTTACCTCCTGCAGGTGAGACCCCGACCTGCCTCTAATGCCTCTAATGCCTCTGCTGCCTCTAATGCCTCTGCTGCCTCTAATGCCTCTGCTGCCTCTAATGCCTCTGCTGCCTCTAATGCCTCTGCTGCGTATGCACTACAGGTTATGGGAGGAAATGTGAACATCTTCTGCTCTGGACGACAGAAATGAGTAAAAAATAAGCCAGTAATGAATAAACGGCATTATATTATAACACACAATAGATGCACTTTCTTTCGTTATGCTAGTGTTGGGTGTTTTACTAATACATCACTGAATATATACTGGAGTCAGTTTGTAAGATAGAAGTGACAGTATTTTGAAGTAGGTATTTGAAATCAATATATTGTTTTATTGTGTGCTGAAGATGTTTTTTACTGTTGTGAGAATACAAGCAAGGCAGCGGCTCAGTGGATGAATAGTCTGGGAACTGTTAACTTTAACAAGCATGTGTTACAGTATTAATGACAGTAATGTTGTTTATCTTGCTATTACAGGACGCAGATGAGTTCATCCTGCCGACTGGGGCAAATAAAACACGCGGCCGCTTTGAACTGGCCTTCTTTACCATCGGGGGAAGCTGTATAACAGGTGAGGTGTGTCTGCAGCCTGTGATTCTTCACTTCACTGTGATCCATCACGTCTCAGTTTGTCACTTTTTTGTTTGAAGGTGCTGCTTTCGGCACTCTTAACGGGCTCCGTATGGGTCTGAAGGAAACAAGAGATATGCCGTGGTCGAAACCCAGAAATGTACAGTAAGTGTGTCATTTCTGACCGTTTATACATTTTGATGGAGCTAGCAGTTGACTGTTTTGCAGTTTGTGTTTGAATGATTATTACTGCTTGGGCTGCACAATATTTAAAAATTATCAAAATATAGCAAATTGGGAATAAGTGAAATATTATAATGTTTAAATTATGAATAGTAATTTTTTATGGCAATGCAGAGAGCAGAGAGACTTCTATCAGAATTTTTTGTGATGTATCACATATTGCACATATTGTATTTTTCTTCAGTATTGTTCAGCCCTAAATTCTACAGTGAATGATTATTTTAAATTCTGCAGGATTTTGAACATGGTCACACGACAAGGGGCATCCTGGGCCAACACACTCGGATCTGTGGGTAAGAGTGTCACTACATGCAAACACCTCATATGCGAAATATCACAACCTGCTTTGTCATCACACAAGAACATTCAGGCCTGTTAAAATGTTGATTTCTCCTCATCTCAACAGCTCTTCTGTACAGTGTGTTTGGTGTGGCCATTGAGAAGGCCAGGGGTGCAGAAGATGACCTCAACACAGTGGCGGCTGGAACTTTAACAGGGCTGCTCTTTAAATCAACGAGTGAGTTACAGTAACAGTTACCAGAGTGTTAGGAACAGATGATCATCTCATCACTGGTGGAACATGCTCAATATTTTCTGTGTGCAGGTGGACTCAAAGGTGCTGCCAGAGGAGGTCTCATTGGTTTAGCCATGTCAGGCCTGTATGCTCTCTACAACAACTGGGATCACCTGAAGGGGGCATCGCCTTCACATTATTGAGCAGGACTTTCTTTTTAAACTTAAACTTCTTTAAGCACCAGTTTCCTCTTAATGGACCACCACATGTGGAAATTAACACAACTTCTTTAGAGGTCTTTTAGGAATAAGACTGGGAATAATATTTAAATTGATATTTAATTGATCTGTTGTACAGATATATGTGCTTGGTATCAGCTGCAGCCCATGCAGGCTGGTTTGAGCAACTCTGTTCTTTTCTGAAGAACTGTTATCTGTTGTTATTGTAGGCGGATGGTAAAAATGTATTTTTTTTTCAAGCTGGTTAGGAAATCTGTAATCTGTTTGTCTCTGGCCACATCAGCTCTACCACAATCTGGAATAAAATTCAGTGTTCAAATGTTTGAGTCGTCATTAAGCAGAATTAAAAATTCAACAGAAACTGTTTTCTGTGTGCAAATGAGCAGGGTTTTTTTTACAAATTACTTAAGGTACTGATTCTGCAGCAATCACATTCACACATTTTCCACTTAAATAAGATTTTGTATTAATGTAGATTGTGTATATAAATGAATTGACGGGTCTTGTTTTTTGATTTGTACAGCCATGTTATGTAAAGTGTAGAAAGCGTCATGTTACTGTGGTCATATTTTTCAGATCTGTTCACTGATTTTGTCAAATACTTAGCAGAACAGCCACTGGCTATTTACTTGCCCTATTGTCTTACTGTACCAATAGCCTATATAATCTTTCTACAGTTTGTGTGATTATATACTAATAATAACAGGTCATGCAATGATAAAATTAGATTGCATCAGATAATTTTTGCTTCCTTTAGCAAAATATGGTCTATAGGTATTTGATGATTAAAATGGGCTATGTTTTTGAAGTTAGAGTCCTAACTTGTATAAATGAAAGCAGCTTAGAGGCCGCGCATGTGAAGACGCACGATGATTGTGTGATTTAGCTGAAAGCAACAAACGTGGTTGATGCTTCACAGATAAAAGCCCAAAGAAACTCACATGCGTTGTGAAGAAACGACCATAAACCTGCCGTGTCGCGCACGAACCGACCACCAGAGAGACTTAAAACATCTTTATGTGATATCTAACCTTCTTTTAATGCATCATTTCTTCTGAAAGCAGTGTGCGGCCGTAAGAACGCAGTGCTCAGGGTTCCTCCTCGCACATGGACAAAGTTTACTTCCTCTGGGATGAACCTGTGAGAACAGATAAAACAACATGAGTGCTTGTTTCACTTGATGAACTCAGTTTAAGTAACACTGTGGTTTACCTGCAGTATTTGCTGGGTTTGAGATGAGCCAGGCCGCAGTCTCTGGGTCAGTCTGAAGACAGAATCTGAGCTCTCCGGTCAGGTTCTTCTTTCCGGGAAAATGTCTGTTTGGTGGGCTGAGGCCCTGTCCAGCGACAGGCCCCGCTGTGTTACCAGTGTCAGAAAACTGTGATTTCTTACTGCCATGATCTTACAGTAAACTGTGTGCTGTGCTCTGAAGATTCCCCACTCTCCACTGCCCTGTCACTGAGACAAAGCGTTTTGACAATGCCCCTTCCTGCCCTGGATTTTTCTGGTGGGGTAGCTGAGGGTTTTCAGGACACACTGGCCCAGAGGATCATGGGAGTCCCATCAGCAGTTTCATCCGCTGCCCAGAACAGGTTACCAGCAGCCTCCTTATGCTCACACCATGCTAACATTCAAACTGTTGTTAGCTGACATCCACATGAACTTCTGCTTCCAAAACCCCCAAAACACAGTTTTACCTGTTGAACCCTTATAAATAATGAACGACTGAACTTTGCATATTTATCTATTCATTTCTTTAAAGGTTAGCAAACATAACAAAGGTTAAAACATTCCACTAACAATTTAAGAATAATGGTTTTCATATGTATATGATATAATGTTAAAAAGTTCTACTAACGTTACTGCAAGAATGTTTTTGATAACTTTTGGAGAACATTAGTCAATGTTCTGAGAACGTTGCCTGTTAGCTGTGGTGGGTTCTTCCTTCTTGTTCAACACAAACTTTTTAAGGAATTAAATGAGGAGTTTGGTAAAAATTCTCATCCAAATGCTCAGTTACAATGAGAAGGACAGGGAAACGTCCAGGCCAATCTACTGGAGAACAATTCACCACGTTTAGCTGGACCTCACCTGTCATGTTCACTGTACTCGTCACAAACAAACAGAAACCTCGTGTGATCTAGCCAATGAGAAAGTCTCTTTTCACAGGGCCGGTGGCTCTATCATAAACGTCCCACAGAGCAGCTCACACTATGGTTGTGGAGTACCAGATACAGAAATTGCTGCCGTACATTCAAGATTCAGTATTTGCAGTATTAAAACACATTAGTGCGTTTTTTGCAGTAGAACTCCTACAGTATATAACGTTTATTTCATTATGTTGTAAGGTGTTGATCCAGTTATATCTGTATTATGTTTAAATCACAAGTTTTGGTCCAAAAGGAAATCAGATATGCAAAGAAAACCAAAAGCAATGTATGCAGCACGTACTGTTGATTTGGTCAGAAATTATGGATATTTACTTCCCTACAAAATGTTGTTTTTAGTTTTTTACATGCTATAATGTAAAGCAGGAGTGCAATAAAACAGACCGTGAGTCTGTGTTTGTTAATCATGGTCTGATAGGTCTGATAAGAACAGCTTTATACCCACAAACCTCCCGTGTGTTCATATTTTTAGCTCTGTGGATTGATTGTGAAGTTGATCTCACTTTAACCCCTGCCTGGCAAAATCTGCTGGACCAGTCAGAATCTGCTGTCAGAGAGTGAGAGATCAGGAGAGGTTGTGACATCAGCAACAACAAAGAAGAACATAATTGTTATTAAATTAACATGTTTGCCAATACCCAGCTAACATTCTTGCAGTAACATTTATTAAACGTTACATATCATATATATCAAAGCTGTTATTTTTAAGTGATTAGTGGAACATTTTTAAAAGCATTACACAAAAAAAGTATAACCATAGCAATTAAAAGTATAACGATAACAATAATGTCAATACAATGTCTAAAAAACTGGACATTTTTAACGCTCCTAGAACATTCAAAATAACACTTTTAATGTTTTTGTTACTTAATGGAAATGTAAAGAAAACGTTCTTAAACCCAAAATTGTTAGCTGGGTATAGTCATTGAAGCTCCAAAAAAGACAAAAAAAACTTAAAGCCAACAATATTGTTGGGGCTTAACACCACACTGATTCTGTGAGAGAAAAACTATTTTTTATTCTCCTACAGTACTAGGGTTAGAGCAACACACTGAACTGCGCAGTGACCTTATAATGCTTTTCTTGCGTTGCCCAGGCTGCAGCGCCAGGAGTGTGGAGTCTTCCCTCCGAGCTGCTGCTGCAGCAGCTGCGTTCTCTTTGATCTGAAGTTCTAAGTGCCTCTGGATTGCCAGGCCAAGTTCTTCAGGGTCCACTGAGGCACCATACACCTCCCACGTCATACCCTCAGCATCCCACTCCACCTCTTTCACAGGGGTCCTTTGACACGCTTGCTCTGTGGTGAGGGACGCATCTGAGGTCAAATCTGCCCTTAAACTGATGTCAGCAAACATGTGAAGATCCAAAGATACGAAGGACACAGTCTGCAAACCAACATCTCTGAGCTCGTGGATGGATGTCATGGTGGTGGCGTCTGTACGGTCGATTCTAAAACAAGAGGTGTTCTGTGCCTTTAATTCGGATCCACAGTAGTGGCCTGTGCTATCCAGTCTGGTCTCGCTGACCGAGGACACAAGTGGTGGAAATCCAAGGAAACCGGAATGGAGTTGTGACCTTTGACCTGCACAAGGGCTTCCTGCACAAGTCGGCCTCGATATCAAATGTCTGGGACAGGGAATGATGCTGCAAGAGTTCCTCAAATAGGCAGCATTCATCATGTGACCAGCACAAGCCAACCTACGGCATGCGGTTAGATGATGGCTTTCAGAGTCACTCTGAGTGTGGTTCACTGTATTTGCTACCTGTTGTGTGAAGCTATTGCTTACAGATAAAGAACCCATCCTACAAGCTGTTCTGCAGCAACCACATCCCACAAAGTTCTCAATAGGCCCGCAACACCAACAGCATCCCTCCCTGCTTACCGGACCCTTCGTCCTTAGATCCCGGTTAGCAGACAGAGAGTGCGGCACTCCACCATGAGTCTGATTTGGTCCCAGGAGAAGATCTTGCATCAGAGTCGTTCTCAGGGGGCCCTCTGTGATGCTCCAGGGTCTTGAGGTTCCTCCATGCCAGATTCCTGTCTCAGGGCAGCTGTTTCCACTACACACGCTCCCATGTTCAAAGTCACACAAGTTCACAGAGACTCCTGTGGCTGGTCCACCCAGACTGTCGGCCCTCGCTGTGCAGGCTGCACTGCTGATGCTCTTTCGTAAGGGCTGGCGGCACCATGCCACCTCCATGTGTTCAGGAGGTCCTCGCATCATTTCTGTGGAGCTTTTGGATAAAGAGATGATTGGCAGCTTGTCCTCCACTGTTTCGCCGTGCACAGATCCGAGACTGATGCTTTGGAGGTAGATCATGGACGTAAAATGTTTTCCTTCCTCCATTGTGAAGCATCTACCAAACAGGAAAGACATACAAGACATACAAGACAACCAATTATTGAAGTATAAATTTAACATCCGTAACTTTTGCCATCTCCATCTCTGTTTAAAACATGCAATTGCAAATTACTTAGTTATTAATTACATTGACCTTTAGTACATTAAGCACTAAATTTCATAGTTATTTTCTTAACAAATAAGTTTAAATTCAAAGCAATTTTTGTACGAACAAGCTACACATATACACAATATAGTAGCTGTGTCTTTGTTTTTATGGACGAGACATAATGCAGACGCTGGTTCTATATGTAAAATGACTGATTTTTAGATTTTTTTAATTAAAGACAACTAAATCTAATCTTAGTCTTAAAATCATTAGATACATCATGAGCCCACCAGCTTCACTTAGGAGCACGTATGGGTTAGGTGAACACAGAAGAGTGACATGCTGAATGAACAAAACTAGAGTAGGGTTAGTTAACCCTGTCCAAAAAAACACCTCAAAACATTAAATCTCACTTTAGACGCTCCAGCAGATTGTTAGGGAGACACACATACTGCTGAAGCTACTACACACACACACACGAGAAAATAACCTTTACAAGCTGCAGGCACAGTGACGGATGTTATCTCTACAGTCATGATGGGAAAACATGACACTTCACTGCATCTAAAAATAACCCCCACCCCACACACAACAGTACAGCTGCTTTAAGACACTTTATATGTGTAAACATACACGCATTAAATAAAAAACACCTCACCTCCTCTTACTAATGTTAGAAAACCTACATGGTGCAATAAGGTCTTTCCTTGTTTTAAAATCTTATTTCACAAGACCGCTCTCTACAACGACACAGCTGCGGTTTCCCTTCTGATCACAGGTAAGTCAACAACCCCTCCTCTTCCTCCACACACACACACACACACACACACACACACACACACACACACACACACACACACACACACACACACACACACACGTACACACCTGTGACTTCTTCCTCTGGCCTCGCTCACTTCTCTCTTCTCCTCTGATGTGCTTCAGAGAGGAAAATCCATGATGAACATGGAGAAGACGCAGACTGACGGTGTGAAGGCAGGGAGGGCTGTACGTGTGCCCCTTCAGGAGGCAGGCAGGGGACAGAGTGTGTGTGGGGTGGGAGTGGGTGAGAGTCAGTAAAGGAAATCAGACAGCCTTTCTGATTCAACACAATACTTACAAGCAGTCTCTTACTCTGTCTCTCTGTTTTACACACACACCCTGACTCTTACTCATCCAATCTCAACCAGTCTGTCTTCCCGTTGCTATAGAAACAGCCATGCTCGATAGGAGCACAATGCATTTTCATGTCTTTTTTCAGTTGTCATGGGAACAATGAAAACAGCCTCTTTGAGGCCTGGTGGATGCTGGGAAATCATAATCTCATAGGACTCATGAGTCCTATATTATCTCAACACATGCACTGCAGTCACAGTTTATCAGTTCATTATAATGAAGAGTAATGAATAATAAAAAGTTCTTGCATTAACATTAATGGAACTTTTGTAACATTATTAAAAAATTGGACATTTAAAATGTATATATAATGTAACTGCAAGAATGTTGTTGATAACTTTAAAATAACTTTAGCCAATGTTCTGAGAATGTTCCCTGTGAGCTGAGTATCTCCTGTGGAGGAAGAGGCAGACCTAATGACTACCTCAGCCTGATACCAACCACCCCCACAATCCCACAATGCATGTCTAGCACTGCCCGTTGCCACTTAAATTCCAATTTTGTTAAGATTTACATTTGCCAAAAGCACATTTAATAATCTAGAATCAGTCTTTTAATGCCGGGTTATCATTGTAGCAGCTTATTAAAACTGGGGACTGTTGTTACCAAAGACCAACATCCATTCAATAAAAGATGTTTTCTGTATGTGCTTTGCGATACCAGGAGGAGATCAGCTGGTTGTGGTTCAGTGCTACTAACCAGTGCGCTCATTGCCATGGTAACATCCCGCTGGTTAAACCGCAGCTGTTGTTGTCTGTTGACCGATGACATCACCAGTCAAAGGTCCAGTGAACAGGTCAGCAACCCACAGGAACTGGACAGGCAATAAAACAGCACACAAACTACAGTGAAAAACAGTGACCGAAGGAAATGAAGACGGTTTATTGTTAGCACAAACGTGAGAATGAGGTTTGCTTGTAATGACAACATTTTGATTGGTTGTTCCCCAGGGTCACATTAGAACAACAGTGCGCCATCATGCAGGCCTCAAAAATACAGACACAGACAAACACACACACACACACACACACACACTCAGTGTTGATCGCTCAGACTTAGACTGTCTGGACAACATCTTGTGATCTGGCTTGTGAATTTTCATTTTTGGGTGCCTTTGAAACCATATAAGGTTCCACTCTCTAATGCAAATGGAGGAAATGAGTTGACTTTTGGGATGTGGTTTTTCACCAGATCTCCTGCTTAGGCCATCCAGATGTTCCAAAGCACTTGAACGTTCAGCTTCACAAGTGGGTGTGCAACACTGCTGCTCTCAGACTTCGGTTCCTCTGAATGTTTTTCACTGAGCACTTGATGACTTTATATAACTTGGGTCAGCTTCCCAGTAAAGTTCGGTAGGCTGAACCCCACCTGATGGTCATTGTTGGCACCTCAAAAAACCGCGGAGCATCGCTTAAGAACCTCTACAGACACAGTGTACTGGCCATTAGTCTGTTTCAGCCTGACCACCGTTACAGCCGAAGAGAAACCAAATGGGTAACACAAGGTGCCGTGGAACACGCGCTCCCCATCGCTGAAATACGGGCCCTCCTCCCAGGCCAACATGGAGCTGTCCTCCTCACCCATGTCAGCCAGGTTACAGAGGGCCAGCAGGCAGGAGCTCCGTGGTTAATCGATTTTTAGTACAACATTCAGTGCCACTTTGACCACTCTAATGCAGACCTGCACTAAACCCTCCAAATCCTCAGTCTCGCCAGATTTTCAACAGAGATTGGAGTAAAGGAAAGATGACTCTTAGGGAGATACAATGATTACAAATGCAGTTGTATTGAATCAGACTAATTAATCCAAATAATTGAAAACATAAACAATTTACTTTTATTAATATCTGTCAGGATGTACAAAACTGATAAATGATAATTAACTACATTTATACATTTTCTGAGGAAATCGTGATTGCTGATTGCTTGTTCATACTGTCGCCATGATGCTCGGGTATTGCAGGTGCCATGTGGTTGCTAAGGTGTTTTGAGTGGTTGCCAGGTTTTTTTTAGGGTTTTCTTGGTGGTTGTTAATAATTTATGAACATGTTTCAATATAAGCTCCTGATGAGCAATCTGCAAATCTTACGGAGTACAAGCTACAGTCGTTCACATACACTACAAAACACAAAGAAATAGTCTGAAAATTAAAAAATGTCCCATCAAGAAGATATGTTATGTTACTTATTCCTCAAACTAAATTGATCAGAAGTGGTCAAACTGAGTACAACAGAATCGTTTCATTAAGGAGTTCTGAAACAAGACTAACAGAAACTGTGTACGTTTGTTTTTTACCGTAAACACCAAAATAAACGTTTAAGGGCATCAGAAGACTGCTGTGGTATAAATCAAATCACATTAAGAAACATGAACACATTGCTTCTGATTGAGCAGAATGCAGTATTCACTTTTGAGAAAAGGTGAGAAGTCTAACATTATAAAACTGAAGTTATCTTTCAAAACGTTTTGCACTCAGAATTCACAGTGTCTCTCTGGGCCCCACAAGCACATGAAACTAAGCAAGACCTGCACTGGTGGCATTCAGTCCACTTGAAATGGTTTCATATCCCACAGAGACTAACGTTAAGACGCTGCTCTCCATCTCTGTGGGCTGTGGAACCTCAGGAACGACAGACTCCAGCCGCATCTGTTTGTCTTTCTTTCGAACTCTTTTGCTTTTGTCTTTCGGTTTGTCATCTTCTGTGACAGCTTTGGGCTTCCGGTTGCGTTTCCGGATCCGCCTCGCTGGAGGTTCAGGTTTGGGGTCGGTGTTCCCTGAGAGGATTCGAATTTGTCGGTCGATGACGGTATCGATGATGTCAAGAGCCACGTCCATCATTCCGTTACCGAGACCGTGTGTGACATTGGAGAACAAGCGGCTGTTTGTGGGATCATTAAAAATCTTCCTCATCTCTTCTAGATAGTTCCTGTTTTGACAGGAAGATACAACCAAAACAACAGCTTGAAAAGAATCACAAACATTTATACAATTCCACAGCTTCTCTAGTGTAGATTGTGGAAAGGCTGAACGCATTAGAACATTACAACAACATGACATCAATCTTCTACCTCGTCTCGATGATTTTGGACCAGTGCTGCACCTGGTTCGCTTCAGGAAGCAACTGTTTTGCCATGTTCTCATAATCCACATACTGCAGCGCAAAGTCCTTCATGTCTCTGCAAAGTGCCGCTGTGTCACCTGTAAACATAAAGTTGCAGGTTACTTTACATATGCATGTTGAAGTTAAACAATAAAGCCAATCTGAAATTGATTTTTGTTCATTTTTAACCTAAAAAAATACAGATTACAGCTCAATTTGCTCAATGCTAAATTCTATTGGAACTTATTTTGCTGAATGTCTTTAACTTGATGCATTTTGTAGTGGAGAATGTGGTCCAGGCTTACCTTCAGTTAGTTTGGAAAATGAACTGGACACGGCTGTGTTGGTGCTTGGCAAGAGACTGAAGACGTTGAGGGACTCCAGCAGGGTCTTCTTACTGGCTGGACCTCTGCTGACCCTCGTGTAGGCGGCCAGAGATCGGAGCGACATCTTCTCGGGTGGTTCCAATCTCCTCTTCACCTCCTCGTAGTGGATCTGGTACTTGCGGGCCTTTGAGCTCTTCATGTTGGGGTCCAGCAGGGAGGCGACTTCTGCAAACGGGACCTGCAGTGAGTTCACCGCTCCGTCCTGAGAAGATGCACTCTGGTCCTCTGGTAGACTCTGTGGTGCCACATGGTCTTGTGTTGAAATATGGACTTGTGCTTCCATGTGGCTCTGAGGTGGCTGAGGATGTAGATGCGTCACCGCCTGGATGTGCGACTGGTTCTGGAGATGAGATGGCACCTGGATGTGGGATGGAACGGCGTGCTGCATGTTCTGGCAGGAGACTTCCTGGGGTAGGACATGCTGCGTGATGATCTGCGTGATGTTTGGAGGTTGCGGTTGAGGCTGATACATGGATATAATGGGGTTACTGACAGCGAGATGGACAATCTCACTGTTCTGAGAAACAGCAGACATGTGCATACCCGCAGACGGATCCATTTTCCTCTTTCACCAGTACAGCAGCTTTTGTGTCACTTTGAATCTAAGAAACAAGAACAATCTGAAAATAGTTTCTAAAAATATTTATATAAACGATATGAAATTATTATACCAAAGAAACACATTATTTTACTAATATGATGCAACATTTCAGCAGGATATTTAATAAGAGAAAATCATGAAAACTCAGGATCAAATCCACAGAAGTGATGTAAACATGAAAAAGACCGGAAGAGAGTCGCTTGAAGGAAGGTGATAAAAATGTTTCATAAAATTCATTTTGATTAAAGTTTTCTGTGTGGTGAGCCATGTTCACAGTACAGTCTCTTATTGACCAGTATGTTCCGGCACTTTAATCGTGTATTATCGTGCTGATTTATTTATTTAAGTTTCGGGACATTTCGACGTCGGCAAAGCCATCACGTCATCACCATGACCGTGAGGGCTCGTGACGTCACGATCGCGCGCGGATTTATTCTGGACGTGGAGGTTTAACTTGACGTGATGAGGTTTACTTTGACGTGGAGAGGTTTGCACTGAGGTTTACTTCTGACGTGAGAGGTTTTACTTCTGACGTGAGAGGTTTTACTTCTGACGTGAGAGGTTTTACTTCTGACGTGAGAGTTTTACTTCTGACGTGAGAGGTTTTACTTCTGACGTGAGAGGTTTTACTTCTGACGTGAGAGGTTTACTTCTGACGTGAGAGGTTTACTTCTGACGTGAGAGGTTTACTTCTGACGTGAGAGGTTTTACTTCTGACGTGAGAGGTTTTACTTCTGACGTGAGAGGTTTACTTCTGACGTGAGAGGTTTTCACTTTGACGGGGGGGGTTTTCCTGGTGAGTGAGAGTTTTACTTCTGACGTGAGAGGTTTTTACTTTGACGTGAGAGGTTTTCTTTTTGTTACGTGAGAGGTTTTACTTTGACGTGAGAGGTTTTACTTTGGACGTGAGAGGTTTACTTTTGACTTTAGTGAGAGGTTTTACTTCTGACGTGAGAGGTGTGGTGTTTTTCTTCTCGCGGAGAGGTTTCCCTCCCCCTGGACGTGAGAGGTTTTACTTTCTGACGTGGAGAGGTTTACTTCTGACGTGAGAGGTTTTACTTCTGACGTGAGAGGTTTTACTTCTGACGTGAGAGGTTTACTTCTGACGTGAGAGGTTTTACTTCTGACGTGAGAGGTTTTACTTCTGACGTGAGAGGTTTTACTTCTGACGTGAGAGGTTTTACTTCTGACGTGAGAGGTTTTCGGCGGTGGTGTGAGAGGTTTTACTTCTGACGTGAGAGGTTTTACTTCTGACGTGGAGGTTTACTTCGGGGGGGCCTACTTCTTGCCGTGAGAGGTTTTACTTCGACGTGAGAGGTTTACTTCTGACGTGAGAGGTTTACTTCTGACGTGAGAGGTTTTACTTCTGACGTGAGAGGTTTACTTCTGACGTGAGAGGTTTTACTTCTGACGTGAGAGGTTTTACTTCTGACGTGAGAGGTTTTACTTCTGACGTGAGAGGTTTTACTTCTGACGTGAGAGGTTTTACTTCTGACGTGAGAGGTTTAACTTTTTTTTTGACGTGAGAGGTTTTTCTTTGACGTGAGAGGTTTTACTTCTGACGTGAGGGTTTTACGTGGGGTTTCTTGACGTGAGAGGTTTTACTTGCAGAGGTTTTACTTCTGACGTGAGAGGTTTTACTTCTGACGTGAGAGGTTTTACTTCTGACGTGTGGAGGAGAGGCCGCCGCCGTGAACGCGCCGTTTATCCGCTCCGGGCGGCTCGTTCACGCCCGGCCTGACCGTCCATTACACAAGTTTGTGACACTATTACTTACCGCGCTACGGTTAAGTCGCTTTTAAAGCTCACTGATCTCAGAACAGTCCATGCCGAGCCCACTGAAGGTCTTCTTCTTCACCGACTCCGTTTCAGCGGGTTGCAAATCAGGAGACGGGGCACAGACGCCATAGCTGCGGGAGCTCGTGCGTTCATTGGTCGATGCTGCTGTCAATCATAGTCATTGCTGGTTCTTATTCGCCGAGGCCCGTGTCAGTCGTATTACGTCAGCATAAACAGGCGGAATATCCGGAGCTTAACAAAGCTCGTGTTACGCGCTTCACAAATAGTGTTAGTGATAAAGGGATTTATTTTTAATAACACAAATATGTTATTGTTTTTATTTATATTGGGTTTATCATGTTAAATTACATTATGTTTATACATGTGGATGTATTGTTTGCTGCATTTGTCGTTTTTTCATTTGGCATGAAAGAAATCCATATTTAAATACATGGCTGAATGTGAATGTGATGAAAGCAGCAATCCTGATTTTGCGTCTCGTCTGACCTTCAAGAAAGTTGAAAACTGGTTCATGTTTGTTACTAGATCTCGTCAGTAGGTGGAGCAATTTCCACTCAAATGGCACTCGGTTCACTCTCATGAGAAGTGGTGCTGTCCATCAGAAGCTGTAATGTCTGCGCTTCAACCTCGTCTACAGAATCTCGATAATGAACTTCAGTGGGTCTGTACAGCTGGAGATGTATTAAATGAAATGCTGTCTTCAGCTTTCTTCTGTCTTAAGGCTAAATTCTCTCAGTTGTTGTTCTGGATTTGCCTGTTTAGATCTTCTAAAGCCATTCTGAAATGTAAAGAACATCATCTTCATCCAGGATGATGATACGGAGCTCATCTCTAACACACAGGGAGTGTTTATGACGTTCTCAGTTATTATGAAGTCTATGATTTTCTGTAAAAAATAAAGTGACCTCTTGTGACACTGTATTGCTTTACAGCAAAGACCATTACAGGCAAGTGGGAAACAGCAGGAGAAGTGTTTAAAGCTGCAGTGTGTAACTTTTGCCTCTGGATGTGCTGTTGGTTTACATTAATGCACATGACCTGCACAGCCTGAACGACTTCAGCCATCAAGGAAAGTCTGATACGTTTTGATAGCAGATCACCGTCTGTTAAACGTGCACAAATGAATCGTGCACGAGTCCAGGAACGTATATAAGAGAAAACAGACCCAGCTGCAAAAATGCTTTTTATTAAACACTTTACCAGATCAAGATTCAATACTAACAAAGCTGTGGGAAAGACCTGCTAACGTTCAGACAAACACTTCGCTGTCATTTCATAGTTTTATTAAAAGTATGATCATGCAAATGCAGATGCATTTCCCTATTCTAAATACGGTATATCACTTCTATTCACCAATGGCATGGGTTTCATATGGAGATGCAAATACTCGGAGATTTCCTCTCGTCTGAATGAAACGCACGACAGTGGAGAAAGTTTGACCAAAAGCAGACATGCACATCAGCTGGCCGGATGGGCAAGTTCATTAAGATGTCACGGGACGGACGTTTATTTCTCTACATCTACACTAGCTAGTGTCTTCTCATCTCAGTCCAGTTCACTGTCGTGGAGCTGAAGAAAGGGATGGATTTAAACATGAATAAATACAAATACAACAGACAGTGTAGTTATAGTTTGGCCAGGTAAGGCAGCAGGTCCCCATAGCACATTAAAAAAACAATAAAGAAAAGGAAGAACAGAGCATGAGAAACAGAGCAAGAGACGCGAACAGACGCGCTCAAAGGCGTGACGTAATCTCGCGTCGCAAGTTAAAGGGACGTGCGGGTGATACGTCACGGAGCCCCGCGTGAGCGCGACACGTATTTACAGACCGTCGGCACAACCTTCATCAAGAACGTTGTTAGTGAAACGTTTTAAAAACGTTACAGAGCCGAGAAGGTCGAGTAACGTGTTTGTAAACACGCGGTGACGTTAATACAATGTAAAACGGGACGTTTCGTAGAACAAAATAACATCTTTAATGTTTATGTAACTAACAGAAACGTTAGGGAAGCGTTCTTACAACCTTTAACTTGTTAGCTGGGTTGTGTTCAAAAACGACAGACAGAGCAGTGAATTTTAATCACTGAAACACACATGCTGTATTACTGCAACGTAACGAGAGCTGCTGCTGCTCCTGCTGCTCCTCCTGCTGCTCCTCCTGCTGGACGAGCTGACACGGTTACAGACATCACAAACACACAACACAACTGCAGGTGCATGTGAGGACACTCACAGCATTGCTGGAGCTTGTATGGGGTTCATGTGTTTAGAGGCAGCGGTGACTGCAGGGTCTGTATAAACTGCTGCTCTGTTTGAGAGCTTCCAGACCTTCTTCATATACACTGTTAAACACATTCAGTCTATACGGGGCTGTCACAGAATAAAGTTACACACGTTTCCATCTCACACACACAAAATCTTTCCCTCAACCTGGATTGCAAGTGTTATCTCCTTTAAATATCTCTGTATAACTTTACATGTCACAGATTTAGATTAACATAAAAAAATGAGTCTTAAAAATTCAGACTGAACACTATGACAGTCCAAACAAAAAAGAAAAAAGCAACAAAAATGAAAGAGTTCCACACCAACACGAGAGAATATTAATATCTGGGCTGTACAAACTCTGGTCACATAAAGAAAAACCAACACCAAACAGAAACATTCCTTAAAAACACTAAAAACTACACTGTGTTCTTTTCTTTTTGATATGAAGAACTTCTTAACTACTTATCAGTGTTGCTTAGACGCCCCATTCCCTTAATTTTCACATCATTTTATATCCAAAAATCTGCAAAGTACACAAGTTTCAGAAGACGATCATGTAAACGTGAGCAGGTCCCATCACCTCCACAACCGCACCCTCCCCCATCCTGATTTACTTACCTATACGCTTTTAAACTTGACTGTACTTTCTGTTTCAGCTACAGACTTTGTTTACAATATACAGTATATTTAGATCAGTACATACAACACCTTCTGAACATCTTTTACGGGCAAAACATTTCATGGGAAAAGGACAAAACAGCAGCCCGGGTGGGCATCAGATACATGCACCGTCCCTTTGGCAGGGCCACAGCCGTGGCCAGCTCCCATTGGTCAAAGAGTGGATGTTAGAGTTCCTCACTGGTGTGTCTGTAACTTTAAGAGCTGTCATCCAGCTGGCCTGCATGTGCCCGTCCAGCCACACAGAAACATTCCCGTTATCTGGAGAATCCAGGCAAGCTGTAGGAAAAAAATCTGTTTTTATGCTATTGTAAATGAAAATTGTGCAAAAGTGTGCGCTTGTTTCTCCTGCTTGATTTACACGTTTATTCCTACATGCTAACCACGGTTGATGCCAAGAAAGTTTTAATGAAGAGAAATAACCTATTACAAAAAACCTAGCTAAACAAATATTTTATGAACTTTTTCCAGAAACACAAACAAAATAACAGTTCTTTTTTAACACATTATTACGACACTAAAGACATAGTGTAAACAAATGTATTCAATAAGAACAATAACTATAAAATAACTATATAAGCATCCACATCAACAAACGATAACATGATTATTCTAAGATCACATGCTGTAGTAAATGTGTGTGCCCTTTAAATCTGGATGGATTTTAATTGGCTGTCATTGTTGCATCATTCATCAGCGGGAAAAAAATGATCCAAACGATCATTGTTGTAGTTGCGGTGCAGCCTCTGCTAATCGTTTAAATTTAGAACGATTTTTAAAACTTCACATTTATTGTTACAGTTATTGTTCTGGATGGTAACAAGCCCTTACACTGTGTGTGTGAGACTGGCGTGTTCTCACCTGAATCTCGTGCGGTTCACTGTAGTGGGGCAGCTGGTGCTCCTGAGCAGTGGAAGTGGACATTTAGCCACTTGCCATCGCGGCGGTGCCACACGCGCGTCTCCTCTGACTGGCAGCTACGCGGGTGGCCCTGGCAGTCGATGTACCGCGTTAACCGAATGTATGCGATGCAGGCAGCGTCCTCTCCAATGAGGTGAACATGAGGGTTCAGGATAGTGGTATGAACGGGTTTGTTGTTCTTACTAAACACTGTAACCACCAAATACACACACGTCACTTCTCAATCCAGATCACACAGAGGTGTTTAGAATCAGCAGTAGACAATCTATATGTGGAAAAGTGCTTATAATAAATGGAACTCACAGTGCTCAAAATGGAACTTGTGGAAGTCCATCCCCTCCACCAGGTTGCCCAGAGCTTCAGGCTCAAAAGAGGTTAGACCAGGGTCACAGATTCTCCTAAATGTGGCAAGAGAGAATATGATTATACTAAAGCTCACCTAAAAAAACTCCAGACATAAACGGTTAATGAGTTGAACTAGTTAATGAGTTCACCCAAAAATGAAAATTCTGTCTTCATTTACACATGTATGACAGTGTTTTGTGAGGACGGTTTTACTCGTGTTAAAACCGTATGATTTTTATTCCTCCGTGGAAATCATACAGTTCTGGAGCACCGTGAAGTTGTGTTAATTATACATTTGACAGAATTGAATTTTTCTGGCAAACACTTATTTTAAAAGTAACCCCCCTCCACCCCGGACAGGTGTATCAGTTTACACACCATGGATTAGTTTCGTTCATTTTTATAGAATTTCTTTCAGCCAGTTTCACACACTGTTGACATTGATGGTATCAAAATTAAAATATTTCAGTTTTGTGTACACGTGACTCACGTATATGCTTCAAAGTCTCCACTGTTGACAGCCTTGATCAACTGCTCGGTGATCTTTATTATCTCCTGCTTACGAGCTATTAAAACCGGGACAGAGGAGAGGAATGATGGAGTGATGAGAGAAAGAGGAAATGAAAGTGGACAACAGAACAATTATAAATGATTAATGCAGATCAGAATGCAGTGCGTTCACACTTTGCTTTACAGTACATAACTCATAAGTACATACTCATAAGTACATAAGTATTGTGGCCTGTTTACACCAACAGAGAAGCAATCATTTGCACCAGAACTCTTCACACCGAACACAATGCAAATGTGTCAGTTCTGACAGTGAAATGTCCATTTGCATGTTTAACCAGAAAATACAAGCACCTGCTAATACAGACGTGTGGCTATATGCACCACTAGCATCAACAAATCAAACAGCAAAAACAACGTTTCAGACGTGACTGAAAAGCTTGTATTTTATTGGTCAACAAATCGATCTGTGATGGAATAAAGATCCTTTTAAAAATGTTTGCACCTGATCAACAACATCAACAATGTTTAATTTGAAGTGAATATTGCAAACATTTGCACTCAATGTAAATATGTCAATAAATAAACATCATCTCCATTACATTTAATACTCTAAATGACAGAACAACAGTTAAACAAAACCAACAAATACAGAGTTCAGTGATAAAAAACTCCAATAACAGTCAATGTGTTTGTGCAAAAATCTCTGATCCGGGAACAGCTCTGATGTCTGAAACCTCAGAACATTCACTCACACGTTTAGAGAGTGATGCACTGTAGTGAAAACCATGACCAGAAGATACGCAGATCAAAAAGGTCAGAGTAGCTACCACAGGACTGTTTCAAACACAATGCAGGGCTGTAGCAAGTACAGTTGAGTGACATGCAAAAATGGTGAAACACTATCCGGGGTGAGAATGGGTTTGTGGACGGTACAGAAGATGTCACATACTGTTGGGAGGGGACAACAGGGTCTTGAAGGTTTGAGGGAGGTTGAAGGTGCTCAGGTGGTACGAGAATATCTTCACTTACTGGCTGGAGAACCCTGCGGTGAAGCCACCGGAGCGGGCAGCTCGTCCCCGGGACTGCACTGACTCATCACAGCACTGTCACAGTTCACCCCCTGCGTGCTCTCGGCTGGCACAGCCCCAAAACCACACGGCACCAGAAGAAAAACACACACATCTCTCATGCCCTTTACCAGCCGAAACACACTGAGACAAACACTACAAAATCTCTGGCAGCATTACATCATGACCAGACTGCTTAAACAAGACGCTAGATGAGACGTTTAAATGAATTGGTTGATTCATTTCCAAATTAGACAAATGAAGCAGTTTAGAGGAACAGAACTACAGATCCCGGACTTTCCAGTTGGGTTATGGGTAATGGTGTGCCGCAGGTGTGTCTATAGCCTTAGCTCATTGTGTTTGGACAACAGCAAACTCTAAAGTTGTTTTTCAAAGTGCCAATTCAACAGTTTCCTGTCCTCGTCAGCTAACCTCAGATTTGACTCCAGAGGTAATGATCAGACTCTACAAGCTGCTATTGTCTGTCCAGGCTGGGAGTAAATAAGAAGAGGAAATTCATTTGAGTTGTGACCAAAAACTGTATCAGAGAGAGTCCCCTGGAAAAAAAACATTCCCGCTCACAACATGCTAATGGTTATACAAGACACAACACATCAACACACAGTGGGGTGGAAAAACAGGATTCACACACAAAATGTATGAGGAATTCTAATAAGACACTGACACCAACATCTCGAAAAATCTGTTTATATCAATTGTTTTTGTTAGTTTGAATGTAGCAGGCTCGCATCTCATTTTTAAGATGTGTGTTGACTTGTTAAATGTTTGCTGTTGTTTTGCATTATGAAATCACACTGCTGCAGGCATGCAGAGGACAGAAGGTCTGTGTACCTCGCCTACCTTTCATATCCTCTTCTTCATTGGTGTTACAGCTCTCTGTGGAGCCCTGGAGACAGGAAACAAAGACAAAATCACAAAACATTCTTGCAGTAATGCTATTAGACCGTTTTTTATCATATATAATTTGTCATATTTCCAAAGTCAGTGGAACATTTTAATAACGTTACAGAATTAAAAAATGTTAACCATGCAATATAGGTAATATGATGACTGAAAACTGGACATTTTGAAAGTTCCTAGAACATTCAAAATAACATTTTTGCTACATAATGGAAATGTTAGGGAAACTTTGACAACCTAAAATGGTTTGAGTAATAATTCATTAAAAGATCTGATTATGAGTAATGAAATGCATGCAATCTCTCCCCACTGCAGCCATGCGGGGTTACCTTGGGTCTGTCGGCAGGGTTGTGCACAACTGTAGTTTGTGGCTCCTGCAACTTTAACATGATTTCACAACATGATTAAAGTAGACAAGACTCTCAACCACAAGTTAAAACAAATTCCTTCAGAAATAAACACACATACAAACCCACACGATTATAAAGCTGCTGTCTGGACTAAGACACAAATTAAGACTTCAGGAAGAAATAAAGAAAAATGTTCTAATGACTCCAAAAACGACTTTATGTGAAAATAAACACGAGGGGTTTTGGAGAACAGAAGATACATCACATTCACATCTCACTGCACATCAAACCAGACACATTCATGCACTTAAAATAATAATGCCATGTGTCCCAAAGATCTAAAGATGCAGCTCTCCAATTCATTCAACCCTGATTTACTCATATTAGACGCATGATTTTAATCTTCCCTCAGAGTAACTTCCAATAATTTTCCTCAAAGGTGAAAAGTAATTATCCAACTGAAAAATGTCTGTATTACATCAGAGGTGAATACAGCTGTTCTTCTGTTGCATCATGCAGTATGCTTTTGACACATGAAGATGGACTAACAAGTGACACCTAATGCATAGCAAACTGCAGGTCTGGTTTAATTACTGAATACATGCAAACCCTGCTGTAAAATCACTTTGAACCAGGTTTAGACTGGTCTCTCAAAACTCTTTAAAACCAGTAAACAATCAAGAGAGTAAGACCAGCTAAGACCAACACATCACAGGTTAAAACTGATTTTTCAGCATGAAAACGGTTTGTTGCAAAACATCTGACATGCACCAGTCACTACGTACACATTTCAACATGTAATATGGAATTGGGTCAAATGAATAAACGGGCCACAGAAAGTGTTGAATGTAAAGAAGATACCATTGGTGCAGAGGCGGCTGTGTTGCTTTCTTTCATGGCGTTCACTACAGCGCTCACTACACTGTTTTTAGTGTTGTTTGTCTGGGGATGAAACAGAGAGGACAGCAGATACAACTTCCTTTTCAGAGAGATGACATCACTAGGGACACAGCCAATCATCCTGCCGTCAATCGGCTGGAAGCCAATCAGGACTAAGTTTAAAGAAACGTCACTAATCAAACCTCTCTTTTACTGGGCAAAGAAAAACCACACATTACATGAAAAATTACTGGCTGGAGAACCCTGCCAGAAAATTGATGTTACAGTCATCCATCATTTGCACAGCACTGAGACAATTTTAATATTTATTAAGATATCAAACACAGAAGCTCTGCCTCAACTGCCAAAACCAGAGGCTCCGGTCACTAATGGAATCTGACAGCACCACATACGCTCCATGTTAAGTCAAGATAATGTATAAGAGTGTCTTGAGGGTTACCTTCCTGCTCTCTGCCTTTCTGAGTAAACTTGCTGTAGGAAACAGAAACACGGCATTAGTCCTCAAACACTAAACTCAAATAAACTGCCAATTTAAAGAAATAATGAACATGTCTGGTGATAAATTCCATTGTTTTTCCCAGTGTTCCTCCTTTTCCCTGTCATTCAGGAGACGAAGGTACAAGGGCCGGATAATAATTCATGAATTCAGTTTGACAGCCCTGTGGCCAGAATCCTTCAGCTAAAGACTTTAAGACTTTCTTAAAAGTAATGCAGCTGAGCTGATCAGCAGGAAAGAAGAAGCCAGATAAGACAAAAGCAATTCAGAAAGAGAGACAGAGGACAGGACAGTGTGAAGAACTGAGCTCAAAGAATGAGGCGACTCACCTGTGAAGTTTCTAGAAACCAGCATTGTGGTCAGAATAGCTCCCTGAAAGAACACAGAGAAAATCACAATGCTGTGCCACCTGATGAAGGAACACTGGAGATACAGCTAAAGGGTTCCTCACCCCCTGTGCTTTACCTTGAGTTTTCTGCGGGCGTTGAACTTGCGCAAACACTCCACAGTCTCCTGACGATGCATCATGGATGCCACTGTGGACCGTTGCTGAAATTATAACCAATGCAAAGAGATTTTGATATTGTTCATCACCATTATTCTGGGATTTGAAAGCATGCAGGTTGTTAAATATGGGCTACAATGGCAACATGAACATCTTGACTTATTCTGAGGGTTCCATCATTTGGAAATTTAGAACTTTTTATGTGGTGAATTAATTTTAAAGGTACAGTTCACCCAAAATGAAAATCTTGTCCTCACCCTCATGTTGTCCAAAACCCAGACGATTTTCTTTCCTGACTGTAATGATTATCATTTGGGAGTGAACTATCCCTTTACATTTCAAAGGAGTTCAGAGGTTTCCTAATGGATTTTTGTTGGACTGCAGTTTGTTGGCAGGGTAACTTACACACACCCACGGGTGCTTGAGGGCCTGCTCCGCTGTGATTCTCTTGGCTGGGTTGATGGTCAGCATTTGGTTGATGAGGTTCTTGGCTTCAGGGGTGACAGTGTCCCACTCTGGAGACGGAAACTGTAGCGGGCAACAGAGTTATTATACTTTTGTTTTTAGTTTTATTGTAGTTTTATTAAAATTTTAAATTAGCTTTAGTGCAATTTTAGTTACTTTTTTACATCTTGTTATTGGTGTATATGAATATATGATCTTTATACACAAAAACACCAAGATTGTTTTTCACCGGTGCACATACGGAGCAGTCTGGCCTGTAGCCTAATGAAATCAAACATATTATAATGCAGCGTGCAGGATTTAATGAGTCACAGCACAGTCTCTCTCACTCTACGTGTCTCTTACGCATTTCACACTGCACGGTTTCATTGTAGCCCATAACTAGAGAAGATAGGAGTTGTAATTAGCCAATAAAAATGTATCTGTGTGGCATCTGTGTCACACCATCTCTTTCATGCCAGCAGATCTTCAGCAGGGCTGTTGCGAATCATTTGTTTGTTCCAGGAACCTTCCAGGTGCATCTGTTGCATCAGCTACAATGAGTGTGTGGATGACAGTCAGAAACACTGCAGGTGTTCATAAGCTCTTACACACACACTCATTTAGCTGCGCTTTTGGCCCAGGGCACTGTTATTGCATGTCAAAGGCGGAGCTTAATTTTGTACCGCTTCAGTAAAGACGACCAATCAGAATAAAGGACTGGCATCCAGACCTGAGCACATGGCCAGTGTTGTACTGAAAGTTGACTGTGTAAGTTAGACTCCCCTGATTCTGACTGGTTCATACATTGTACTTACATCATAAGCCCCTGCCTTGATCTGCTGGTATAACTTGTGTTGATCTTCATCCCAAAATGGAGGGTAACCAACCAGTAGAATATACAGGATTACACCTGCAAAAATAGCAGAGAGAGAGAGAGAGAGAGAGAGAGAGAGAGAGAGTCCAGTTTTTGTAGTGCTATCATTATCGACCCATTTTCTTTTAACGATTAGCATTGATAATTAAGTAGTTTTAATATCTCTCATGAGGTCTATTTATACATCCTGGTACACATCCTGCGTACGCATATCATTAGACATGTCATCAGACATCGCTGTTTAAAAGCGATGCTACCGCTTTCAATAACTGTGAGAGAAATTTTCAGAGAATGTTAGCCAGTGTTCTGAGAACATTCAATGGGTCATTGGAGACCTCTGGTTTCTTATGAACTCACCACAGGCCCAGATGTCCACAGGTTTTCCATAGGGGTCCTTCCTCAGGACCTCTGGAGACAGATAGCCAGGTGTTCCTGCAAAACCTGTGACAACAGCAAACAGAACATAAACAACAGTGTAAAGGCCATTTGTATCTTCAGAAGTAAATACATTGGCCCAGAAAACAGAAGGCTCCTCTAGGGAATGTTATTCATCAGTACAGGTAAGAGCCAATGACTGCGCACCGGTGTGAATCTCATCTGGGAAGCTGAAGGTTCTTTCATATACTGACAAGATGCGTGACAGTGAAATGACACAAACTGGCATTTAGCACATACAGCAAATAAGCTTTTGCGGTCATTCCAATCCATTTCAGAGCAGAGGTAACAGGGAAGAAAACAGCAATACAAATGTTTAAATGTGTATGTGAGAGATGCAATTAGATGTTTTACCGAACCAGGCCTGTTGGTCACCCTGCACTTCGATGGCCAGCCCAAAATCAGCCAGTTTCACGGCTGCTCCTTTCATCTTACTGGCCAACAGCAAGTTCTCAGGCTGTGAAGAAAAACCGAGATAACGTTACACAATTTCATACATCACACCTCGGCAAAAACACATTTGTTATGCAAATTTTAATTTTTGGGTCAGCATCGTTGACTATTTCTCTAAGATTTCACCATTGCCCAGAAACATATAATACATCCAATTTAAAACTTTCTTACTAAAATGTAGACTTTAAATATAGACTGGATTTTCCACCCTTTATTCAATACAGAATTCAATATACTTAATTTATCAGCTCCTGCACATATATCCCCATAGCTCAACATTCAAGCGCAGCATTTCAACTCATCTGTTACCCCCACAGGTGCAAATCTCTCATTCGTCCTCATTAAACACAACCTAGAAATGAAAATTGGTGAGAGGTGCACTGGCCCCTCCCACATCCCCTCCGTCTTTTAGGCAATACCAGCAACAGTTGTCATATCACGTTCTTCACTATGGCAACCAGTCTGGGCACATCTCTACTGCTTAGCATTGGGCTCACACACACACAGGGGTGGGCAGTGTGTGCAGCTTATTACAATCAGTGGATGCGATAAATGTATGCGTTATCAAAGGTGTTGGCAAGGCTATGACAACACACACACACCTTTAATTTACACACAATGCATAAAACAAAGTGTGGATTGTAGCTCTTTCAATATTTTTCAGTATATCTTAAAATTTAAGTCTTTTCTAAAGTGGAAGTTTAAATTATATTTGAATCAAATTGTAATTTCAATGTCTGATTCAATAGGAGGTGTGTGTGTGAGTTTGTGATGGACAGGGCAGGGTGTCTGCATGGAATCCCTCAGAGGTTGTCTGGTTGCCATGGGCAGGGTTGTCGTGACGACAGGCTCGCACTCACCTTAAGGTCTCTGTGCACAATATCATGTTGGTGAATATAACTGACACTCTCCAGGACCTGATTGATGCACTGGCTGAAAACAGAGAGAATACATGAATGAAAAATGGCACATCATTCAGCATGTTTTTAAATGTTAGACAGCAGTCGGTCCTCGCATATTTTCCTTGCCCTGTCCTGAACTTCACCATCTCGTAAAGGTACGGCAGGCAGTTTCAGAGAATCTAGCAATAGCAAGCTAGTTTTGAAAGTGTAAGATCCCGCCTCTCTCAGAGCCTCCAAAGCCATGTCTCCTCAAAACACATGTACACATACATAGTTTGACAGGCAAGTAAGATGTCCTATCATTGTATTTATGGGAGATATTTCATGTTTAATGTGTTTATGTAGTTAAAATAACTTCAGGGACAGAATTTTTTATTTCAAATCTTAAATCTTCCCAAATCTCAAATCTTTTTCTATATTAAAACAACATACAGACAATATACAGTCTGTTTTAACCTGCTTTAATCCCTTAATGAAAATAAGACCATTAAAACTGATTTCCATAGCCTCCGCTGGACAATTAACAATTAAGCATCACTGTCACTAAAGCACCTCACAGACAGGTACACACACGTTATTTCATTCCTCTTAATGCTGTAATCCTATATCAGAAGGTTGAATGGGATACCTAAGCAGGACACCAGAACACAGAGAGAGAAGAGGAGGGAGAGAGAGAGAGAGAGAGAGAGAGAGAGAGAGAGAGAGAGAGAGAGAGAGAGAGAGACAGAGAGAGAGAGACAGAGAGAGAGAGAGAGGAGAGAGAGAGAGAGAGAGAGAAGGGGAGGGAGAGAGAGGATGTGTTTTGTGTGGCACCTGTTGATTGTCATTAAGGCACAAAAGGGATCCACCATCATTCTCTGTGCTTTTGAACAGTGTGAGTGTGTTAGTGTGTGGCTCACTGCAGACTGCTGCATGGTAACCATAGCAACAGTAAATTGGAGAGCCCACCTTGCGTCAGCTTCACTGTAATATTCTCTGGCCACGATATCCTCGAATAGCTCGCCCCCCGTCACACTGCGAACAGAGAGAGAGAAAGCACAGCTCAACATGTGTGACTGACCTCATTCAGCAGCGGGAGGCAAAGCTCACATTGTACACTCATGTTAACATGATAACGAACAGAAACCAGAGGGTAATTACGTTCACAAACTATCGTTCTGAGGTATAAATGTGCTCTAAATATTTACGAAATGGATGATATCATATAAAGAAAAACAAAACAAAATTTGCTTTGGTTTACCATACAACAAAATACAAAGGTACTACTGTTGTAATTGCTGCGGTTTAGCCACGCTCAGCCACGCCGCGCCATTGGTCTGATGTCTAACCCAGTTTGTAAAACATACAAACTGAGCTGTAAGATATGGAGTCGTGAGTTCCTATCACTTGTAATTCCTGTGTGATGTAACGGTCACTCTCTGATAAGCCCCACCCACCTTAGTTATTGCTCTTTTAAGCTTTCCTATAAATTTGTTCATTGCTCTATTATAATTTTGTGACACCATTAACAAATGTATATATAACAAGAATGTAACAATAGCAACCAAGGGTTTGTAACTACATTGAGTTCCACAATGCAGGACACAATCTCAAAAACAACAATCCTGACAGCACTAAATCTCATTTACTGCCACTCAAAAGCTCTACCATCACTTTTTCCTGGCAGATCACATCAAACTGAAGGATATATTTCTGCGGAAGGTGTTCTTGTCTAAAATGTGAGCTGCATTTATCTGTCTCCAGGATCAGCGTGCGGAAATTATTCACTGGAATAAAATGTCTCGGGTTTTAAAACTTCTCTCTCCTCAATCGAAAAGTAGAGATCAACCCAAGTTGGGACACCTTCAGACACTACAGCTGTTGCAAAACCTAGTGAGCTGCCTACCTAGTAGAGTTTCAAAAGTCCAGGAATTTTGGAAAATTAACAGGAGTTGACGGGAATATATGGGAATTATGGCACACAGATTGAGACGAGGCATATGTTGAGGAAACATATGTTTATATTTGAAAAAATTCTTGAGGTTTCATGAGATTCCATTTCTCACTAGGATTTGGAACACAACCTTTATTATTACCATGTCTACTGCTGCAATACAGCATACACGGTTGAGTGATCATGTGTGGGTGTGTTGGTGTGAGTGTGTGTGTATAAGAATGTGTGTGTCTGTGCGTGCGTGGCAGCCATACTCACAGGTCAAAGACCAAATAATGAAAACCTTCTTCTGAGATACTGTCATGGAGTCGAACTGAGGGTTGGAAACACAACAGACGAATCAGCATTGAAAAAAAGTCAACACAGATCATGTGTTATGAATGCACTTGTTTTTTAATGATGCAGACAGAAGGAAATCTTTTGAGCATTGCTCGCTCCATCACACAGCATTCATAACAACTTCAAGAAAAACACACAGCATATGTCAAATTAATCGAGATTATTACAAGTTAGGGGAATGCTTACAATTACAAAGCAGATTCACAGACTTAAAATAACCGTAATGAACATATGGCCTAAATGAAACAAAGTCTATCTATTAAAATCTATTATAAGAGAGAGAGAGAGAGAGAGAAAGTGCATGACAAGTTCATTTGTGTACACAAGCGGTGTGTCACGTAGACACTGAAACACTGTGAATGGAAGGGGAGAGAAATAAGGAGAGAGAGAGTCGAGTAAACACTGCCCAGAATAGCAGGACTCTTTAGTCTTTAGGACTTTAGTCTGAAAGTCCTACGAGAGCAACACAGAAGATGAAACAGAGAGGGAGAGAAAGAGATGAAGAACAACTAACAGAGATTCAGGCGAATATGTGTATATATATATACATTACTTTAATTCTGTATTGCTACAGTGAGTTAATAATCCTAAGATTATTAACTGATTGTTTGACAAGCAAGGCTCTGACATGTTGACAATCAAAACACAGTCTGTCAAAACACTAACTCAAGACTAAAAAACTAAAAACACAAGACTAACTCAAGACTAAGTGTGTGCCGACCACGCCAGCAGCAATGAGTACTCAACTTTCTCTCCTCTCTAACCTTTCAAACTCTCTCTCTCCTCTGTCTCACTGGCTCTGTTGTCGAACACTTATGTGTAGCCCAAGTAGAAAACATGACAAGCTGTCCACTTCAGGAGACACGACAGGAAGTAAAGCAAATGAGAGAGATACAGTTGACACTGAAGGAGGGAACAGAGGAGTGGAAAAAACAAATAAAAACACGCCGGATAGAGGGATGCTGGGAGACTGAAAAAGGAGGAAAGTGAGACAGGAGAAGAGAGGCTGGAACAGGTATGTAAGTCGCGGTCAGTGTGGCATAAGGTGTGGAAAGAAACAGATATTGGAACAAGCTGCCAGCAGTAGACAAATTACTGTAGTTGTCTGATAATGTCTGCTGGTTAACCAGGCGCTGATTTGAGACTGATATTTGTGATCAAGCCTCAGTCACGTTTTTCATTTGCTGATAATGACGGTTTGGTTGTTCTGCTGCCCACTAGCCTCACCCACCTCAGCACAGTTATTTATAAAGCTACTGTCCTTCACTCTCTCTCCATCTCTCTTTGCCGCTCTCTCTCTTGATGGCTATTCTGTTCTGTTCTCTCTTCTTTGGCTCTGCAAACCTCCTCACCTACAATTCTTGCTCTGCTTTTGCGTTCTCTTTTCATTGCAGTTTATTCTGCCTTTTGTCTCTTTATCTGCTTATTTTCCCCTCGTTTTTTTTCCTCTGCTGTTCATTGGTTCTTTAAAACAATGACTTTTGGGAGAGGCTGTTCCGCAGGATATATTTTTTGCTGTGAAAGTATTTTACCCTTATTCAGTCCTAGTCATCACTGGACCCAACACACACATTGTATAGACGTAATGTTTTTTATACTGTACAAACTGTGTATTCTATCCCCCTACACTAGCTCTCACAGAAAACTTGATGCTATGTTAGATTTTCAAAATAGATCATTTTGTATGATTTATAAGCTTGTTTCCTTATGAGGACCTCAAAATTGTCCCCACACATATTGTGCACACACACACACACACACTCAAAGCTCTTCTCTTCCTCATTCAAACTCACCAATATTGGGGTGTTTGAGTAGACGGCAGATTCGGGCCTCTCGTTCCAGTTTCTGATGATCTGCAGAGAAGAAACCGTAGTTAGACAGCTCAGGTGGCTCATGGTTTGTTCTTACAGATATGAAAGCAGAGGAACATGATGGCTAAGGTGCGAGAGGTTCTTGGAGAATTAGATGTTCTCTCACTGCTGGAGAGATGGAGGAGGGGTCAAGAATTAAGAATCAAGGAGAAACTCTGATGTGAGGTGACAGGCAGGCATCACTACAACTGCTTTAAAGGTTCAGGGTTTGTTTAAAGCATTACATTTTGGTTTAAAGTCATGATGAGAAAGATGTTGCCACAGATGTTGTTTTGTGGGGACAGGAGGTTCATGTTTTGGTTAAAGGGCACATGAATTAAAAACAAATAATGATGTACATGGTTAAACCATTTATAATAAACATTATAATATTCTACAAGAAAACAAAAAGAGAACATTTTGATTTCACAATGACTTTAATGTAACTAACACAATGCTTGTGACATTAATGAGAGCTCAAATTGTCTGCATTTGTTGGGGAGATATGTGCTAGGTGAACAGATTTCTGAAGGTCTGGAGGACAATAAAATCTGTGAAAACACTTCCATGGCTTCCACTAAAGCAAAGACCAGAGTGATGTTTAAGGAACAGAATATCAGAGATCTGGGTAAGAGATCACAGTAAGCAACTGCCTGGCAATCACCCTAGCAACCGCATCGCAACACATTACAAATCACTCAGAATGGCTGTTCCAGTCAGAATCATGTTATAAACCACTCAGGACACTTTGTCATTTTAAGCATCGCACACTTTCTTCAGAAAATGTAGTTTATCTATACAAAAAACCTGCAAAAATGTATCCCAAATCAAATGATCCAGGCCAGTTTGGGAAACACCCAGTCTGCTGACTGATCCCTCTGATGATAAGATCCAGTAATCATCTCAGTGATCATCTGTTTGTTTCTGGAGTGGGCGAGGTTCAGCTGATCTAAAGCTTATAACTGAACATGTAATATGCTGCTGTGAGAATGAATGTTATGTAAATCTAAACAAACAAGACCGAGGGCTCATTTTCTCACACTCACAATAAACACACACACAAAGCACGACACACACACACACGCAAAGCGCACACACAAAGCGCACACACAGTCTGTCGCAATCAACAAAACTGCAGAGAACAACAGAAAAGGGCAGCGCTGGGTCTGTTTGGCATGTAACATCCAATTTTCTCAATCAATCAATTCCTAGTGGAAAAATAAAGTTTTATTTTCTCATGAAACATCCAGTTTCATCTGTTACAATGGTTACACAAACAGTGGGGTGTAAACTATTGAAGCTAATGAATAGTCTCACTCTGTGCTCTGAGAAAGACTTCTCAGTTAAACAGTGAAGTGGAGGTCAGATGGGTTTACTGTCAGGCCAAACAATCAGGCCAAATTCACACTGGGCAAACTGCCAGTCATCACAACAGTCCCCACACCAACCACAACACACAGACACATGTCCAGTCCCCAGACGGAGCGAGTGCCATACAACAGAGATGAAAGCACACTTAAACACAGTATGATGTGTGTAATCACGATTACATTAAATTCTATACAAACCAACTTCATCAAGGTATTCAAACATCCCTCCTGCATATAAGATGCACTGGGCGACAGGGCGACTCCGTCTGCATCTCAGTGTGCCTCTGTCGGTGTTCTGATCTGTTTCACAGTCCCGCTCTTCTGCTGTCCTTAACTGATATGTTGTACTGAATTCCCCTGACTCAGTTTTTTTGGTTCTGGCATTCGGGAAAGCAGTGAACAGGCTACATGAATGCATGTAAAAAAGAAATCACATCACAGCACGCTTTGCAGTTCTATTTTAATTCTACATTTACAAGCTGTGTGAAGATTCTTCAAAATATTCTTCCCAGATCTACAGCACAAGATCTCTTGGGAATCCTTCACAGAAGTGCAGAAATGTCTTCAGATGACATTTGTAACAGCAGGTTACAAAAGTTGGATTATCAGGTGGCTTCAGCTCTCAAAACATTTGTAAGTAAATTAGCACACAGATGGCCTCAAAGATAACAGACAAGGACTAAAAACCACACAACAAATCTGAATAAGTGATTCAGCAGTTAGTGAGAAGGGTACGGAAGAGTTTCCCTACAACAAGCATTACGACAACGTGTTTCAAAGAATTCCTCTGTACGCAACAGGAATTTGAATCTCCAGATAACAGCACCAGTCAGACTCTCCACAGGGGCTAGCCACATCAACACAGAAGGGGATTGTGGGTAATGCGGTACTGAGCGCTAAGCTTACCACACCTGTGGCACAAAACATCAGTAACTAAGGAGCAGGATGAGCGAATGCAAACAAATCAGTCCCTACATAAACCCACATGGCCTGAGGGAACAATTTACCACAGATTATTCCCTTCAAACCAAGGACTGGCGGAAACAAAGCAAAGCTTCTCTCCCCACGACAGTCTCCAAACCTGGTCGTCCCTCACCATCTAAACCTCGCTGACACTGCGGCAGCGCTAGAGGCACATCTCTGTTCTGGGAGCTGTGCACGAGACAGGTCTCTGTCTCCAGAGGCAGGATGTATCCCAGGCTTTGTGCACTGTGAAAGACTGAAGATATTAGGGGACAGATAGAGGGCAACTCCACAGCACTTTGAAAATTAGACTGAGAGAAATGTTTGTGTGTTCTGGGTCAGCAGTTTATCCAGAGACAGAGACACTCCGTGACACTGCATTTGTCAGAACAGAGTGTGTGTGTATCAGAAACATGTCTGCTCCAAACACTGTCCTGAAACAGAGTCCTGAGTCAGATTCCCAAATGTACCCTACACCCATATAATGTACACCTTCAATACACTGAAGATCAGTGTGCATCAAAGAGTCTGCTGAGTGTATAATGCAAAAAACAGTGTGTTATTATGGCACTGTGTTAGGTTTAATTGTTATTTCTCGTCATGTTTGTTTTACAGTTTAGTACCAGTGTTAATTAACAGAACTGAAACTGGAGAAATACAAAAGGACACAAAACGTGCAGAAGAAATGATGAGCAAAAATAAAGCACACAGAGAGAAAGAGAGAGAGAGAGTCAGCTGAGCACTAAGCAGACAATGACAAACTTCAGGACACACAGTAAAAAGATCATCCCACAAACACAGCACAGCACCAGGTAAACATTCATCTACAGCAGGCTGGAGTATGTGAGGATCACATGACAAATACCTGAGAGAGAGAAACAAAGCTTGCCCAGACCGGCTTCTGTCTTTATTGCAGAATCCCAAAAGGCTACAGGCACTGAATCACAATGGATTAAAAGACAGATCTGCATATTCCCTTAGCATCACTACTGTGTCTGTATTTCAAGTTTGTTTTGAGTAGCTGAAAGGTGTCACAAGTCATTCTCTACCTCTGATGAATTAGCATGCTGACTAATTTAGCATTTCCATTGCGTCTGAGCATGTGGGTAGGCAGATCTCTGACACGGCATGCCAGGACCTGCATGGATCTCTGAGGACTGAACTCGACCGCACTGGAAGAGATGATCAATGCCACCCAGAGCGCAAACTTACTAGCAGTTTACCTTACTGCAGTTTATCCAGATAACAAGAAATACAGCCGGGTCTAAATACAACATCAGCCCATTCTGAAACAATCATATCCCAGCTCCAGCTTTGATTAAGTGTATTGTAACAGCAGAAATGAAAGCTTGTTTAAATGTTTATTCAAAACTGACTACACACAAATTGTTTATTGAACTCATGATTTGGCACTGAACTCAAATACCACAAAATAATTCAGAAAAGTATTGTGTGACAAAGAGACTTTGTTTTGCGATGCACGCTAACATATGACTTGATAATGAAGCTTCTCATTTGATCTCTTCCAGGGTAACTTGTGCGCTGCAGAATTGCACACACGGCAGTTGGACATGAACTACACTGTTGAAATCCTCTGCAGTGAGGGTTCAGGGGACGGTGCATGAGAGATAACTGACAGTGACCTAAATGGGCAACAACATTAAAATGCATAAAACACTTCTGGTCAAATCAATCAGGAGGAGTGTGACCGCATGAGGCACACAGCAAGTTCACTTAGAAGTCCTCCAGCCTGAATATACGATCACCCCCGCAGGGCTAAAACGCTTTAAACTGTTTAGGAAATATGCACACACAATATATATGCACTGTGGGTGTGTGTGTACAAACACCAGAACAGAGATCGTACAGCCTTTTGGACAACTCTAGCATTACCATCACACAGTATCAACAAAATGCCGAGATTCTGATCCAATGCTGCTTTTCCTCAAACAAAACAAACAACTCAAGCCTAAGGGAGGTCAGGTCTTGTCAGTAACAGCTTAACCTGAATCCAATGGATTATTTGAGTCTCTCGTGCTGCTTTCCTGCTGCAGGTGAAGTTTAAACAATGTAGGTCTGCAAGAACTTCGAAATTATGGCCACACAGCCAAAGAAAACATACGCATGAAGGGATGGTTTTGGCACTCATCCCGTCTCCCAACCAGATCCAATGAAATACAATTAAATAAGTGCATTAACCTACAAACAAAGAAATCGTCTACATAAGAGAGAACAAGACAAGATTAAAAAACCCTCTTTTCTATAGATTCATTGTTCACTTTCTTGCAGAGACAGAAGGGAAGCTGAGCTGCATGGGTTGTACACACAGCTGCTTTCATTACGGACACAAACCCCCCGCTCACTAATAAAGCTGCCATGTGACCTGGCCGGAGCACTAATCACACAAAAATAGGAAATAAAACAGGATTCCCTCATATGGCCTGGATGTGTCTAGGTGATCGAATGCACCGAAATGAACTCTTCCATAAGCTGTCAGATTGTCTGACAGAATCAGGTTTAAGGTCAGAAACTCAACTACTCGTAGTTTCAGTGCAGCTCACATGTGGCTACTCTGCAACATGCATGTCGGGGAACCAGCACTGAGGGATTATGGGAGATTTTTCTGATTCTTCTTCAGGCAAGACCATCAGCAGCCAATCAGAGACACTGAAGTAAACCTGTTGCCTAGCTACTGCAACAAGTGATGGAAACCACCACAACTGTTCAGTAACAAGTCCATCCTACTGGAACGCTCCTGCTTACTGCTGAGACCAAGTTCTGCTCAGAATAAAATGAAGTAGGAAATGTGACATCCAGCACGACACAAATCTGTCAGTGAAACGTTTCATCACGTCCACAGAGCGCACGACGCAGTGAGCTGAATCCCGTGGCTTTACCTCTTGCTGACAGTTTCTTTGTGTTTATGATTTTAGCAGCATATTCCTGGCCGGTGGATTTCTTCACACATCTCCGCACCACAGAGAACGCACCCCTGCCAAAGCAGAACACAAACACACGTAAGGTTATGTGGTTTATATACTGCACAGCCCTACACCTGACCCTCACACAAACTTTACTTTGTTTGATAAGCAGTGTACGTGTGGGGACCAGTCACTGGTCCCCACAATGGTAGAAGCTCAAGCGCGCGCGGCGTGATTTAAAGTGTCGGACGCTCGTGAACGCGCCCGTCATCGATGACGTAATCAATCATCACGAATGCACGCGAGGCGTCTGGTTGACGTCTGGTGGTGAATTGCGTCACGTCTGCAGAAACTAAACTAATCTGCGTGCGTTTGTCTGCTAATAAAGGGAGGAAATGGGTGTCGTTCACAAGTGAAAACGATTGATCCGTTCATTTATTGATCTATTAAATCTTAAATATTCCAACAAAACAGGCGGAACTACAGCGCGAGGTGTGGACACACTGCACACTGTTATAAAGGCAGCAGTCACAGAAACGCTTCAGAGATGAAGTGAAACCGGACCAGGTCCAGGACCTGATCCGATCTGTGCGTGATCATCGGACGGGTTTACGAGTCTCTTCATTCGCGTCGCTGTCAACATCCACGGAACCAACGCGGGCAGCGCGCGCCGCTGACGTCACGGCGGGCACAGTGTCGCGCGCACTTACTTCCCCAGCTCCTCGTAAAGCTGATACTCGTCCGTGAACCTGGTCGAGGGTCCGATCGTAGCCATGCTGTGTCGGGCGTGCGGGAGGGGGCTCGGTGCCTCGGCTGCTGCGGTTCAGGTTTCGGCAGGAGAATCTCATGCGTTCCGGTGACAGAGAAGACACGGACGGAAAGAGCGGAGGGGAGGGGCCAGCGCGTGAGGGCGGAGAGCAAACCACGCGAGACTTCAGTCACGAGAAGTGAGAACGACGTTAGCTGGGAAACGCGAACGGATTTCTCTCCAAACTTTCATAACGCAGGTGAACGCGCACGCATGCGCACAGCTGACAGCTGAAGGTGAGGAAGGTGAGGATGGTGAGGAAGGCCACACTGGGGACACACAAACACACACACAGAGGATACAAGACTTCTGCCTTTACTCTGTCTTAAGAACTGAGAGATGAACAGGTTTTATGAGGACTGACTCTTCTGTATGCATACTGTCCAGAAATGTCCCCACCCTTCTGTCTGTATTAAACATTGTGAATCATTTTCTGTGAGTACTTTCAGCTCTAACACATTTCACCAGGTTTAAATTTCCTCAATCAGTGCAGAAACTTAGAAACACGCAGGTTAAGATCTTGTTATAATATCACCACATCAATATTCTGTAACAAACACATCTAGTTTATTCTAGTCTAATCCTGTTCAATTGACTTGCACTGATAAATCTGTAAGAGGGCAGGAGTCAACCAGTAAACTGATGCAGGTATTTATTTGCAGTCATTGGCATAGATGGAACAAGATGACAACGGTCCAATACACAAACAGAGGAGTCTATGGCCAAAAACATATTGGTTAGAGATTTACAAAGCCAAAGTGAAGTGAAGACAAAAACTCACGGGTTGATCCCTCCGTTCCCAAGAGAACTTCACTAGGATACACACGTACATCCCTCTATATAAAAGAGCTTGGTAATATTCAATATATTTTGTAATCTCTTTTAAAAACTAAAATGGGTCTGTAAAAGATTTAGGACCAGCTGGAAGAAACAGTGAAACTGTTCTCAGTGAAACAGAATCATTCTTCAGCCCACGCCAACATGAATATGCTCACATTAAACATTCAAAGCACACTTACTGACAGCATTTTTAAAATGTGTTTTAATTCTGTACATGTAATAAATGTGATGACAAGAAATTCAGTGTCGATTGCTTTTAAAGTCATAATTCTGCATGTGCCTGCAAACATTGTTCACTTTGAAAAACTGGTTAGTTTCTACACGAGTCCTGCACTCCGCTTGCAGCACAAGGCTTCCATTGCACAAAGATTAATACCCTGGACATAAACCTTCCAAACATACCGAGAACATAACATTAAACCATGAAACACATGATCAAGAACATTTGTAGAACAGACAAAACAAAACAAAACAGGGAAGTGAAGTCCAGAGACACTCGTGTGTGATTCTGTAATATATGCCAATTAGTGAACCACGTTTCTTTCTGACAAGCTCATTTGAAAGTCACATCCCTGTCCAGTTGGAGAGGCATCTGATGGTGATCCACAGCCTCTCTGCAATTGGACAATTCTTTATGATGAAAAACTGTAACACATACTGTGTATAAGCATAAGCATGTGCTTACTATGGAGGTTGAGGGCAACACAAAGGAGAAAGGTCACAGATAAATTTAGCTGTCCTATTTCCCAGCAGGCTTGTATACTGCCACCCTCTTGTTTAAGAATAAGTTGATGCATAGGCTTTTATTTTGAAAGTGTTCTTAGAGTAAAAGACATTTTGAATGATTAACAGCACGTCAAAATCCCACAGTCTATGTTCTTGCACATATTTAAAAGTGAATAACAGGAAAGCAAACAAAAATAAGACATGATAAACATGAGTTAAGAATGAGAAAATGAGAGACTGCATCAGTAAGGCCAAGGTTAAGAGAGAAATAATCAAAGAGAAGCTGAAAATACAAAGAATCGGGTAAAGAAACCTAAATTACTCTAAAACTGCATTTAAATGAGAATATGAGAAAAAAAGGATTTAATTTTACTGCACTGAGAGCAGGTGTGAATTCATTTCTAATGCGGTTTGTTTTCTCTGTCCCTTTGTACCTACAGACCACGATTCAATGCTTGTGCTTCTTACAGAACACTCAGCATCCAAGTTCACAGTCAGACATCACACTCTAAAACCCAGCAGCTGTTCTGAGGACAGTGTTACGTTTCACAAAGCAGTTTAAGGCCTTATTAAGGCTTGGCAAACTGATCCCAAATCAGCAGTGAAGTGGAAGGTGGCGGTGTTTGACTAAACTGCATTTCCCCCTTTCCAACCACAGACACAGACAGTCTCAGGGGGCTGGCCATCAACAGAGGAGAGAAGGTCGGGTCTAAACTCCGTCACTAAAACAAAAAGAACACCGTAATCTGATGGAGCAACGTTTCCTTTCAAGGCGACTTTCTCCTCACGGTAGGCAAGATTATACTGGAGGAAGAGGAGAAAAAGGACTGTTCATAATGTCAAATCAAAAGATAAAGCGCTTCTGAGAGAAGGTGGGGACGTGGTGCTCCTAGCTCAGGAGCTGTCGAATCTCCTTATGCATGTGACACAGGAAGTCCACGTAAGAGGCGCCACCGTTGCTGCTCTTGTCCTCCACCAAGAAGTGCCTGAAGATTAGCTCCAGTTTATCTTCCTGTTTCACCACCATGAGCTGCAAAACAACAAGAAGATCATTCATTCATTCCTGGACAAGTAAGTTCAATAATAAGACCCAGGATACACCAAGCTGGACTGTTTTTGAGCCAGCCTGCCTAGGTTTCAGTGTTTCACACCGTTGCTGTGATGCATTTACCTTCATGTATCGTGAGCGCTGTGCCCTGATGGACTCGATAATCTCCCTCAGTCTCTTTGATAAAGGATTATCCAAAGATGGCAGAGATGTCTGAAGCAGCAAAACACACAAAAACAACATTAAAATTCATTAACATTCCACAATATATGAAACAGATGTAAAAATACTTCATCTATTTAAATGATTATCATGTGAGCTCATAAGTGACAATCTGCGAACTATTACAGGTATGAACCAATGCTATACGTGCAATTTGTTTAAGATTTGATTTGTGGGGAATATATGAGCATAACTGAAGTTTTCCTCTGTTTACAAGCAGATATCCTTTATGTGAACCCAAATGGAATCACCTGCAGAATTCCCTGGAATTGTATACAGCTGTACAAATTCTCTCCATGTGTATTTAGGCTAATTTTGGCTGATGTGATTATGTATTCGGTTGTCAGTAAGACTGTAGTACCTCTCCCTGTAAGATCAGCACAGAAACTGCTTTGAAACAGATTGTGTTGGGCATTTATAAAGGCTCGTACCATGCTGGGATCTATCTGGCTAAAGGAAGAAGTTCCAAAGATGTTCTGAAGCAGCTCTTGTTGGGCACTGACCCCGACCCAAAGGAAAAGGTTCAGTCCATTCTCCAACAGATACACTCCTCCTCTCGAGAGTCTCTCCTCTGAGTCTCTCACCGCCGCCGGCAGAGACGTGCTCTCCACATCCAGCTTCTGCTGTAGAGGAAGAACAAAGCACTGTAACCATCTCAGTTTGACTCGAGTCGTTATAATGCAGGGACGTTTCTGCACGTTTGCCTCTCACCAGTGGCAGCAGTCGAGGGTAGAAGAACACGTGGCTCTCGGACACATCCATGGCGCTGACCAGCTGTCTCAGATAGGCACGGTCATCCAGGGAGACATCTGCTCCGGGCTGCAGAACATCGCTCTTCAGCACACAGTTCAGGTACACCGGAAGTAGCTTCATACACTCGGGCAAAATCAACTGCACACAGGCAGATCAACATACAAAATAAGAGTGTGAGAGGTACAGTGATGACAATGCATAGACTCTGTCTGAAAAAGAACACAAATATATATACAGATAGATATGTAAAACAATACATAGTATTTTATTATAGTAAATAATGTTATAATATTATAGTAATATTATATATATATATATATTATAGTATTTTGTATTTAGTATTTTAATATTTAACATTAATTAAATATTATTTAAAACTGTGTAAATAGTTACAATCCAACTTTTCTGGGTTAAAAATGAGCAAAAATCAGTTTTAAGCAAGCACATGACAGTTAAGTGTTCAACAAGTTGAAAATACAATGTATTATAATTTGTGCGGTCAGGTTTGATTTCCCGAGAACTGTCAGTTTGACTTCATTTAAAATCAGGTAAAGTAACCTGCAATTTTGTTTCAAACAGAGATGGCTGTAGAGAGGCAAAAGTTACAGACGGCAGCTTTAAAAATTACATATAACTGTGGCTGTCTTGATTCCAGCCCTGTATTTGTGTAGGTTGTGTTCCTGTGATTTACCTGCCCTGCTGAAGATGGACTGGCGCAGTGCTTGCGGTAACAGGCTAAAATCTGCGCGCATTGATTCACCAGATTATCACGCACATTCTTCGTGGGGCTGCTGAGAACACTGCGATACGCTGCAATCACGTACAATACAAATCAGACTTTACCAGAACAAAACACAACTACAACACAACTATGCGCTGATGTAAATGCGGGGATCATGTGTCTTTTTCACTATTTAGCATGTTATCGCATTTTTATTCAGTATCATGCAGCACTAAATTCTGAGTTGACTAGGACATCAGATTATGCATACATAGTACACTGCACTCTGCACACTCAACAAATTCTGTTGAATAGTAATTGCATCGTGTCAGATTTGAGCCCCAGTACTGTTATAATGATAGTATTACAATGATCAGGGTTCAGGCTGTCTCAGGCTGAGTGGCTGCGTGTGGTTTCACTCACCATATTTGGTGAGGAAGTTGATGATGGTGTCTGTCTCACAGTTTCTGTACAGATCTGCCAGCTGAGAGCAGCAGTTTACTGCCATGTTATGGATGCGAAGCCGACGCTGCCCGCTACAGCTGGTGTACAGAACTGCACACTGCAGAGAGAGAACGTGCAGATAAAAACGTCAGCACAACTGTGCTCGTAAAACTTCAAGATGAATGAAGTCAGTGTAGCTGCTGCATCACACATCTGCACTCACCTGCATCAGAGCTCCGGTCTCCTCGCTGAGTTTGTCGTCATGTCTGAACTCTACGGTAACAGTCTTGTCACAGTCCAGTCCTGCCAGCTCTATATCTGTGGTGTTACTCATGTAGAAGGAACCAAAGAAGTCGGTTGCCCGGATACCTGCCACAGACAGGTTGAATTAATCATAAATCTTGACTTTTAACTCTCGTCATTGCTTAGCATGCAGTCATCAAGATAACATCTAAATTGTAAAGAACAATTGCATATTTAATTGGTAAGTTAATTGTAAGTATTCATGAACATTCTAATGGTAATGTCCTTTATGCATATATAAATGTTTTTCTTTTGATTTTAGTGTGAAATATGACTGAGGCATTTCTTTGCGGGATTCTCAAGAGGATCTCCTTACTGTCTCTGAACTGACCTGTGCTGGTGCGGACCCTCATGACAGCATCAAAGCCCATCTGCTTCTGCACATCTCTCCTCAGATCAATGAGAAAACGTTCCTGGTCTGTCTGGGCCTAAAACACAGTCCAGAGTTGTTTTTAGTTATCAAAAATACTGTGACCTGTTCCCAATATGTTGAGTAATCACTGAGCAGAACAGCTGCCCCTCACCTGGAAGTAGGTGTATTTGTAGATGGAGCCGCCTGTTGAAGTTGGCACCACCCCTAATGTTGCTACATCCACATACTGGTTGGGAAAGAGGAAGAGGTCCACACAGCAGCCCTGGGCCACACACTCCTTGGCGAGAGTGTTATAGAAATTAGCCTGTGGCTGGAATAATGACTGAAAGAAAGAGAAAGGGAGGAATTTAACAGCATGTGTATGATATGAAATTGACTGCAATCGTTCCATCCTTCCTCAAAAACTCATAAGCAACTTTAGTTGACATTAACACCACAGAACAATTAATCCTGTAACAATGAGTGTATAATAATAATGATAAAAATATGAATACATGTCTCACTCTATATCCATCTATCTATCCATCTATATCTACATATGCAGAGAGAAACAGACAGACAGATAGACAGGTTTACATTCATGCTTTTATAGCCATAGAAGGTTTTTAATTTACACTAAAATAAAAATCAAAATGTATTAGATTGTGTGAAAACATTAGCACAGGTTTTAGCACAGATTTCTGCATACACATGGTTACTGAACAGACCCTTTGTTCTTTTATCATACAGTCTCCATGGTGACGGCATCACATTCTAATCAAGCGGAGCTGCTTGTTGAGATAAAGTTTCTGTCTTTTAATTCATTAGCAGGAGCGTTTGGAGAGAAACAGGTCATGTACCTTCTCTTTATCAGTGCCCACGAGTTTCTTGTCCTCCCGGTTCTTCAGTTTGCCAGGAGCCTCAGCGATGGGAAGAGAGGTGTGGAAAACAAAGAGTTTTCCGGCACAGTCTGCAGCCTAGACAACAAAAGAGAAATGCTGTCATAACTGAACGACTGCACACGGAATAACAACATGAATAACGCACTACACAAATCCTCTAAAGTTCTCTAAAGTTAAGTAACATTCTTAATATTAGTATGCGCTTTGAATCCTTTCTGATGCAATGAGATCAAATACCTTCAGCGCCTCCAGTCCTGCCTGAATGACAGGTCCGAACACAGTCTCCGTTTCCCGTGTGTCTGCAAACATCTCGGGGATCTGATCCAACAGACTGTGGGCAACACGCATGATCCATAACGGTCCAAAATTCAGGTATGTGCAAAAAAGTTCAAGCCAAATAAGAGACATAAAGCTACCTGTTAATGACCGCCCTGGATTCTGAAACATTGACCAGAAAACCGTCCAGCAGCGGCACAAACATATCAGCCACGTCTGATACGACCAGCATCTGTGGCTGAGCAAGAGACGCCTTCGCGTTATAGAAATGAAGCACTTTATTGTAGGTGACGAAGCCGACCCGAATGTTTGATTCCATATCAGGGTTCTCCCTAAAAAGACCAATCAGACAACATGAGACAATGTTACAAGATTTTACTATCTAAAGGTAAGACGGGCAGTTTTAGAGAGGCCAGCAATTAGAAGCTAGCTCTCTGAAATTGATCCCACACTCTCCTGTATTATGGCAGCAATATGGTCAATTCTGATCTGACAAACCTTTTTTAATAACAAATGTTTGCTTTTTGTTCTGATTATACCATTTTGTATTAAAACGCTCACCTTGGCAAGTAATCCAACAATGTCTTCAACTCCTGACACACAATTCCCACCATGCCGTTCTTGATGGCATTGTAGGACACGTCGATCAGGAAGATGAAGGCTGGTGGCTGAGGAAACTTGTTGTTCTATAAACAAATAATAAATAATCTATTACATATCAGGACATTTCAAAAGGACGTGAATTAACACCTCGCAGAGGACACTTGTACTATACTGTACCTTACAGTATTCGACAGTAGCCAGAAATTCATAACTGCCCATGGAGAGCTCTGGTCGCTCGTAGCAGTCCACTCTCTTCCCAGTGTGATCCAGATGCTGGAAGTAATGGGGAGGCACTGGGAGAAGGAAATTAAATGCATTTCAAATGTTTAGATAACGTTGATCAGGATGCATTAAACATGTGGACAGAGTGTGAATGTGTCATACCCTCGGTGACGCAGCTGCAGAAGCTGCATTGGAAACGGCGTCCACCCTCAATAAACTGCATGAACGGACACATGTAAGCTTTACAGCGATTACAGCGAATGGGGCCGCCTTCTCCGTGATTCACAAGGTACGGCGATGTCTGCAGAGAAAACCAGCTCAAATCATTTCTGAGATCTGTGAGTGCACAATACAGAGCCCAATCTCATTAGAGCAATTACCCACAATCCCTTTAACACCCCCACTCAGTAGTCACAATCAGACAATGTCATTAAGACAGAGGCTCTCAACCCCCTAATTTCAAGCTCCACAACAATATTTGAATGCCCCCCCCCACTCACAATTTCTATCCAATAAAATATTCTAAAGCTCTGCATAACTAGAAACACATATATTTGTCATAAAAATAACCAGATACTAAGAGATATGTCCATTTTTAGTTGTTTTAGCTCATATTAAATCATCTTGAGGACCTCAGGATGAGAAACAGCTGTAAGAAAAACAATGTGTTCTTTTACCTCATCTGGGGGCAGAGTGGCCAGGGGTTTGATGACAGCAGCCAGCGGAACCTGGGACTGTTTGGCCATGTCAGAATTACAGGGTATGTTGTAGGACGTGCAACGGATGTACCGTGGACTCGCATTCCCTTTGAAAATAAATCACACTACAGCTCAATCCTACAGAGTGCACTGAACTGCAACATGAGGTCATATAATAATGTAACATGGTACTGTTTGACCATGTAGAGAACACTTATTATGTATTTAACTCCTTGTGTTTCATCTGTTCCATTTAAAATATGTTTTTCCCTCTCTTACCTTGATCCGTAACCTGGAAGTTAGTGGTGACTAGAGGTGGGGCTTGACCTCTGACCCCTGTAGTAAACGGTTCATTTCCCTTGTTTGCTTTGTCATCCTCGCAAACCTGAATCTGTGAGAATGAAGACCAAACTATAAAAAAAGAGCGACACGCCTTTATTCTCGAACAAACACCCCCCCTGAGTTTTCACCCTGCTTTTTGAATGAGCTCTTTAATTCCTGCACACACATTTGACAATGATTTCACAAACTGAGGGATCAGTAAACATTAAGATCCCTGATTGTTATTCATTTTTAACAAAAAGAAACTACAAATTGCAGCTTTAATATTTGGCTTTAGAATTCCACTGAAAGTTTATGTAGACAGAGTCATTTCTCAAGGGCTCAATGCAAGAGACAGAAAACATGAGTTAGTGGATGAACACAGAACAGCAGAGGCACTTACTGGACTGGGGACTGCGTCTGGATCTATTCTATGTCTTGTTTTCTGCACAGGCGGCATGTCAGAGGCGTGCTTTACATTTAACAATTTAGTCAGCAAATTACAAGAGAGGGAGAGAGCCAAAACAAAAGAAAAAGAGAGAGAGAGAGCAGAGATGATCAACAGAAGAGTAACCACTGTTACAGTCTCTCTGTTTTGTCCAAGCCTAGAATTACTTTGGATTAGTCACACTTTAATAGACAGTATAAAGAGACAAAAAAGCAGATATTGCATGTGAGTGCAGAACTTCCAAGCCTTGAATGCTTGCTGTTATTGCTACTGATACAAGGTCTGTATTGAAAGGATAGTTCACCCAAAAAAAACCTCCATTTACTCACCCTCGTCATTCCAAACCTGCATGACTTTTTTCTTCAGTGAAACACAAAAACAATATTTTGACAATATCTCATCACTGTTGTTTGGTTACCAACATACCTGTTGTGTTCCTCAGAAGCAAAAAATGTCATACAAGGTTTGGAATAACATGAGGGTGAGTGAATGATGAAAGAATTTTTATTTTTGGGTAAACTGTTTCTTTAAGCCGCCACAGTGCATGCACATTAGACACAGCAGACTCCAGAGCAGAGCGGTTCTTAACACAAACACATCACATGACTGTAAACTTCATTTATTACAGGCAGTGTATGTCTGTGTGTGGGTTTATTCGTGTTAGTACAGAAGATAACAATAACATCAGGAAACACACTTGAGAAATTAACACAGCAGATGTGTGTGTGTTGTGAAGATATGGGCTGTTCATACCGGGCTTGGGATTGAATCCGGATCGAGTCTCTTTGGGGCGGGTGGTGCTGGAGCAGGTGCGGCAGGAGGTGCTCCATAGTTTTGCTGCCCGGGATACGGCCCAGCATAGCCAGGCTGAGGACCTCTGACCTGCCCAAAAGCACCTGGAAGGAAAATAATGCATCATAAATAGAGTTGCAAAATTCTGAGAATTTGGAAACTTTACGGCAATTTATGGAAATTTTGGCACACAAAAGACGACAAGTCACATGTTGAGGAAGCGATCGTTTATATTAATGTTTGTATATGATACAGTTTGCAAAAATGACCCAAAATTTCGAATTCCCAACACTATTAAGTTAATGCTACCATTTATATGAAGACACAGAGAACATACAGACATACATGCAAATGTTGGACTAGGGCTGTGCTCACCATTTTGCTGATGAGGATAGCCCTGCATTCCCGGCTGTGCTGATGGCCCTAACATACCAGCATTTGGAGGACCAGGAGGCATGCCAGGCTGTGAGGGAGGTACATGGTTTGCCTGCGTCATCAGAGGACCTTGTGAGGCCATAGGAGGGCCCTGCATTCCAGAAAGGGGAGGCCTTGGTGGAGCACCCCCTTGTGGTGGAAAACCAGCTGCGGTAGGGGGCAGACCTGAGTGGTACGGAGAAGGCTGGGAAACTGGTGGATGGGGCTGGGGTGGCATGACCTCCGGGGATCTGAGATGGAGCAGAAGTGGGTGGTGTATCTCCAGGGAACCCAGCGGGCTGGGAGGTGGGAAGAGGAGGTCTTTGGAAAGAGGGCTGCGCTGGAGGAGGTTGCCCACCGTATGAGTGGGTCCCGGGTCCTGGAGGCGGGGCTGTGGAAAAAGGAGGCTGAGAGACAGGTGAAGCATGAGGGAAGGATTGCTGAGAGACAGGGGGCAGGGCTTGGGGCTGGGCCGGGCCAGCTGTGGAGAAAGCCAGGGCAGCATTTGGGAAAGGCTGCTGAGCAGATGGTGGAGCACCATAGTAGGACTGAGAGGTAGGCTGAGTCACACCTTCAGTGGGTGGAGGCTGTGTGGGAGCAACTGAAGTTGGTGGGAAAGTGGGAGGAGCTGCAGGTGTGTAGGGAGCTGAGACGGGAGCTTGGGTTACAGAGGGAGGAGCTAAAAAGAAAAAAATTGTCAGTCACAACACTGCTCTACATCCTTGTATAATGTTTAGGGAAAAGTTCACCTAAAAAATAAATTTTGGCCTGTTCCTCACATAAAGCTGCCCTCAAACTTCAGAAGAATTTGAACAGTGTATGAATGCAGTGCACAAGTCATATGGACTACTGTCATGGCACTTTCATGGTGTTTTAAACTTTCTGGTTAATTTGTTTGAAAAATAATACTACAAAGTTATTTACCATAGCCTGGGCCAGCAGGGGAGGGTACTGTGGATCCAACCTGCATGCTGGCCATTTGATTGGTCATGTGCTGCATGCTGGGTGGAGCTCCAAACTGTTGATTGTATTGGGGCTGAGGACCGGACAGATTCACTGCTGCTGGGGTGTACGGCTGAGACACTGGAGGCCTAAATGAGCAATTAAAAAAACATGGAAAGCATGAAAATGTTACTTATTTTCAGTTTATAAAACATTTAAGTGCTAACAAAAAATCTGAAGAGGCATCATTGATTAACAGATGAACTGACAGGTCACTGACCTCTGAGGTGGACCTCCCACTACAGGTGGCCCGTTCTGAGTGTCTCCTCGGCCGAACTGAGAATAGTTCTGGGCAGCCGAGACAGGAGGTGCTCCTGAAGTCGGAGGTCCTCTAATACCTGTGAAAGCACAGGCAGTGGAAACAGGTGAGTTCCCATCATCCTTTTCACAACACAGCAGACATCTGCAGTTCTTTGAGATTCCTGCAGAGCCTGATTAGATTTGTTGCGGCGTGGAATTAAATTCAATTTTTGATTTGTTCAAGAGCAGGTGAAAATGAAAACTTTTCAGAATCTGTGTACTTTCCCTGTGTTCAACTTGTACTTAGCTCACTCTTATTTTTTCTGTGTCATGTCTTAGGCCATTCTTACTGTTAAACCTGGCCCACATCCAGCTGTTTCGATTGGCTGCAGGTGAGACACGCTGTAGCCAATAAGGAACTGCAGGAAATAGTGAAGAGGAAGGGGTGCTAAGCAGAATGAAATCAGTTACCTAGATCAAGAGGAGAGGAGGACAGGTCAGAGACAAAGTTTGTTGTGAGAGTCTTAGAGGGAAAGCTTGCATAAGGAGAATACCCTGCAATACGAGAGAGAAAGAGAGAGAGAGAGAGAGAGAGAGAGAGAGAGAATGAAATGTAAAAACAAGAGATGACCAGTGAACAGAGGAAGCTGGGATGGAAGAATCTGACTGTTGATTTCTTTTAAAATGCTTGAAAGATAACATAAATATATTGATATTTGATATGTATACATTTTATATAAACAGAATTCCTGACCCTGTCATGACCATTTTATCAGAACCATCGTTTTGACCATCTGTACTTACCCTGTGGTGGACCCTGTTGGTATGCTGAGTCCGGACCATTATAAGGTGGGTACTGAGCTGGGTAGCCCACAGGCACATGTTCGCCTCCATAGCCAGGCTGGGGGTAGCCCTGATATCCGGCCTGAGGCTGCCCGTATGGAGAAGCCATGTGAGGTTGCTGGTTTACACTCATTCTCAGTTCATCCCTAATTCTGAAGAGAGGAAAGGAAACAGAGAAAACAGTCATAAGGAGAGAGAGTGAATGAATAAATCTATATTTACTGACTATATATATATATTAAGTACTGCTTTGAGATATGCTTAAGTGGTTATGTTAAGAGATTTCAGAAGTAAATAAATATTCTAAAACAGAATATTCAAACAAATAAAAAACAGATTTCACAAAGACTGCATTACTTACAACTATTGTCTAAAATAATTAAACAGACATTTGACGGCTGGTTAACATTAAGGCCCAGGTGACATCAGGCGAAAAGGAAAGTCCTTTCAGAGGTGAAACAAGTTGTTATATCTTGTTAAAAGGTGACAAAGAGAAACATTTTTAAAATAAAAATGTGCTTATGAATCCAGAAAATAAAGTAAAAAAGGTCAACTCGGATTTCACATTGACTTACAAATATGACTGCATCTTTGTCAACCTAATAAACACATCTTATAACGTGCTTTAAATATTTGTGAGGGCTTAGACAAAAACACTACTGGACGGCATTTTTGACAATGTTCAACTGCAACATGAGCTATATCTTAAACAAAGCACGACCTAAAAACCTTTGTAGAACAACACAGACTTCAGAAGTAATGTCGTCCACACCCACCACAAGCATCTATGAGCTCAAGATTATGATCAAACAGCTTACCAGAATAACTACTGAACCAAATTACACTATGTTGTTTAACAGTGTCATATCTCAATTCATAATATCATATTTCAATTGCATAAACATCAATGAAACACAAGCAGGCAGGAGTGGACTCATATTACATCATCACTGCCAGCGCACACTTGTTCCTTATTAGCAGGATGTTATGACGACCACAAAACACACATCAGTACATTTAACACCTCTTCCTAATTTCTAGAGCTACACGTAGACTTCAAGAGCACAATCTGCTATATAAACATACTACACCTCGGGTGTCCTGCAGTCTTGAATAAAGATGAATAATTCAAGGCAAAGGACGCTGTAATAGTATACAGTGTCCCATGTGCAAGCACCTTCATATATGAACATGCTCATATATATTCATATTCACATATAAACAACCTTCATATATGAACATGCTCATATATATTCATATTCACATATAAACAACCTTCATATATGAACATGCTCATATATATATTCATATTCACATATAAACAACCTTCATATATGAACATGCTCATATATATATTCATATTCACATATAAACAACCTTCATATATGAACATGCTCATATATATATTCATATTCACATATAAACAACCTTCATATATGAACATGCTCATATATATTCATATTCACATATAAACAACCTTCATATATGAACATGCTCATATATATTCATATTCACATATAAACAACCTTCATATATGAACATGCTCATATATATTCATATTCACATATAAACAACCTTCATATATGAACATGCTCATATATATTCATATTCACATATAAACAACCTTCATATATGAACATGCTCATATATATTCATATTCACATATAAACAACCTTCATATATGAACATGCTCATATATATTCATATTCACATATAAACAACCTTCATATATGAACATGCTCATATATATTCATATTCACATATAAACAACCTTCATATATGAACATGCTCATATATATTCATATTCACATATAAACAACCTTCATATATGAACATGCTCATATATATTCATATTCACATATAAACAACCTTCATATATGAACATGCTCATATATATTCATATTCACATATAAACAACCTTCATATATGAACATGCTCATATATATTCATATTCACATATAAACAACCTTCATATATGAACATGCTCATATATATTCATATTCACATATAAACAACCTTCATATATGAACATGCTCATATATATATATTCATATTTACATATAAACAACCTTCATATATGAACATGCTCATATATATTCATATTCACATATAAACATGCTCATATATATTCATATTCATATTCACATATAAACAACCTTCATATATGAACATGCTCATATATATTCATATTCATATATAAACATGCTCATATATATTCATATTCACATATAAACAACCTTCATATATGAACATGCTCATATATATTCATATTCACATATAAACAACCTTCATATATGAACATGCTCATATATATTCATATTCACATATAAACAACCTTCATATATGAACATGCTCATATATATTCATATTCACATATAAACAACCTTCATATATGAACATGCTCATATATATTCATATTCACATATAAACAACCTTCATATATGAACATGCTCATATATATTCATATTCATATATAAACATGCTCATATATATTCATGAGGCTCTTAAAGTAATAGAAACACAATTTAAACGCAGATTTAAATACAGAAAATTCACATCAGAGTCTCCCTGAAACTGAACTTCACATGTGGAAACAGAATCATAACACTTACAGACTTAACACAAGTGCTGTTAAAATGAATAACACTGTTGCGTGTATTATCACACATTACTAAATGAACGTATGGACTTATGAGGACATTACATCCTCTCGCTAAGCTGTTTCAGATGGTTTTGAGCCGGACTCAGTGTGTGACAGCGTGTCTCTCACATGAATAATATTCATGTTCTCATATAAACGACAGCACGGAATGTTTTAGTGAACGAAACGCGTAAATGACTCGACTCGCGCTAGCCGTGCTAAGCTAACAGTTACAAGAACATAAACAAACAAACGTCGATGGCCATCTGACAACTGACCTGACAACAGCTCGACGAGTTAACGAGCGGGTCGTTAAGACACGCTCCGGTTCTGAACGCCGGTTAACGGGGCTGCACTTCACGGAAAGAGAGCAGCTCGATACGGACGTTTAATCCCTTCCTCGCGCACACCGGAAGAAGTGTCGCTACATGCCACGTCCACATCCGGTCATGGCGATTTCGGTCTTTATTTCAATTTACTTTCAGCATTCTAATGTACCCCCTGTATGTATTTGTAATCCCTTAAACCATTTAAGATGGCTATAAAATAAATACATGTATTCGTATTGATAGTAAATAAACACATCAAATGTGACACTTATCGCGGTCAAAACAAATGAGCGCGGTGTGGCTTTTATTTTGAAGCGCTGAACTTCCGGTTGGCAGGTGTTTTCTCTAACAGTGGGGCCTCAGTTTGTTATGGATTGACAGACACATTTGTGAGGTTTACAAACACCATCCCTGTCTGGACAGATAGTGGCGGGGATGCGGCATCGAAATGGGAAATCTTTTCGGGAAAAAGAAAGCGACTCGGGTAACCGAGCAGGACAGAGCAGTGCTGGTGAGTCTGACAGCGGCTAGCTGGCTAATCCTTCTGCTGTAAGAAGCTGACACTGTATATCCTGTTGCACGTCAGGCATGAATGGGTTGTAGGTTGTTCGACGTGCTGGTTAGTATGATAATTGTGGGTTTTATTGGCTTTTGCAGTGCTGCACAACTTTCATTTCTTTTGTTTGTGTTTGACCAGCAACTGAAGCAGCAGAGAGATAAACTGAAGCAGTATCAGAAGAAGATCACTCTACAGATGGAGAAAGAGAGACAGCTGGCCAAACAGCTGTTGAAAGATGGGAAGAAAGAGTGAGTGTGTTTGACAGATCTCCTGATCATGTTATCTGGAGAACGAGGAGGTCTAGTTCTCTATCTCATGCACTCCTTCATAATGTTTTTGTGTTTATTTAGGAAAGCACTCCTACTCCTGAAAAAGAAACGCTACCAGGAGCAGTTAATGGACAAGACAGAAAATCAGATCAGCAACTTGGAGCGGATGGTAAACAAACAGATCTTGCTTTATGACCAAATATCTGATGTCATGATGTTTACCTCCATTTAACTTGAATGGGTTGTTTACATGCTGTAATATTAATGTAATTAATATATGTAATATAGTTATAAATGGACATTGGAAACAACTTCCCGTGTCATTTTTTCTTCACAACACACATAATAACAACATGATCCACTTTTGTTTTACAGGTACAAGATATTGAATTTGCACAAATAGAGATGAAAGTTATTGAAGGACTGAAAGTTGGAAATGATTGCCTGAAGAAAATGCATGAGGTAACAGTGATAGAGAAAACATCACTAGTCACCATTACTAGTAAACAGTACTTAGTTATTCATGGTAAATGTTTGACTATATTCTCAGTCATGGACTTGTAACTACACAGCTTTAGTCTGGACCTGACAGATCTCTCCAGGTGCACAGAAAGACACAAATCACACACTGTGTCGTTCTTTTCTTCTGACCAGGTGTTGTCCATAGAGGAGGTGGAGAAGATCATGGATGAAACTCATGATGCCATTGAATATCAGAGGGTAAGTTTTACTCTAATGATTACTGAGAGTCTTTACATTTGGATATAAGTATCTAACGTCAACTTGAATAAAAATTGACTCTATTTACTTTCATAATATGTGTTCTTTGTCTTTGTACGTGTGATTCATCCATGTTGTACTCAGTGTCTCCACTGGAGGCTAGAGGGTCTCTTTTCATTCCTCTTTGTCCATGTTTGCAGCAAATTGATGAGATGCTGGCGGGATCTCTGACTCCGGAGGATGAAGACGCTGTACTGGCGGAGCTGGAGGCCATTACTCAGGTGTGTTTTCCTGTTAATGATGGTGTGTCAGCTGCTGTGTTAGAACAGAGCTGTTGTCATCTTGTGTGCTTTGTGTGTTTACTCAGGGAGATGCTGAGATTGAACTTCCTGAGGTGCCTGGAGAAGATCTACCAGAGGTTTCTGAGCAAGAACCAGGTGCGTGTTCTCCTTCTCTGGATCCATGTCATGCGCACTCACAGGGTTTTTAGAGTAGCCCTAGAATAATCCTAGAATAGAATAGATCTTTATTGTCATTGTTTGAGACACACAAACGGTACAGAACGGTATACAACCTAAAGTAATATCAGCTACTATGTTAACATCTTTTTCAGGATTCATTGTTTGATTGGAGGGGCATAAATCGTGATGTTTTGATAGTTTTTGAATCTTTGATGTTTCAGTGCGGGAGAAGGAACGGGTGAAGAAGAGGACAGAGCGAGAGATGCTGGCCGTGTAAACGCGCATCTGTCGCATCTCCATGTCTTCTCTGCAGACCTCAAGGGCTCATCTTAGAACAAGACACTGAAGAGCGATTTGAAGACCCACTCCTTTCAGATGTTAAAGCTGCATTTTTTAAACTGTATATATAAAACATACTGTATGCCATGTAGTTTAGTAGGAACATCATTCTTAACATCATTCTTTAATAGCGCCTTTTAATTACGTAATTGTAATTAAACTCTTGTAATTACATTGTGAGGGCTTGTAAAGCCTCTCATTTTCTAATGCATGCATCGCTTTTACAAGAACAACAATCAAACCCAGAAATCAGATCTTACGTATGTTATCACATTAAGAACACAACTAACTAACTAATTAGCCAAATCATTTCTGTTTACAATAACCCTGTATAAATACAGACTCGGTTGTAACACAAAAGCTGATTTATTGATAAACAAGCAGACATATCCACAAAGAGAAAATACAGCTAGAAAACAGAGGCAACATTACTGTAAACTGCTGTATGTACCCGTAGTGCAATCAAACCAGACGGCATAATAAACTTCTGCAAATCTGTAAATATAGCTGTTGGCTACAACATGTAAATGTTTTGAAACCCTGTAAAGTCTCCTTTGTATGTAATGCACCAAACGTTTATCTGTTTTGACACCTCTTACTAAAAGTGTTTTGTGAGGACATTGATCCGGAAAGATTACAGTATGCTTCATAGAGACTGTTTGGTTTTTATGACACATGTACAAAAGCTACGATGTGTACACGCAGCACTAGTGACCCTGGACCCATAAACAGTGTTTTGTGTCTTGTTTTGTTTGTTTCATATCGTGAGTTCTTACAGTCTCATGTTAGAATCTCTTGTTCTCACTTCAGAGATTCCTTATCACTGTACTGAAGTTTCATCCTTAAGTGAGACCATTTGCTAATGGTCTGTCTTCCTCTTTTCATTGTGTTATTCTGGAACAATACATTTTTCATGGCTTTTACAGAATGGGGCGAGTATGCATAGCGGCCACCAGATGGCGGTGTGGACTGATGTGTGATTGTTTAGATTGGAAGTCACGTGGTTTGCCTTCATTAAACGCAAGTTCTTGTTTAATCAGATGGACATTATCATGTTATTACAAGCCTTCTTTATTATAGGAAGGAGAAGAACACGTAATTCTTAATATTGAGAATAATTAAAATATCTAAACGAAACACTTCTGTGTATAAGAGGAGAGAATTAGATTTAGGTGAGTTTTAGCCATTATTCAGTTCTGCTGTGTTGCTTTTTATTTACCCTTTATATTAGATCCAGCAGGCATCTTCTGTGATGAGCCTCTGTAATGTTACACCCATTGTATTGGGTTTATTCACCTTTGCAGTCAAAATGCAGTTTATCTTCTCACCTGGCTTTATAAACAGAGAAACTGGGGACCATGTTCAGCTTTACTTCAAATCAAATGTGCCTCATCCTTCATTTATTTGTTGTTTCAGACAGAGTCTGACCTCCAGGACAGTGAAATATGTTTCAGGGTTGTGAGCACCTTCACAAGCACGGATAGCTGCACATCTGCAGGTCCTTCAGAGAGGGTTTCCAGCACTAGTGTTAATACACTTGGTCCTCACATTATTGGTTTGTGTGGTAGGAGTTCTCCTGTGTTGGTGGTGTGGGCAAGATCTTTATAAAGGATAATACGAGGATTAGAGAGGAATCCCAGCCTACATCACACGCACAAACCCACGCGTGAAAATGCGTGATCTGATCTGAGAACGGATGCAGACGCGTGATTTGATTCATCATAACAGAAATAAAGCTCAAGAGCTTCTCTAATCTCGCATTGTTACTGCTGAGAAATAATGATAACGTGATACGACAGGGCGACCATTAGGTTCCCCAAAGTTAAGTCAAAACCGGACGAAGAACCTTTTCAGGAACCTTTATTAAAAGAGTGAACACGGGCTTCCCAATGTACGCAAAAAGCGCAAAATACACGTCTAACAGCCCGTAAAGCTGACGCTAGATCAGCTGTTATCGCTGTTACAGGTTTTCATTGTGAGAATAAAACTGTTTTAATGGCGCTGGAGATCTGAGGAGCGCTTCAGCCCCGCGCCGGCGCGCCGCTCGCTGCAGGCGGCGGAGAGGAGAGGTGGAGTCGGTGTTCGGTGACGGAGGTCCCGCCGCTCCGGCGGCTGCGCGTGGGCATCCGTGGGCACGTACGGGGAGAGAATCCCGTATAAAACTCCCGGATGGGTGTCTGCCTCCGACACTCTCCGCTTGAGGACTTCAGGCGTCTTCCTCTGCTTCTCCTGTAACTTCTCGGAAAGATCTTCCCGCATCACAAACTCATATTTGTCGTCTGTGGTTTTGATTCGCGCTTCGACGATGTCCCGGACCGAAGAGATGCACCGGATAACGGAGAACGTGTACAAGGTGAGCTCGACCCCTGAGTTACTGTATGACTGTAATTACTGTTGAGCTGTTGTGGATTCATTCATAATGTCAACTTTATTGTGAAATAAAAAAGCTTAATGATGAACCTCAGTCTTATCTCCTGAAGCTGTTAAAGTGTGAGACCGGGTTCAGTGATAAACCAGTTCTGGGTTTTCACCTGACGAGGGAGTTTCGGGGTCTGTAGTGATCATTTATAACCTCTGAAAAGTTCAACACACATGCAGTCTGCAGTTTCACCAGGTCACTTTTTATCTTTCTTTAAAGCAGCAACTTTTTTGGGTTTAAAATAAACAAAGTTTTCCAAAATCGATTATTGAGCAAGTAGATGACAGATCAGCTTTCAGAAAAGCTTTCCATACCTCACCAGTTCACAGCACTCATTTTATAATAATGGTTTACAATCAGATTTCACGGGAGATGTAAGTTTGGCTTCGTTTGACTTTAACATACGTGATGAAAAGCAAGTAACCTGTAATATGATTCAAACAGAGATGAAGGTGGACAGACGAAAGTTTGAGGATCTTGAACTACATGAGACGGGAGGCATGTGGAGGTGTGAGTGCTGCTTTAACTGGGAATGATCTGTGATCTCCAGGTCATCATATCATGTTCTGGGTCTTGAGTTGGTCTGTTACTTCAGTGTGGCTTTATAATGGAGCTGAAAGAAGCTGAGCCAGGGAAAGCTTTCGTTTTATAACTGGACGTTTCTTGACCCTGTAATCCTCCTTTAGGATTATTTCAGTGGATCAGTAATATATTCATGTTGATGGCAAAAGTTTACCGAGAGTATTTACAGGGAAACCTGAAGCGATTGTTTTAATGACCTTTGATGACCATTTTGACATTTTCTGGTCCTGCACAGACGGCTTGTTTCTTATAATTCAGTGATTAATGTCTCTGATTTCATGGAGGGGATGTTTTTAAGTAAGAGGTCAGGAATTACAGAAGTGACTGCTTTGCAGTTTTATACTGCAGTGAATATAGTGAGTATAAGCCTCTTTAGGAAGTAATCAGTGGTGCTCAAAGAATAATGGGTTTGACTGTGAGGGATTCAGATGTCCTGCAGTGTGTTTTATTGAGGGCACTTCAGCAGAAGCATTAGGAGGTGAAAACTGAAGTAACACTGATGGCTTGGTTGCTCTTTTAAACTCTTATAATAAAGTCTTTAATGCTCTTTAAGTTGGTGTGTATTTCTTCTTCTTTGGCGCCACTGGTTTCGTTAGACTCTGTTATTTGTGTAATTATGGATATTATAAGGCCACAGTGGGTCCTCTGTTGTAAGAAATAAAGGAAGATAATCCACTCAAATTAAAGAACAAAGTTGTGCATATCACAGCACCAAACTTTCCGGTGGGCATCTTTTAGGTTATTTTTGTCACGTTGTTTGTTGCATTGTTCACAGAATTCTACAGAATGGATTTAAAGAGCTGAATTATAAGAGTGTTGTTGGTATCTTGCAGTAATGTTAGTGGACCTTTTTTGGGCATTACATATCATACATATCAAAACGTTATTCTTAAGTTTTAAAAAGTTACAGAATTAAATATGCCAGAATAATGTTCTTACAACCAAGCAATAACGTTAATACAACGTCATTTTGACATTCCTTGAACTTTCAAAATAACCTTTTAATGTTTTTGTTACTTAATGGAAATGTTAGGGAAAGTTCTTACAGCCTAAAATTGTAAGCTGAATAGTACAAGATGAACTGATCAGTGTTGTGAATGTGTGTGTGCCTGACAGCTGCTGAGTAATCTCACAGGTCCTGAGAGCTCAAATCCACACGTCTGCCCTCACGAGTGACTCAGGCTGCATCTGTCAGTACGTGGGCCGAGTCTCACGGGCTGCAGAGTGTGTGTGGTGGTATCTGTGTGTGTGTGTGTGGGTAGTGTCTCGCACACCTAACGGTCTCTGTGTGTGACGGTGTGCCTCTGCCAAAGCGTAGGGGCTGTAACTGTGTGAGTTCAGCTGTGTGTTTGCCCACGGTGAGCAGGACAGTCAGAAAGACATTGTGATCTGTTGGAGGACATTTCTTTTATGCCCACATCCTGACCACATGTCCACATGTGAACTGGCCTCTTATTGGAATATAAGAGGAATATTTAACGTGCCCAGTATATTTCCCCACATGCCCTGGTTTCACCATTATATTAATCAGTCCTGCTTTTAACTTTTCCTCTTATCTCAGTTCAAGTAGTCTGAATATAGATGTCATTAACAATCTGTTCTAAATTCATTTGTTTGTTTGTTTTCGGGCTGTAAGCTGACAGATAGCAGGCAGATGGTCTCTTAACAGTACGTTGGAAGAAAGCTGCTGTATTTTGGACTGTGTGTGTCTGTGGAACATCATAATGAACTGGAGTGTTTGCTTGTAGTAAGTGGATTGCAAAAGCTTCTTGAGATCTAAATCAAAGGCTAAGCCTGCTGGTTTTCTACAGAAACCTGTTATTTACAGATGGCTGCATTATAAATGTGCCGCCCCTCTTCATTATGCCATTTGTTTTATTTATTAATCTGTTCTGTCTTATTTCTGGCTTTCTGGTCTCTTGGCTGAATAGCACAAATGTTGTTGTCTACACTGAAACATGATATAGATATAGGTATATATAGATATATATATGTACACACACACACCACTCTTTTACTCATTCTACACAGTATCTCAGCTGTATTCATTGCACTGAACTGAAATCGTGATTCACTCAGCTTCCTCTGCTGTTCTGTGAATGGATTAAGGTGTTGGGATGGAGAAGTACACAGTGTTCCAGCCGGTCAATGAACACTAGCTCCACGACCCCCCCCACAACTGTGATCAGGTGGTACGATCCAAACGTGCAGAGAATAGGAAAGCACTGTAGCAGAGCTTAATGAGCAGGAATTCCGACACAGCCATATATGGGCAAGGAAGTTCTTCTCTTGCTGTCTCACCTCTCTCAGCTCTGAAGTGGGATGCACAGGCTGTGCTGATGTTGGTGGTGAACTCACACACACCTCCGCGGACACACACTCACAGAGACGGGGGCTCATCTGGGATGGTAATTGGTAAGATGAGGACCGGAGTGGCTCGTAGGAGTGTTGCAGCTGTAACAAATGACTTGCAGCATCCGCAGTGGACAAGCAAACTGCTTCTCCATGTGGAAAGCTGAAGACAGCCTTTGCAGCATATTCTTAGCTAACAATTTTAGGTTGTAAGAACATTTCCCTAATGTTTACATTAAGTAACAAAAACATAAATGTTATTTTGAAAGTTCTAGAAACACTCAAGAGTCCAGTTTTTAGACATTGTATTAATGTTATTGCTTGGTTACAAGTAGGTTATTTAAACATTTTTAATTCTGTAATGTTTTTAAAATGTTTCACTAACTACTTAAGAACAACCTTGCTTAAAATCTTGCTCATTATTGAAGCTGTTCATTATTTCCTTATGAACATGCCTGTAATGAAATGCTATAGAATGAAATGATAATCTGTGATGAGGGCCTGGCAGAGCCCAGCTGAGAGGAAAATTATATCTTATCAGCGGTTTATTGCTCTCATTCATGCTTGTTTCACATTCTTGCTTTGTAAATAATTAAGGTGGATGGTTTTAAATGCTTGTTTTGATAAAGTGTTGGATGGACAACAGCTTGGAAATGTCAGGTTCTTTTGACTGGAGGTGTGTACAATGCTGGGAAGTGGGTTGATTAAAGTAAAGGTGAAGTGATAACACTAACATTACCACAAGAACTTTTTTGATACCGTTCAGAGAACGTTCCACGTTAGCTGGATAATCTGAGGGTTCTGTGTCATACTGACTAAATCTGTGTTATTTCTGTTGCAGTCCATCATGGAGCAGTTCAACCCTTGCCTGAGGAACTTCATTGCCATGGGAAAGACCTATGAGAAGACTCTGTCCAGTGAGTACATCAGCAGCTTCTTCAGCAGGCCATGAGGCAGCTCCACAAGCTCATGATAAACTGCATAATCCTTCAGGACTGTAGAATCTGTGATTTGTTATTGCTAACATAAAACAGTAATTTATTGCATTAAAACCTACTAGAATGTTGTTTAAATGTTTGTCGAATGTTCGTTAAGAATCATTGTTTTTGGGGGCTGGACGATTTCCTGTTCCTCCTGTAGTGATGTCATAGAATGTTACATGTCAAATTCCATTTGCACCCCTCAACACCCCCTCCAGTTCATACATGCAGCATCTGCAGAGCTGTCAGACACAGTGACGCTGGAGGATGCGTTTCTGTGTATGCAGACCTGCATGTGTTCTGAGACGTTCACCAAGTCGTCTGGGCAAGGACAAAGATGTAGGTGTTTCAAAGCAAAAATATGTGCCGGAAGGAAGGGAAAGTAAAACGGGACTGAGGACGGGCGTAAATAGGCCAGAGAGAGACACAATACACAGTCCCGTAAAGAGAGCGAAAGGAGAGCAGTGATGAGATTCAGGCAAGACTCTTCACACATCACTGTGAAGAGTACAAATGTAGGAGTATGAGCAAATAAGGTTATTATAAGTTTACTAAAACTATTAAAACAAAACTATTAAAATATAGGCATAAATATTATTTTGTAAGTGTAAACTAAACAAAAATGAGAAATGTTGCTTTAGCAATAAACCAAAATAAGTTTAATCTGATTTACTAAAGTAAAAACAAAACAACTAAACTAAAGCTGAAACAATAATAAATAAAAACACAAGCAACAGACCAAAGCCCTGGAGGACCGACCACAAGAGTTTGTGTGTGTGAGAGAGAGAGAGAGAGAGAGAGAGTCTGAATGATAGAGATTCGCTGGAGCTGTAAATGTGTCAGTTCATGTGGGCAGCAGAGCAGAAGCACTTTATAGTGTCCACTAATAACCAGTGCAGATGGTGTCCACTTGCAAAACTCTGAGTTGTTTTAGGTGGTATTACAGTATGTGAATAATGGATTGTTTAGAGAACATGAAATGTCATGGTACAAAAAAGGAGAAAAAGGAGTTTTTGGAGATCTGCTAGAAGGCTTTTATTTCTGGAGATGAATGGGTGAAGATGTTATAAATTATAGGAAGAAAAGGTATTGCTTTTTGTCTTTCGAGGCTGTTGAAAATGCCCAGGACACACCTTGTAACAGTTTAAAACGTTCCACAACAACTTAAGAATAAGGTTTTTGATATATGATATATAATGTTAAGAAAATATTGTTAATGTTACTGCAAGAACTTTTTCAGTAATTTTGAGGAAACGTTTAGAAAACAGTCAATGCTCTGAGAATGTTACCTGTTAGCTGGGGTTGCTGCTCTGATCCTTTGGTTTAGAGAGCCTGATTTCGAGTCTGCCAATATAAAAGAGACACAGCGCCCCCTGTGGTGAGACCTCACACAGAATGAGTGATTGCTCTTGGTAATGCGCTACCTGACATAAATGTTGCGTTTTAGAGGCTACCAAGCTTTTTTATAGAATTAGTATCTTTGCTATTCATTGCTCACCGATCACAAGCTCCACCCCCACCCCTCCCCCTGCAGTTCTCTGGGAGAGCCATTGTAAAACATATGGCGTTCAAGCTTTCTCATCCACCGCTACTCTCTCCATAGACGTGACACCTGTTGGTTAAGGGACACGGGTTCAGGTGTGACGGACAAACACTCCCGATTCTTATGTCCCAAATGCTTCCATGTTTCCAGGTGTGACATTTGCAGCAAAAGGCTACTTCGATGCACTGGTGCGGATGGGAAAGCTGGCCAGCGAAAGTCGCAGCTCGAAGGATCTTGGTGAGTTATAGACTGTAGCTGCAGTGCCCTCTGTGGTTGGAAAGGGGATTGAAAAAGAGACTGACGTAATGGTGTGAGTGCATAGAACATATTCAGGACTGTCTTTGGACAAAGCACATATGTACAAACATGCACATTGACACTCTGCAGGTTCATTCATCGCCTGTTGGTAATAGGTTGCACTGTGTTCATGTTATGCTGTTGTCTTTCCTCCATGTCTCTATAAAGCAGCTTCCTACTGGATCAATTAAGGGTCTTTAGGCAGCTCACAGTTCACTTAGATTTCAGTTCAGGACTAACAATGGAGTTACGATTCTCAAAGCATTGATGCAGTCAAGCTTTCAATAATGCAGTAAAAAATGCAACGTCATGCAGTTTTTTGTAATATGTGCATTCCACTTTAGCTGGAATTCCACCAAATTAACAGGTCATCAAAATGATAAATTCCTACATCATTGCAAAAGCGTCACGCTCAGTGTAGTGGATGATGGTGAGATCTCCATTATATGTGGAGATTCTTCAGTGTAGCCCAGTGTAGCGTGTATCACATCACCCACTGCCTGCAGTCAGCCCACGCGCTGATGCAGGAAATGTAGCGACCCGAGAAAGAGCTAAAAATAGATGAAATACTCATTTAATGGGACAGAGAGTTCCCTTAGAAAGAGAGAGAGAGAGAGTAAAGCAATGAGAATGCAGCCTGTGCCTCTGTCAGTGTTTCCAAAAACAGCTTCTCCTGTTTGCTTCCTCCAATCCTGCACCAGTGTGTTGAATACTAAAGAGCTTCCCGTTCCCTCTGCCCAAATTTGGGCATCAGTTGTCATGGCTGTGAGATGTCATTGGTTGTTGTTTTTTCACGTTTGTGGGTTTAGCTTTGGGAGATTTCCACCAATTAGAAGACATTTACGTTTCTTAATTAGTGCAAATCCTGGATATACTCACTGTAGTACAAATATTTGTTGAGGCACCGATTAATCTTCCTGTACTTAATGTAATCGCAGAATAAGTGTGGGGTGTTTGAATAATTAATGCTGGTGAATTTTAGCGCTGATTGAAGGCCAGTCTGACTCTTGGTTAGCTGCTCCAATAAATCCCTCAAAAGAGATTTGGTTTTCACTTCAGACAATACAGTTCAGATTTGTGTGTATGACTGGGTAAAACATCACAGCCGATGTCTGTAGAATGAGACCAAATCACCCATCAAATGAGTTTAGAGTGAAAAGACGTCCACAAAACTATTCGTTTTGTTTTAGCCAAGAGACATTTCATGTCTGATCATGTTTTATCACGTGTCCATGTAAATTTTACATATGTAAAATCACATGTGATCAGGTGTGTAATGTGTGGTTTTGGAACATTTTCGTGTGAATCTTACATAAATTCCCATGGCAATCCATCCATGTTTTTGAACGGTAAATGAATGTGTCTTTTCTGTAAGGGTGTTTACTTCCCTGTTGGTTAGGTGCGACCACATCTGTGGTCTGAACCCTTTAAGACGGAACAACAATAATCTTGAGTTTTTCAGAGCAGCAGATGTTGTGATCATGTAAGCGGATTAGAGTCGTGCTGAGCGTGGCTGAATTACAGCAGATGGGTGGAGAGATGAAGAGTGAGGAAGATGAGAGACAGGGAAGTGCTGTTAAATTATTGTGTTGACTTGGACAGGAAATGAGAGTATGTCGACCTAAAGAGAAGATCTGGACTTCGGCCAGGATGAGGTTTGGGCCGCAGAGGAGGATCTAGGATCCTACACGAATCACTTCACATGTATGTGAATCTGATGGATGCCCATAGAAAAGTCACAAATGATGTCTTTAATACCTCATGTGGAACGTCTGTGTGGCTCTGCCCTCTTATTAATCTCACTGTTTTGATGTACAGCACTTGTTTGACGGTTTCTGTTGACCTTGATCTGAAAATGTTTTATAAAAATAGACTGTCTCTATGTTTCCCGGAAGGCAGAGCTTACGAGCACAGCTTGACTAGATGTGTACCGCAGCCTGATGTGGGTTTCCCAGGTCAGGCGTGACAAACTGAACAGCAGGCAGGGTCACGCTTTATAACACATGCTGTGTAGGTCAGTACCTCAGGTGTATGAGGGACGTGTGTCGATTTCACACAATACAAAAGGCAAAAACAAACCAAGAAAGATGCATAACTATTAAAAATGAAAACTAGATTAAAAAAAAATAGATTCAACAAACAGTTTTGATGTATGATATACGTCTGCAGCATAAATGATCCAAGTTTAATACATCAGGCTGTAATGTAGTAAATGTTCTGTATGAGAAAATAATAAGAGTGATGCTTGATTCAGCATCACCACTGAGTAAAGTATGACAGAAAATACTGCACAGAAAACTAGCACATACTGTATCTACATTTGTGCATGCCTTACGACCAATCAGAGCTCAGGGGTTGAGAGACATCATGCCCATTAGATGTCTTGTGAGTGTATGTGATTTTGATTTTTACTCCAGAAGAGTTTCTTCTGTAATCACCTCATCTGTTCAAAGCTCTTAGTGTCTGTGGCTAATGCTGCCCTCTACGTCACGTTGTGTGTGCGTTTTCTGTTTTTATTTCATTGTTTTATTAAACCAGTTAAAACCTGGTTAATGCAGAGTTAGATGAGAAGATGATGGATGAACAGAAGATATCTCAGCATACTTGAGTTATTTCTGTTCCTGAGGGACCTGAAATCTCACCTTCTCTTTCAGCCGTATTATATTTGACTGTGCTGCTGTAGATTCAGCAGTAAATATCAGCACTTTGAAAGCGTGTCTATATGAGAGCAGCAGTGTCCTGGGCAGCTTTATTCTTTCTCTCTTTGACAGTGTATTAAGGACTGTTGTAATTTTCTTCTGCTCAAACTAGGTCTTTGTTCCTCTTTTTTTTTACAATGCATTGCCTAATCAGAAGAGGCAGCATGTAGGTACCACACAAACACACAAACGCCTTCACTCGACTGCATGATTCATCTTCTCTTTCTTCTGTTTGCACTTCTGCTCTTTCTCTTTTGATATTCCTTTCTTTTCTCTCTTGTATCACAGAATGATCTGCTGATATGATAATGTCGTTTTTATTATTTTGCCTGAAGCTTTTATTTGTTGTCGTGTGTTTTTAACACGCACCTGTACTTTGCTTTTTTATCAGTATTATTAATAATTCCGTTTTATTTGGATCATTTTGATCATATTTCTGGTGTAGTGTGATTTTTGGTTGGTGTGTTTACTGAAGATTGTATTGTATGCTTTGATTATTGAGTTGTTTGTGCTTGTCTGAGATTTTCTCGCACCCGTAGCTTGACTCTTCTTCATCAGTTGTTTTATTTCTCTTCATGTTTTTGTCTAACTGCATGATGTTCTGTTACCAGGTGCAAAGCATTATAATGACAATTTAATCTCCCTCTCTCTCTCTCTGTCTCTCTCTCTCTCTCTCTCTCTCTCTCTCTCTCTCTCTCTCTCTCTGTCTCTCTCTCCTTCTCTCTCTCTCTCTCGCTCTCTCTCTCTCTCTCTCTCTCTCTCTCTCTGTGTTTATGTCTCTCTCTCTTCAGGGGATGTGCTTTTTCAGATGGCTGAGGTTCACAGACAGATCCAAATGCAGCTTGAGGACATGGTGAGCATCATTACCATCACAGCTAATGTCTCCATTAAGTATCAAAATGTTAGAATGTTATTTTGAACGTTCTAGGAATATTCAAAATGAGTTTTTTTAGACATTGTGTTAACGTTATTTTCATTTTCAACATATATGACACACAACGTTAAAAAAAGTTCTACTAATGTTACAGCAAGAACTTTTTTGATAACTTTGACAGATTGTTAGCCAACGTTCTAAGAACATTCCTTGTTGTCTGGGTTGCTGGCTTGTACGGGAGTGTGCACTTCAAACAATCTTTGTGTTTATACACTAAAATAAACTCTCTTTATATACTCAGCTGAAATCCTTCCACAATGAGTTGCTCACAGAACTGGAGAAAAAAGTGGAACTGGATGTTCGCTACCTGAATGTAAGTGTAACAACATGAACACGACGTTCAGATAACATAACTCTACCATAATCACCTCCAACATCTTCTAAATGTTTTTTCTCCTCATCAGTGTGGAAGAGAGTTATTTTAATTGAGAAGCTGAAAGACATGAAATCTGTTTATGTAAAGATCAGCAGCACCTCAGAAACGAGGTTGCGCTTTACAAGCTTGTTTGTTAATATATTCGACTGATCCTCAAGCTGTGCTGGTTCATGGTTTGCTCCTCGTCATGGGAGAAATCAAAGCCACATTGATGTAGTGACTCAATACCATTGCGGACAGAAATGATCATCAATCAAATGCAGCAGAAAGGCAGTGAAGAACAGTGGAAACAAAACGGCACTGTCTGAAACACAATGAACCTGTGAAGCAGGGAATTCTGGGAAGACATTTTGAGGACAATGAAAAAACTTATTGGACTGAAGAACGTTTTCGATAACTCTAAGAGAACTTTGAGATAACTTTTAGAAAACATTAGTCAACGTTCTGAGATTGTTTGTTGTCTATGGTTAGTTGTTTTGTTCTTGCGATGAGGGCTGTTATTGTGTCTGACAGGCGGCTCTGAGAAAATATCAGACGGAACACAAGAGTAAAGGAGAGAGTTTGGAGAAGTGCCAGGCCGAACTGAAGAAGATGCGCAAGAAGAGTCAGGGCAGCAAGAAACCCTCCAGATATGGAGACAAAGAGACGCAGGTGAGTCAGTCAGTCGCTTCTGATTTAACAATGTTTAATTGCATTAATTAACAAATCCAATTAATCAGTTACTGAGCAAGTACACAACAGATCAGTGTTCAACACGATCTCCTTATCTTACCCTGATTCACAGCAGTACGCTTATAATAATGATTAATAACTTGTGCTGTTGGGTACGATTTCATGGGAAATGTCTGTCTGCAAACAACTAAAAAAGATCCAGCTACTATATCACACGTGCAGGTGCTGTCGATGCTGCAGCGTTTGTATCTTGTTCTTACAGCAGCTGTTTACTATCTAAACTTGTCATCCGTGTTAAGATAATAACTCCACAAGTAACCTGCAGTTTTATGTTTCAAACAGAGATGATAGAGAGCCGAAAGTTACGGAGATCAGTTTTATCAACACTTTCAAACTTTATATTCGTATTTTATCTTTAGATTATCTTTATATTATTATCTTTATATTACGCTTTCAAAAGTCTTTTGTGACTTGGATTCTCTGATCAAATCAAATAGGCTGGTTGAATTTCTGAGCTTTGCATGGACCATTGCATGCCTCATTCTGCTTTGGCATCTCCATCGGCTCTCATACAATGAGTGAAACAGCAAGCTTATGCGGTTGCTGTTGAACAGTGGGGTTTCTTGTAGCATGGCCTCCATTACATCAGACAGAGCCAAACTAGGCCATTGTTTGTCATTTTCTGTGTCTGCTTCACACCACCTTCATGTCTGCCAGTACATGGAGACCATCAGCAGCAAACAAACTGAGCTGGACAGCTACATCACTGAGAGCTACAGAAACGCCATGTCTGAAGAAAGGAGGAGGTACTGCTTCCTCGTAGCCCGTCAGTGCGCTGTAGCCAAGGCGAACAGCGCCTACCACACCAAGGTGAGAGTTCACATCATGCTGTCCCAGCTAACAATTTTAGATTGTAATAACGTTTCTGTAACGTTTCCATTAAGTAACAAAAACGTTAAAATTGTTCTTTTTGAAAGTTCTAGGAATGTTCAAAACGATGTGGAGCCACTGTTCTGAGAACATTCCCTGTTAGCTGGGACAGAGTTTAGAAAAACAGTTTGGGTTGCAGAAACACTGAAATGAGTTAAATCTGCTTAAGACATACATTTTAATCTATATCTGCATGTTTTAATATGGTGAGGACAACATGAAATGGATTTAAAAGATCTGACCATGTCAGCAATTATAAAAGTTATGATAGACTTGTGATGAAAGAATTTAGATTTCATGTCATTAATCTCTCTCTTTATGTCATGCTTTAATGTCATATAAATTAAACATTAAAGCAGACCATGTTTATTATAATAAGTGACATTCATTAATTTTACTCTCAGTAAATGACACATCTGGGCAAATATATATTTTGTGCTCAGTTGTTTCTGCCCCAAATTCCATTTAGTCAGCCATTCATAGGGTTGCAAAGCTGGGAAGTTTTGGAAATATTTCAAGTTGGAATATTACAGAAATTTAAAGGAATTAACTGAGAATTAAAGGAGTATTTTTTTACAAACTGTATCATATATAAACATATTCACTTCCTCAACATATGACTCGTCTTCATCTGTGTGCCCATTTAATGTTTATATATTCCTATAAATTCCCATTACTTTTCCAAAATTCCAGGAATTTTGCAACCCTAGTTGATCATCTCATATAAAATCCATCCTGCTGATCACTCCATCACACATTGAGTTGCTTTGAATGGGCTGCTTCAGAAAATGTTCTTAGTTTGGGTCAGTTCTGGGTCAGAATGTTTGTCGACACCAGTGCTGTAAATCACTGTTGTGTTTTGTTTTCACTGTATTGTGGTTCAAAACATTTAACTGCACATTCATTTTGAGGTTTTGTGGTTCCGCTGTATTAAGGCATGTTTTAAGCTGTATTAAGCTGACTGAAAACAGAGCAGAGATTCAGTGATGTCTGCTGGATTCAGCAGAAGTAATTCTAGAGTAAGTGATCTTCTCTCCTCCACTGTGACGCCCACACCTCAGAGCTGGTGATAGACGCAGCATTGGCAGAAGAAGGAGGGGGTAAGAGTGGCCCGCTTTTACAGAACACAGACTGTTCAGTTTGCGGGGACGTGTGTGAGAAAGACTTTTACTGAAGAAATTCCTCTGCACTGTTTAAAAAAAGCTGCTTCTCATGCCATAGAACCACCTTTTTGGCCGTGTGGTTCCATAAAGAACCTTTAACATCCGCTGAACCACAAGAGATTCTTTGTAGTGGAAAAAGGTTCTTTAGACTATAAACAGGTAAGATTGAAATCCTTTAAAGAACCTGTGACCAAAAGAACCTTTATTTTTTACGTGTGTGCTGCCGTTGCTGTGCTTCATGAAAACAGCATGCATGAAATAAGGTGAAATAAACAGACCATCTGCCATCTGAGTTTGTCATTGCGGGACGCTCACACAACCTCCCACACCAGTCACGCAAAGCAACAGTTGATATTTACTCGCTTGTGACGGAGAGCAGAACTACTTTCAGGTTTTTTGTATTAACATATTTCCTTAATTATAAGAATGTTAACAAGAATCCATTTTTTAATTCTGTAACATTTTTTAAATATTACACTAAAAACCTAAGAATATATCTTTTGACACATATGATATTAAAAAGTTCTACTAATGTTACTGAAAGTTTTTTCTTTTACTGAACATTAGCCAATGTTTTGAGAACATTCCCTGTTAGCTGGGAAGGAATCATTTTACAGTATTTACTGCTTTACTTCTGTCTATTAGTCCATCAGCCTGAAAGCGCAGCTGTGCAGGACCTGAAGTTTATCATGAAAGAGAATCCATATTTCAGACTGTATTCGTGCAGTTATCCTCAATTGCCTACGTAGATTTTCTGTAATGAACTAACTTTTCTTTTGCAGGCACATAAGGCTCAGGCGTGTACACTGGGCGCTAATGCTAGATGTGACGCTGTTTGTTTGTTTGTTTGTTTGTTTTAGAGCAGAGATCTACTGGCACAGAAGATCCCTGTGTGGCAACAAGCATATGTTGACCCAAATAAACTCCCGGAGCAGATGGTGAGTTGGACCTGCACGATATCTTTAATCTAAGAAACTGCTTTTGAAAAAAAAGTAGATTAAGCCTCCAGCCTAAAGAAATAAATCTAAAGAAAATCTGTAGAACAAATTTTTACAAAAACAAAACCTAAAGGGATGATTTTCTTTCAGAGGATGATGGGAGCAGAAAGGGTGCCCGCAGTGAATGGCACGACAGGGGTTCATGGAGGAGACGACTACCAACGCTGGATGGAGACCAGAGCCATGCACGAGAAACTTTACCCACAGACCCACAGACACGGAGCTGAGACCTTCTCCAACACCCTGCCTGCCCGCAGGGTCACTGCTGTAAAGCCCACCAGCACTTTGGGTGAGTCCCGTTGCACTGGCACTGACCTTTAACCTTCAACATAAGAAGGTATTTGAATTAATACTCAACCACTCCATCTTATTTTAGGTGGTAAGAATGTTCCCTAACGTTTCCATTAAGTAACAAAAATGTTAAAAATGTTCATTTTTTAGATATTATATTAACATTATTTTTGATATATGATAAGAAAACATTCTACTAATGTTAATGCAAGAACTGTTACTGATAACTTTAAGAGACTTTTTAAAGAACGTTAGCTAGTGTTCTGGGAATGTTTCCTGTTTGCTGGGTCTTTGACGCAAAGGTTATTTGAAGCTGGTTTCTGTATTCACAAATGTTTCTGTGTCCACCTTTCTCTCTCTCCTCGAGTGAGGAGTGAGTATTCTTCATTGTTTGGACTCTGAAGACAGACAGCAACATATTGATTATGAACAAGATTATGTCAATAAGTAAACAGTGCCCTCGAGCGCCTTATTTACAGTTCAATCCTTACAGAGTTTGAAGTCAGCCTTTTACTAATCTAACGACAATTCCCTCATAACCACAAAAACAAAGTTTTAACAGGCTTGTGACTGTTTTTGGCAGCTCTGATGTCAGACCTCTGACCTTTGACCCTAGCAGATACCCAGACCCTGCCCAGGTCCAGCTCAGTGGCAGCCGGGCTGGAGAGAAACAGACGGACACGCGTTCAGGCTCTGTTCTCCCACACGGCAGGGGACAACAGCACCCTCCTCAGCTTCACAGAAGGAGACGTCATCACACTGCTGGTACCTGAAGCCCGAGATGGCTGGCACTACGGAGAAAACGATAAGAACAGAATGTGAGAACCTTGAAGCCAAAACCACATAGAAACACTCTAGCAACCTCTTAGCAACACCCTGGCATTGTGCGAGTGACTTTTGTACAGGAAGGCTAATGAAAGCAATTTTCTTCAGAAATGCAGAGTTTTGATGATGTTTTAGAGTTTATAAAGAAGTCACACCTGAAGAAGTCACTGGAAATGTGTTCTTTCAGGCGAGGCTGGTTTCCGTTCTCCTACACCCGCGTGATACCTGAACCAGACACCAGTAAACTCCATGTCAGGTGAGTCTGTCTGAATCTTAAAGAGCTTTTTCATCCAAAAATGAAAATTCTTCCATCATTCACTCATCGCCAGGTCATTTAAAACCTGTGTGACTTTATTGCTTCTGAGAAACACATAAGAACATTGATGGTAATCGTGCATACATGTGTGTGTGTTTGTAGTTTGCAGCACAGCAGGAGCAGCAGCACAGGAAATCTTCTAGAGAGAGAGACAGCGATACACACATCTGATTACAGCATGCCAACACGCTTTCTGACACAACAGAGCACACAACACAGCCGACAGAGACCATACAGCACAGCAATGCCAGGATCCTCACAGGTAAGCTCCACACACACATACACACACAAACACACACAAACACATGTGTATAGCTATTTTTGTGGGGGCTTTTCATAGACATAATGACTTTTATACTGTACAAACTGTATATTCTATCCCCTAAGCCTCAGTCTAGTCTTAAAACTGACCCTCACAGAAACCTTTCTGTGAAAAAAAAAAGAATCATTTAGTACGTTTAATATCAATTTCCCTTGTGGGAACTGCAGACTAGTCCCCACAATGTAGGTGTGTGTGACCTTTACCATCCTTGTGGGGTTATTTGATGAAGAACACACACTGCACTCAGACTTTTCACTGTATGCTGGGACAAACACGTATTGTGTTCTGCTGCTGCCGTCTGCTGGCCGTTTAAGTAAAACTCTTAAAAATCTCTTACAGCAAGGGCTTGAGGACTCCCAGTCCAGACTCCAAACGAGGTAAGAGGGTTTTTTGGCCCCCTGATATTTGGAAAAAGCATTTGTCTATAAGTTGTTTTCTTTGTTTCCTTTTGTTTTAATTTCCCCTCTTGTTTTGATTGAATTAAACTACCACACATAATCACAGCAAGCAAAAAGTTTTCTTTGCTTGATCTGCAGATGGATCAGACGATCATAGCAGATGTTTCTGAAGGTCTAGCTCAAATGTAAGGTGGCCAGGTGACCTCCGGGCACCTAAACCCATGTTGAACAAAGAGGAGAAACCTCTCAGATTGTTTAAATGGGTTTCAAAAACCTCACAGTAAATATTCTGATCAATCATTCACTTTCCCAGTCATTTCTCATAGATGAGACATTGTGTATCTCATGTTGCATTTTAGTGTTTTGAGAACACTCTTTAAATGATCTAATTCAGATTGTAAAAGACAAAAATAAGTCCGCTTGGGTCATCTATGGGAAGGCAGGCAATTTCCCAGCCTTTATTCCAAATTTCTTTGTATTGAAATATTTCCGTTCCATTCTTGCTTTGACTGTCCATTTGTGAGTGTCAGTGTGTCTTTAAGTGTCTGTTGTTTTCTGTCCAATTTTGATTGTGTCAAAATCCTCATATGCAATTTTCTCTTCCTTGTAAAAAATCTACTGTAAGGAGGCAGTGGGCTGCATTTTCACAGGAGTTTGGATGTAAACTGTAATAAGCTTGTCTTTAGTAATTTAGTGCTAAAATGTTAGTGGAATGTTAAAAATGATTTGAAAAACATTTTTAGAACCAAGCAATAACGTTAATACAATATCTAAAAAACTGGATGTTTTGAATGTTCCTAGAACTTTCAAAATAGCATTTTTAACTTGTTTTAATTGATGGAAACATTAGAAACAATCTTACAAAAGTTTAATTTTTGGTTGATTGCTTCTCTAACATTACTGCTTTGTGCTCTGTGTGCTTTCTGTGTCTGTGTCCAAACCCAACCTGCCAGTTTGTCCCTGTCTTTGTTCCACAGTGCAGAGGGCAAATTGATTTCTACAGTGTGAGAGGACAGGCAGACACTGACAGACAGACAGACTGACAGACAGAAAGCACCTTCTCCCTCAGAACACTCACACCTCCCTGTCTCACTTTATATTTCAACAATTTTCCCCTGCTCACTCCATTCATACAGAAGAGGACAGAAATCCAGCCTTCTCTATAATCGCTCATTTTATCCTAGTTGGAAGCAGTGGGTGACTGTGAGAGACACTAACGTCGCTATATTACACGTTCCGTGTTTCTCTGTTTGCGCTTCTGTTATGCGCTTCTTTTCAGCTGAAGTACTGAAACGGGATTCTCTGAGGAATTCTGTGTATGCATCTCCTGCTTCTTTCATTCATGTACAGAACATGTCAAGTCCCAGATCCACCGGCTGAAATCAGAACTGAAGTAAAATGTGTTTACATTTATTCCTGTAACAAAGTATCAAGAAATGTTAATAGCCAAAACTGAGCTGACAGTGATTGTGTTGTATTTTGGGCGGTGAGTGTATTAAAACGTATCTTTTACATTGTGCAACTTAAATGAATTTGATGTTATATACAGCTTTCAATGTTTATTCTTTTCATTGCTTGTATACTGCTGATGTAAAGAGCGCTCCATAATCTCATTCTACAGTATTTGGAGCCCTTCAATAAAGGATTTGTTTCCTAAATGCGTAGTTTTGATTTTGAGAGCAGGATGGTGTTGGCGACAGAGGGAATTCTGGGACTTTACAGTTTCATTCTGCTGTACAGTAAATATTTGATCTTCACTCTGTCCTCACATGAAGACATGAAGAATGTTTTGGACTTTGAGAGATAATATTGAGAGAACTTTTAGAGGATGCTAGGCAACGTTCTGAGATTGTTACCTGTTAACTGGGTTGTTGTCTTCAGGCACATACACGCAAAAAAAGAAACAACACACACACACGTCTAAATGGGGACATTTCATAGACTTAGTGGTTTCATACATATAACTCTAACAGAAAACTTTCTGCATTTTTACAATTAAATAAAACTTTATTTACTATATTTTATAGTGTTTTTACAAATGAGGACATCCCAAAAGGAGGGTTTTCTCAGATTTGTGAGGTTTTGCTAACTTTTGGGTACAAATTTGTCCCCAATATATGGTTAAGTAAACACACACACACTTTTTTCACAGGACTGAAAGCTGTAATCTTTAGTACCAGTGTAGTAATGATAAACGAAACTGCCTTTATATAATCACAAAATGCTCATAATTACCCTGTAACAGAGACGATAATGTTGAAGTTTCCCTGGTGTGATATAATCATCACTTTGTCTCTTAGCCAGTTAGTCTAATAGTAATTATTTGAAAATGGCCAGATTTTCTCTGTATTGTACGTGGATTATGGCGGTGATGCACAAACAAGACACACAAGTATTATCACGTAGAGACAGAATTTACACTCACAATCAAGTTAAGAGATGCAGCTGTTCATTTTGAGCATAATCTTCAGTGTGTTCTTTTCAACGTGTGTTGTGTCTCTCCTTCATCTGTGGTTTTGTTGGTTTGCGTTCATTCATCTTTTTCTCTGAGTAAATGAAGTGCCGCTGTGGCTCAACACTCTCCATCTCTGTTTTGATGAATATAGAGACAGAAGCAGTAAGATGTCACGAACTGGAAGTCACTGCCAGTGTTTCTTCTTTCTGCACTGAAGTACAGGCGGCCGCCACGCTTGCCGAAGCCTGGACAGAAATCTCTACCTGTCTATGACCTTTTCTTTTGGAATGCCCATATTTGGATGTAAAGAAAAGTACAGTAATGTACAGTAAATGAAAAAGTGAAATGTTTCTATAATGGCCATGTATGGTGACTTTTTATTGAAAAGATGAATAAAGGTTTCTTCAGAGGAAAGCGAAGCCATTCATTTTTTCTCATTATCATGTGTTTCCATCTTAAGATGGAATTGAAAATAGTTAAAAATCAGTTATTGATCAAGTACATAACAGACCAGTGTTCAGTACTGTCTCCTGACCCTGATTCACAACAGTAAGTTTATAATAAGGATTAATCATTTGAGTTGTTGGATCCAATTTCTCTGGAAATGTCATTTTGGCTTAATTTGACCGAAACACAAAAAGTAGGTAAAGTAACCTGCAATTTTATGCTTCAAACAGAGATGCATTAGAGAGGCAAAAATTACAGAAATTATTGCAGCTTTAACTCTAGAGATTTAATCTACAAGAATCCATTAGTTTTTATGGAAGTTGTATGTAAAACAACAAACTGCAAGAGAACCTCGTAAATTGTTAAACAGAATCATTTTATTTCTCACTAAGGTTTGTGACACATGGGAGTAACAGACGTACAACCACTCTCACATATTATACCGCAGTCAAAACAATCATACAGCCAGATTTATCCAGCTATAAAGAGCCTGTAAATAAAACAGCTTTTGTTCTCCAGTACATGATGCATTTCTCTGGCAGAAAACGCATCTTCCCTCCTGAGTCTCCATTTGATCTCTCAGTAGTTTCAAATGGTTTAATCCAATACAAAAATAGTACAGTTGTCTAGTTCCATGGAAGCTAGACAGTTACATATAATAAAGCTGTTATCAGGCAAACAAACATGAAACATATTGAGGAACAGTTTGTGGAGGTTTCATCTCAGGCATGTTTTAGACACGTGTGCGGGTGACGTCGAGTTCCTCTGTACTGTACACTGTCCTGTCAGATCTGCAAGCAAGACCTTCATCACGTCTGTATTCAGTAAGATGTGGCAATGTCGTGTTCCCTCAAAGTCAACATCACATGGTAATAAGTTCATAAAGTTTACACTGTTCCTATTGGGCAATTTAAAGAGTCCAACAAGTAGTTTAGAATGATTACACGCTGCAGGGAACAGTAATAAAGAGCATTTATCAGTGTAAAATTTAAGGAATTATAAAATGTCTCATTAATAAATAACACTCATCAAACAAGACAATTAACACCCGGATCATAATACAATCTGCTCTCAAGAGACAGCAGGAATGTACAGCATCATTTTCATCATATAAATACGTCACACCATGGACTGCAAATAATCGTAAAACGTTTTTCAGTATAATAAAGATTTTCTATTACTAACAGAAAGTAAAACTTTTGCTTCTGAAAGTTAATCATTTCATTTCATTTCATGGGTTGAACTGCCGATAGTCAACATTTTAACTCAGTGGGAAATATATGTTTCTATTTTGGATCCAAATAGGAGAAAAACTAAAAATGTTGAAATGAATGAAAAACTAATTTGCCTGATGTGGAAACTGATTTAAATTTGATTAACACCGTGTATAATAATGATAATTAAATACCACAAATTATAAAAAAAAAAAACATACCAAGCAATCAAAAAATGCTTTAAAAAAGAAATAAATTTGATAAATAAAAACTGTTTTCAGAGGAACACTGTTCTGCTGCAGGTGACAAAACTACAGCATTGCTGCGTCACAGTAAAATCACTTCTGTTTTGTTACATTTTGCTCATCTTTTGATCCTCTTCTTGTTCATTTTTTGATGTTGACACTGTCGGTCATCTGCACACTTGAAGTGTCTGTGTTTTGTGTTGTAAACAGTCACAGTCAGTTCCAGTAGCTCCATGTAAACTGATCAGATCCATCCAAACTTTCTTTCATTTAAAATGTTTAATTTTAAATATGTTTGCGTCTGATGTGTCTCTATTAAAGTGTTTTGTCTGAGGCTCTTAAGAGTTTTTGTTGAGATTAAGACGCACCGTTCAGGTCCTTTAGGGTATCTGAATGCTGTTTCTGAGGAGATCCAACTTCCTCATTCAGGAAATCAACTAAATAAGGGGTGTGTGGCTGCAGCTCTCTGCTGGCAGTAGAATGATGAGTTACTCTCTTTCCCCATCTTCACTGCTCGCTTTAAGAGACAAAGCACAACACTGAGTTAGTTCAGTATGTCCCTGACCTGAGTGTCAAAGGTACCTGAGATAAAACTAAACAACATTTTATTATGAAATAGTAATAGTAGTTATTGTGAAAGTCAAAAGTAAAAATTAAAATGCAGCTGCAGCATGTAACTTCAGCCTCTCTGTTGCCATCTCAGTTTGAACCATAAAATTACAGTTACATTATGCCCTTTTTATTATTTATGTTAAAGTCAAACTGAGCTGAGAGATGAAATAAATCATTATTATACACTTGTTTGTTGTGAATCAGTGTGAGTTAAGGAGAACGTTTTGAACACTGTTTTGTCATGTACTTAATAACTGTTTGTTTACTTTTAACCAAAGTAGTTATGTACTGTAGCTTTAAAGGTGAAAACAAGCAACATTGTCTTGTGTTTCATATTCTTTGTAAAAAATAATGGACAACAAACTAAAAACAAAAACTTCAAACAAGTTTCTTACCTCCTTCAGAATCCATATCTGAATCTGACACGTGCGTGATGGAGAAACGTGAGACACTGGAGGGAGAAACAGTGAAACGGGAGATCTGAGCCACAGGTTTAGTGCTACTGGTCAATATGCTTGACTTTGTGGTGATATCTGGAGGGGAACCCTTGGAAGATGTAGGAAGAGGTAACAGAGGGAAATCATCTTCCCATTCCAACCCTGCACCTGAAATCAAAGACCAGAGATGTGCGAAGAGTAAACAGCTGCATTATAGATACAAACAAAAAACTGTTTAGTTCTAAAAGGAAAGGAAGATGATTCTTACCCTCTTCTGAGATGTTTCCATCAGAAGAATCATCTGAGACATTGACCTTTTCCTGCTGGTTTGACACTTTGCTCTTTGTGCTTGATTTGCCTGACTCTCCACCAGGGGGATAGCTGTGATCCGCCAGCTCTCTGGTTGGGCTTTCCTGGAGAGTATGATCCAGATCCAACTTCAGAAGTATAATCCAATAAAATGATTCAATTTATTATTGTTCATTGAATTTCATTTTACCTGGTCAAATAGATAAACGGTGACATCATCGAAGAAGGACACCACCTTCTTTGTGGTCTCCATTTCATCAAACTGTGAATCGCTGGGCAGAGCTGGCATCTTCAGGAGGCTTCTGAGTTTGTGTGCATCACTGCAGTCGCTCACGATAATTGGTACGGGCAAGATCTCGTCCTCACTTTCTTCACTTTGCTCCTGAAGGCTGTACGCACGCAGCTCCTCGTCTGATTCGTCACTATCCTCAAAGTTGCCATCTTCACCTGCCTGCTCTCCGTCTGTGAGAGACGCCCGTCCTTCTAGTGGAGGGGGAGGTGAGCAAGAACGTGTGGAGCTTTGTCTACACCCACCGTCCTCAGAATCTTTAGTCCTAATCTCCAGCTGCTCCTCTGTGGGCAAATCAGATGAACTGTTCCTTTCTGCTTCAAGCACCACCTCCTTCTGAGACACTGGTTCTTCCTGGGACATAATGTTACAGCTCAGATCTTTGACTATGTCTATCTCTTCAGTGAAGAGAACTTCTTGAACAGACTCATTAATGCAGGTGTTTGCAACATTATCCTCAGAGGCTTGGGGATCAAAAGATGGATATTTCTCAGTCTCACCTGGTTTAAAAGAATCCTCTTCCTTTGCATTGGGATATTTTGGGATATCAAACATTTGGGATTCTGATTGTTCAGGTTCTACAGAATGATCTAAATTGATTCCAAGATCTTCAACATCATCATGATCTTTTATAGTGGATACTTCGTTCTCAGGAGATGAGAGAGACACGCTACAGTTGGCAGGATCACAAGTAGAAAAACCTTCATCTGCTTCTGGCAGAACTTTGGAGGTTATGCATTCACTCTGTTCATGAGTTTTGTCATTTTCTTTAGTAGCAGGAAAAAGATCTCCATCTGTCTCCTGTGAAGGAAGTAGCTCCTCTTTATTTATAACTTCCTCTGGTCCATCTTCCTGATCCTCAAGTTCATTGATGTCATCTTCACTTTCTTTATCTTTGCCTGCATCATAGTCAGAGAAATAGGCTGAATCTCTGTATGGAGTTTTATCACTCAATGCATTCAGCTCCCCTTCACAGCTCTCAGATGTTGTCATGTCAATTACAACATCAACTTCTACCATCTGCTCAGAATCTCCCCTCTTATATTCTTGTTCTTTGCTGACAAATGTAGTCTCAGATGTGACCTTTCCCAAGGGTTGTATTAATGCTTTGGAATCTTGCAGTTCATGGGGTTCCTTCAAAATAAATTCTGGAGATTCATTGTTTTCTGTGTCATAGCCGCTGTCCACAGTCTTTGGAGAGCATGATGGATGGACAGAAACAGGACTGAGTGTCTCAGTGGAACATGCTGTAGATGGTATGTCAATGGAGTCCATTGAGTCTGGGGTACCAACTTGTTTTTGTAATGACTTGATTGTTGGATTGGTGTAGTCAGCTGTTTCCACTTCTACTGTAAAGTCACCAAAAATCTCTGAGGTTACATCAGTGATGTCATCATCACTACAGTCATCAATCTCCACCAGACTGATACTGGAGCGCCCATGATCCACACCACTGTCTGCTGTTTTACTTAGCTCTGATTCTGGCTCCAAACTGGGTAATTCAGCTGGTGCTTTCTCCAGCTGCAAGACCCCCGCTTCAGTGTTGGGGTCTGCTGGTGTTGTATTTTGTTGCAAAGTATTTTCTGGTTTTGAGATTGTGTCTCCACTTGCAATATCCACATATTGTTTTGAAACATCAAATTGTTTTACACCTTCCCTTGAGGACTCTATTCTGGACACTATACCTTTAGGTGTAGTGTCCCCAAAAGGTGATTGACCCAGGTGTTGGTCTTTTTTGGGCAACCCAATGCTTTTCCCTGGAACACAATCCATCATGAAGCAGTTTCTCACAAGAGCCCCTGTTAGAGGGTCCACAAAATGTGAACTGCTCAAGGCCTGACAGCATGGAACAGGATATATTTCAGCTTCTTGGGGTTCATGGCACATATGAAGATATGAGCTGCACTCAGGTGAAGGGTTTGAAGGTACGTGCCTTCCATGGACCAAACAAGTGTTACTCTTGACAGTTGCCCCTAAGAAGTCGATTGGTTTGGTCATATGATATGGCAGGTTCTGATCTTCTGGCCAAGAATCCTCAACGTCTGTCATTGGCATGGTGTAGTGGAAGTCTGCATATGAATCCTGCACACAAGAACCCTTCCTCTGACACAATGGCCTTGTGCTGCTGGCTGGTTTGCCTGTGGACCAGCTTCGTCCACGCCTCTCCACAAATATATCCTCCTCCTCTTCCGAGTCACTGTCATCTCGCCCCACAAATATAGCTCCACCTGAAGCCATGTCAATGCAGACTGAGTGGTTTCCTGGCATAGTCTTCCTCAAGGAACCCATCATGTCATAGTATCCACCTGTGACATTTTTTCCAATAATGGCACCTTGAATGTTCTCCAAATAAGGATCAGCATAGCCCTGTGGACTTACAAGAGATGGTGACACCCCTAACGGATCCTCCAGTTCACCAAGAGCCTGTCTTAGGCTTCGAGAGCCCCAGCTCTCTTGCAGAGGTTCTGTTGAGTCTTCTATCAGGTAGTGGTCCATTCTCTTGGGAGGTGATGGTTCATAGTAGTATCCTCCATCAATGTCTTTGTACGACACATAGTGACCAGACTCCCATGGCCTGAGGGGACTTCCATGGCCCAAAAGAGGCTCCATAGTTAGAGACATAGTGGGACTGGTATCGGAATCATAGGCACTACAGTTGTGGACCTCAGCTGACCAGTATATATCTGGCTTCGTTTTGGAGGGGCAGATGATACACTCCCGGGAGTCACCAGTACCTGTCAGAAAGCCTCCACTGCTGCCTCCAAATTCTGGACTGTAAGCACACATGGTGAAGTTCATATCAATATTGCTTTGTACAGGTTCCTCAAGGCGGATGTAGTACTCATTGCCTGCTGATGGACTACGAGCACTTAGTACTGGGAGCACAGCTGGGGTGTGCAGTTGCTTGGGTTCGTAGTACGAAGGAGAAACCCCTAAGGCAAGTCCTTCAGCTGCACAGCCCCCCGCCATTCCACCTGGAGGGTAGAAGACTTCTTGACAATGGGGGTTTCCTTGACCCAAAGTGCCGGTGGTGGATGAAGAATGGTAATGCTGTTCAGCTCTAGCTTGTTCCCACTTGTACTCAAAGTTGAGGCCATGGCTGGTTTCAGTAACTGTTAGGATGTCATCTCCAGATTCAGAGTGGTAACCATCTCCAGTGGGAAACTGCTCCAGGAGGGGGAACGAGGAAGTGGTGGATGACATGGGCATGTCCACCGCGTGTGCACCTGCTCTGTGTTCATTAGAATGGCTTGTGTTTGGTCTCATAGAGTTCCAGCGTCTCTCAAAGTCTTCCTCTGCCTCAGTGGCACCTTTGGCAGAAAGGTAGCTCAGCAGCAGATGAACTTCCTCTGCATTGGGTCTCTGGTCAGGCTGAAGCCAACAGAACTGCATTACTTCATACCTGATGAGACACACACACACACACACACAATCATGAATTTAAATGTATAGCAATATGCTACAACTTTATATCTGAAAGGGTTAGGGTTAGGGTAAAAAAGTAATTTTAATCCCCCTGTAGCAGATCATTTTATCCTTAGAACTTATCTTAGATCATCAACATTTTTCTCTGTAAAAATAATATATTTATAAATATATTATTTATATACAAATATTGGAAAGCTGTAGTGAAGTGAAATTTCAGGCTTTATCTCTAGATAATGAAAGTGAGTAAGAAGAGCAATACAAAGTTTATTAGACACCCACCAGCGGTCAGCCAGAGGGTAGTTCAGAAGAGGCTTGGGCAGCTTTAACTGCTGGTCCTTCAGAGCATAGCTGAGAACCTGTCTGTCTGAATAATGACGGTATGGCTGACTGCCAAACTCAAACAGCTCCCAGATGGTTACTCCAAGTGACCTTAAACACACAGAGAAACAAGACATTCTGCCAGCTGTACACTGAACAGCTTGTTATAAATAACATTTGTGCATTTTACATTTACATTAATGCATTTGGCAGATGCTTTTATTGAAAGTGGCTTACAGTGCATTCAAGTTATACATATCAGTACATGTATTCCCTTGAAATCGAACCCACGACCTTTGCGCAGCTAACATAATGCTCTACCAACTGAACTACAGGAACGCAATAAATATTCCTTCCACAGTAATCTGTATCAATGCAAATACAATAATAACTAGACCTTAAATACTATAGTCATCAAAAGTGTTTGAGGTTGAATTTTCTTCCTGCAGTATATAACCTGCTAAACAAAGGCCTAAATCTACAGCATTACATGATATCAGAACACACTGTATTAATTATAGTAGTGGTCACTTCCTGTATAAGTACTAACCAAATGTTGCTTTCCTTCGTCTGGTCCACAACCAGCAAGTTACCGTGAACCTCATCCACCAGCTCTGGGGCAATCCAGCGTAAAGGAACCCAGGTCTGGTCTGATGTCACAAAGTAGTCATCCTACAGGACGACGTTTGAAGAGTGTGTGTGGGGTGTTATGACTCTTGTGCTCCACACAGTAAACGTGAACGTAAATAACACATCAGCAAAGAGCTTGATCTGATTATTATACATCTAAACAGAATAAAGATTAATCGATTGGAGTTTACATACTTTGTATTTGCTGTGTGCTAGTCCATAGTCTCCGATCTTGACGTTTATGTCTGATGTTAGCAGGCAATTTCTTAAAGCCAAATCACTACAGAAAGTCAAATAGCCATGAATAAAATTACACTGTCAGATATGAAATTCACCTCAGAAACTCAGAACTAAAAATCAACAGTTACAAAGTAAAACAGATACAGTGTCAGAATGGGGAATTTGCAGGTTTCCAGGAACGCTTCAACACATGTGGGCCACACACTCTGAAATACTCTGGCGAGGAGATGCTGAAGTTGCCTGGAGCTGTGTGGTAACCCCCGGCAACAAAATCACTGATGCTGGAGTGGAGTATGCACACTCAGGCAGCATCAGGAGATTGTTACAGGAAGAAACCATGAGATGAAGTATGCAGAGTCACAATCACTAAATCTGATGGCAATCTTTTAGTGTTCTATTACAGGATGACAGGATTATGATGACAAATACAGCATTATATTTCCCAACATTTTATATATATATTTATAAAATAACATATATTTCCCAACAGGACTGCAAAATATATGATTTTTTCAAATATCAGTTATATTTAACATACATGCTTTCAGTTTCTGCTGTTATACTTGTTAATCATTTCAGCAGAAGAGGGAAGAAATCAGGACCTAGCCTACGTAGAAGGGCCTTTGAATACTCAATATTTACAAAGGTTGAGAACTGAGTTTAAAGGGTTTTAAATGGGGTTGTGAATAAATTTGCACCTGTGGGTGAAGTTGTTTTTGTGAAGGTGCAGTAGACCTGAAGTGATCTCACACGCCATTCTCTGAAGCAGTAAGGGGTCAGGGCTCACAGAATCTGCCGCCCTGCAGCTGCGCAAGTAACCCTTGACATCACCCTGTTGCCATGGAAAAACAAAATATACAAAGCATGAAACAGAAAATCTCATCAGCATCCGCAGATGACGGCCTGATTTTTCTCCAGTGCATCACCGGGGGGCGATATACAACAAAACATCATGAGGGCAGATTGTTATTTATGTCAAGAATTGTAGCCAAAACAGGTAAAGAATCATAAGAAATATCATATTAACGTAATGCATAATTAATAAAAATTTTAATCAAACATCACTAATAATAATGTACTTTGATATTTATTTTGTAACATAGGTTTGCTACGGCTGGAATCTAATCTCCTCCAGCAGCTGTAGAGAGAAAATACAAAGAGACAGACAGAAAAGTTAAAGTATTGGACTAACCAGAGGACAAAACTCCATCGCCAATAAATAGGGTGTGACATCTGTACACTGGACGACACACTGTAGCAGAGCCGGATGCTGCAGAGATCTGAAGAGAGTTTCAGTCACATCATCATCATACTCAATTTATATTAATATTTACTGTATATTACATTTACATTAAAGACTGTATTTCCTGCAGCACCATCTTCTAAATAGAACTGTATTTCAGGCTTTACAGTAAATGGATTATTTATACTTGTCTTTGCAAATTAAGCAAGGAGGAGAAAACACACATTTTTGATGAGGAAATAAAACATTCACTGTCCTACATTGTACTTGGTTAATCACGTATCATTAAAGGTGGGGTAGACAATTTCAGAGTGGTTAGCAATAGCAAGCTAGCTTTGAACGCATCTGACCCTTCAGCGCTCTCTCCAAAGCCATGCCTCCTCCAACATATTGCCCTACTCTGCCTTTAATTGGGACAGTCACTCTGTGGTAACCTGGAAGAACTTTGAACCTAGAACCTTTTGGGTACCCAACTAAATCTGTAACCACTAAGCTTCAGCACTAAAGAGGCTGGATGAAAATGGAATTAAAGACTGCGTTATTTTACCGGTATGGTCGCGCTTCTTCCAGGAAATGCATCTGTTCATGGACACTTGCACTGGCTTTCAGTTCTTTAACTACCACCTGAGTACTGCTGAGACCAGAGCTGACCTCCCCCAACAGTATCTGTGAATGACAACAGACCAACACACACAAACACATGAAGGGAAGACACCAGAAACACACACAGACAGGTAGAAACAGAGGGGAGATGGACAACACACACACACACACAAACACAGTTATGGACAAGGTGTGACAGAGAGATACAAACAGACAAACAGGAAAAAGAAACCCCAAAAAAAGGATTTCAAATCAAGCCCAGGAAACATCCGAAAAGACGGTCAAAACGAAACAATAACCACATGAGAATTCAGTAAACATGCAGCCACACAGACAGACATACAGATGGAAATACCCATTTAATAGAAAGATGAGTGTGTGTGTGTGTTACAAAATAAAGCAGAGACAAAGAGAAAATGAGAATGAAAGAGAGACAAATATTCTCATTAAATGCTTTTGGAATTTACAGCATAATGAAATCTGATGAAGTCCACCATCAAATGTTGAGGAAAGGCAAACATAACAGCGTGGACATGTTTTATGTCTTCAGTCACGCTCGAGTACAGAACAGAGCCGATCTAAACCTTTGATCTGTACAGGAACACCTAGATCACAATTTTAGGTTGTAAGAATGTTCCCGTAATGTTGCCATTAAGCAGCAAAAACATTAAAAACAAAAAGCTCTAGGACATTTAAAACATCCAGTTTTTTAGAAGTTGTATTAACATTAATGCTTGGTTAGAAAAACGTTATTCAAACATTTTTTAATTCTGCAACTTTCCACTAAGAATTTAAGAATAATGTTTTTGACATGATACTTAACATTAAAAAAAGTTCTACTAATGTTACTGCAAGAACATTTTTGAGTAACTTTGAGAGAAATTTTAGACAACGTTAGCCTGTTCTGAGAACAGTCTCTGTTAGCTGGGACATGCTTACGACGTTCATGACTAAGAGGTAAATAAACACAAGATTTACCTTGCCAAACCAGCCATGTCCGATCTCCTTTATGTAAAGCAAACTGTGGCGGCCGAGATCTGTGCACCTCAGGAGCTGAACTACAAACAGAATATCAACACAGAGATATTATTGAGAAAATACAGGAAACTAGTCTGGTATATACAACAGAACACAAACGTTTAAGACCACATTGAGGCCTAAGACTTTTGGACACTATTGTACTGTAAACACATACTTTAGGTTCATTAATTGAAAAATGAATGAATAAAACAGAAAAACAAAAATCCTGAGCATCACTGCTTAACTTCAGAATAACACCCCTGAAGTGAAGTCTCTTCAATATTCTACAGAGAACATCACCCTCCTAAAATCCTTTTCAAAAGATTAAGAGTGAAAATCTTCTGCGTTACATTGATATTAAATCTCACAAAAGCACAGACACGATTCTGGCTGAACAGATCGTTTAAAACCATTTTCCTGAAATGCAGAAGTTAGAAAACTATGAGAATGGACAGAGAGACGTGGTACCCCAGTGGTTTTCTGTAACATTCAAGCCCTTATCAGACAGAACGTCACGTATCTCTGTCATCTCAAAAATCCATCACAGTCTCTTTCTGTCTCTCTCTTGTCTCATCATGACAACAAAAAGATGGTTCATTGTGTTTATGACTAATGTCTCATTTTCATGGTTTTACATCCACGTGGTGATGCAGAGGCTGTTGGGACTCTCTGCTGCTCGCCGGAAGAGTCAGACTGTTGCTCGCCGCTGGTGCTGCCTGACACCACAAAGATTCATAAATGAGAACAAAATATAAATAATAAAACTTATAATCCAGCAATAATGTTAGTATAATGTCTAAAAACTGGACTTTTTGAAAGAGTCTTTTTTTGTCTTGGGCACATCCTGCTGTATTTGTCCCTCAAATCTATTTTTACAAGCTTGGCAAATCAGTTTGGATAATACTTTTGTGATGTAGTTAATGTGTGTGTGTGTGTGTGTGTGTGTGTGTGTGTGTGTGTGTGTGAGAGAGAGAGAGGTGGAGAGACAGAGGAATAAAGAGGGTGTGTGCATGTTATGAAATGATGTGACCCTCAGAGTATTGGATGTGAGGTAGAGGTGCATGTGTGTGAATGAGGGTGTGTTTAAGCACAGCTGTGTTAGGGTGGATTCTGAACTCCAGAGTGCAAATGCATAAACAATTTGGCTCAAACATTTTGAATCAGATGGAAAAACTGCAGTTAACCTCTGCCTTTTGCCTCAATAACTCCTCAGTAGGATAATAACATATCTGACTAAAGACAAATGCTACAGAAGCCAAAGACAGAGCTCACTGACTGTCAGAGCGAGTGAGGCAAACCAGCTGCTCCAGCACTTTAGATGATCCTTCATGACAACATTTCAGCCACTCCTAAAACTACTTCAAAGCTGCACTCTGTAACTTCTTAGCTTAGTTTCTGTATTTTTCTGTTCTTGTAAAAGCAAACAGCACCACCATTTGAAGTTCTTCAAATGGTGGTGCTGTTATGTGAACAGAGAGAGAAGAGACGGAGAGAGACTGTGATCTGACTGCACACATCCTCTCCCGGATTCCTCACATGCCGAGGAATATTTCTGTAGGCTGGCTGGGTGGAATTATGTAACAGGCAGATGTTTTCCCAGATCGAGATGAAGCGAGCGAGAGGAAGTGGAAAACGGAGACAGAAAAATGCTATGGTGGCAACTTTCTTGGATGTTAACTGAAGAAAAGTTCGGTTATAAATAAGATCACACAGATAAGATCACGTGCACAGAATCTTTAAAGTGTGTACATGAACACAAAGCAGTTTTGTTAAACACTGAAAGTCGAGGTGTACGCATCTTGTCTACACACTGCAAAAAAACTTTAATTTAACCTTAACAACTTAAGAATGTTGATGATCTTATGATTTATGAAATGTATGATATATTTTTTGTTATATATTAATGTTAAACAATTTCGACTAACATTACTGCAATAACATCTTTGATAACTGAGAGAACTTTTAGAGAACTTTAGCCAATGTTCCAAGAACGTTCCCTGGTACAGTCCACAGAGACAGAAGAAAGACCCATTCAGACTAATGAACATAGCAGCTGCACTGGAATCTATAGGCCCAGAGCAACACAGGGTTGTGGCAGCCTGTTCACCACAGGAGGGAATTGTGTAGGCTGGGCCACAGCAGCAGGGCGTTGGTCCCTTCTGGATTTTACACTGGAGGACTTGTGGGTTGGAAGCAAGACCAAACACATTAACAATGTCCTCTGAATAAACCTTAGTCCATCAGAGAATGTGAAGCTCGTATGGGTGTTGTGCAGGCAGGGTAAGGAAGGATATTGGACTGGGAAGAAAATGCTTAAGAGTTTCGTACTTTAAGCGATTTCACATCTGGTTCTGCTCACATGGCAAGTTTAAGCAATGATCGAGTCTTCGTCAATGTGAAACATGACGACCCACCTGATCGGCCGGGTTGCTTGGCGACAGGCAGCGAGACCTCGGTGAGAGGCAGGATGTAGACATCAGTGCCGGCGTGTGATGCAGGCGTCACCGGCGCAGACACGTCCGCTGGACAGTCTTCTGCATTCTCAAACTCCTACAACAGCAATTAACACTGTAGCGTAAGTAAGGGTGAATCTTAGGAAGAAAAAAAAATATATTTTATCAAATGAATTTAAATGATCTTCTGCGTAAAGATTTTTTCTAAAGAAGCCTATTTTAGGACCATTAATATGTTCCGTCTTTAACATCAGTTTAATTCATTTTATTTTATGCATTTGGCAGATGCTTTTATCAAAAGCCATTTACAGTTTATTCAGAGTTTATCAGTATGTTTTATCAGAATGTGTGTTCTGATTAACAGAACATTCAGTACACTGAATACTAATGCAATGTTTAACATGTTACAATTTACATTATTTGCATTTGCAAAGCAATGAGAAGTGAGAAGCTGGGAGGTCCAAAAATGTACTTTGTTTTTTATACAACATATGATTTTGTAGTTTTCATTTGGTTCTGTGTTGAAATACGACTGGGTCAAGATCCTGACAGCTTTTCAAGATCCACTCAGAGTCCCTGTCCAAAACCAGCCCATGACTGAATGTTTGTTTCCTCTCTTTGATCAGCTGTCGCTTGGCTCAGTCCAGCACTGTGAGACGGATCCAAGTGCCCTTCGTGTTCTTTAGACATATTTTACAAAAATAAACCAGCAAACAGATCTTTAAACTGAAAAGGACACATCAGCAGCTCCTGACAAAGAAGAGCTCTGAACCTGATTAGTCTTTAAGTGAATAAAAAGCGTTTTAATGTTTACTGGAACAAATGGCAATTTATTAAACAGTCAATTAAAGAGAATGTCATCATAATCAGATTAAATGAGACACCAATTTCTCGAAAGCTTTCAACTTTCATATTTCAGTATGCTTCTCACCCCACATGCACAAATTACAAAGAGACAAAAGACTCAGAAGCATCTGGAAATCCAAAATGGTGGTCCAGATGCACCACAGTGACACTTCCTGTGAACTGGGCTGTGGAGAAATCCCAGCTAACAGGGAACACTCTCTAGTTACTGGAAGACTTTCAAAATGTTACTCATTTAAAAAAGTTTAAAAACATTCTTACAGCCAAGCAACAAAGCTGATCCAACGTCTAAAAAACTGGACATTTTGAACATTCCTAGAACTTTTAAGTAACAACTGTTAAATGTTCTTTTAATGGAAACAACATAAAACTGTTGGAAGAAATGGAAAACAGTGACCTAGAGGTCACACACACACTTAAGAAGCACATACTAACAAGCATAAACAAATCCTCTTACACACACACATACAAACACACACCCACTGTCACTTTCACACGGCCCACTCAGAGGCATCTGTCTGACCCAGCACTACCGGACACTAGATCACATACTGAAATAGTGCTGCTGCGCTTCCCAACAACGATCTTCATTAACGCAGTGCCTGAAACCACACTGATGTGCTCACCATATAAACATTTCTGCCAGCTGCATAAAACTAGATTTTAGCATATTTTTTTTACATTTGGCATGTCTCACTTTTGCCAAATTATGACATTTTGACAATATCAAAATTGACAAATTTTCACATTTTTAATGTGGCTTCAAACTTTTTGGATCCCACCCAACATAATCACATTTTAATTTGTTCGACGTACACCAGCGTACACTGCGCTTGCTGTTGTTTGTGACACCTTTAGCAAAACATTTTTCTAATTGAAGCTCTATTCTGTAATCTCAAATATCAAACCATTTCCAAATATCAGTTTTCCAGCTTACCTGTCCTTAACGAAAACTGGCGGTTCTGAGTCTTAAAAAGCTTTTCGCTTTCTGCACCGTGAATCTGTCCCGCTGGGCTCTCCACTGAGCCCCCGAAAGTGCCCACATGACCCCAATACTGATCATTTACTTCACAGAACACCAGGAACCTGCCCATGCTGCTGCAGTATCCACAATCCCAAAATACATCACAACTCTCCAAAATCATGCAAATAAATAGATTCTTAACTTGAGAGAGAGAGGGAGAGAGAGAGCACATGGAAGGAGGGTCAGACAGTGTGAAGGACCAGGGACTAAGAATTGTGTGGGGACGTTCCCACAAAAAATGTGTGGCTGAAGAAAGCTACCAGGAAAAGAGGGAAAGGCTTTTTGCATTCTGTGCTTATGACATCACTGTCTTTATCTCCATGCTTCAATCTTCACACTCATTCCATGCACATGTAATGCTATAATTTGGTCAAATTTCCCAGGAATTGTCAATTTGTCTTTAACATATGTAAAGTACATAAAAGCAATTCTGTTTCAAACAAGGATGGCAATAAAGAGGCAAACAGTATTGACTGCAGCTTTAAATCAACTTCTGGAGCTAATAAATAAACAGACAATGAGATTAAACAGAACTGAAGTACACAAATGAATGTAGATCTCTACACCGCAGGTATTTTACACAGGGTCCAGAAATCGACTTTTCTAAAGGCAGGTGTGTGCATCTCCTTACATTGTCAACCCAGCTTGTGTAGAGCAAAAAAAAAAGTGTTAGAGACACAGGAAATGTGTCTGACACTGGAGAGATCGAGACAGAGAGAGAGAGAGAGCGAGAGCGAGAGAGACAGATACTGCAGGTCCTTTTACATCAGATGCTGTTTATGCAGTGAGCTGTAACTACAAATATTTGGCATTTACCAGAGACCAGGTGCTGAGAACCATGAAGTAGTCTCTCTCTCTCAGTCTCTCTCTCTCAGTCTCTCTCTCTCTCAGTCTCTCTCTCTCAGTCTCTCTCTCTCTCAGTCTCTCTCTCTCTCAGTCTCTCTCTCTCTCAGTCTCTCTCTCTCTCAGTCTCTCTCTCTCAGTCTCAGTCTCTCTCAGTCTCAGTCTCTCTCAGTCTCAGTCTCTCTCAGTCTCAGTCTCTCTCTCAGCTCTCTCTCTCTCTCAGCCTCTCTCTCTCTCAGTCTCTCTCTCAGCCGCTCTCTCTCTCAGCCGCTCTCTCTCTCAGCCGCTCTCTCTCTCAGCCGCTCTCTCTCTCAGCCGCTCTCTCTCTCTCTCTCTCAGTCTCTCTCTCAGCTTTTCTCACTTCTCTCAGTCTTTCTCCTTCTCTCTACTCAGTCTCTCCCTCCGTCTCTCTCTCCCCCCCCCCCCCCACCTCCCCCCCTCTCCCCGTGTCTTGACCCACTTTCAGGTTCTGCGGTAAACGCAGAAAACACACTGAGATCTTTACTTGTATGCTGTCTGAAGGTCTTCGTTCACTCACTAAGAAGTGAAACAGGTCTTCTGAGACTCGCCTGCATGTTGTTGTGCTCTCACTGGCTCTGTTTAACCTGAAGAGACCTCTAAGTGGTTTGTGCTGCAGAAATCACATTTCTCTGAAACGTTTGGACTGTGTAACCTCAGACAGGCAAGAGGACCTTCACATGTATTTCTGTTCACAATCAAAGTATTCTTACAGATTTAAAACAAACTCTGAACTGATAAATGAATTTGTCCTTTTCTGACTCTGTTTCATTCTGACATAACCAGGACATCCACAGGCCTCGCAATAGAGAGAAAGAGGTTTGTCAAAAGTCAGGTTTTAGTTGAAGCTGAATCAAAATTAAAACAGATTTTCAATAACATCACATGTTGAATAATGTCACGATATAATTATGTTTAGTTTTATGCTGATATGCCAGTTATATGATGTATTTTTGAACAGTGACATGGAAAAGTGGATGTTATTTAAGACATCCAGACAAAATAAAACTGGAGTTCTGTGGCGTTAGGCGTCAAAACTAACAGACGTGGACATCTAAATGCATTAAGGTTTCAGTGTTCAGATGAAGTATTTTGTCTTGCTTTAATGGCACATTGTGGTTTGTTAGTCTAAAACCATGTTAGTCTGTTTATTCTGCTAGTGAAGCTCACTAATATTGAAACAGAACAAGAGCAGCTCTCACCTTAAAGCCAACGGCACCCCGTTTGCAGCACAGGCAAGCCAGCATGAGGAAGATGAAGGTGAAGAGGCCAGAGAAAGAAACAGCCACCACAGCCAGAGTGGATGACCAGGAGAGCTCAGTCAGCGGAGCGCCATCTGCAGGACACACGCAGTATTACACATTATATTGAAGCACCATTACAACTCCAGGTTCAGTCTGAAGTCTCTTCCGGACCAGTTTCAGTGACGTGTGTGAACTGAAGCGTGTATAACCTGCATGTTATTCTGCAGCTGACAGTGTGCACTATTATACAGGATGTGTAACTCTACATCATTATAATAATAAATAATAATAAATTAATAAACCCTTGTGATGCTGTCAGCCCACAGCTACACTGTTACTTAACTCATCATAATGTGATAATAAATAATAAAATAATATCGTGCTGTATTAAATCACGAAATTACTTTGTCAACACACCTTTGTTTATAAAGCGCGAGCCAATAGCGTTACAGTACGCGCTGGGAAAGCAAATATCATTGGCTGGACGTATTCACTGGCCACGCCCCTTCACTTAACCTGTCGGATCAGGAGAACTGGACCGAGCGACCGATGACGTCACTGAAACGCGTTAACATGCAGGAAAAGTTCATCTTAACAATTAACAACTTAAATAAATATAAATTAAATATAAATTAAATAAATATAAATTAAATAAATATAAATTAAACTTTTATTCTGACTCGTGACGCAGGAAACCACCTGCTGGCGAACGTCACTGGACCTCAGTGAACGAATAGACATGAAAAACTTGTCAAAAGTAACTTTTCTTTTTAGTCTGGATGCATTGATCTGTTTCCCTTCTCGATTTAGATTACTGCAGGGACATCTTCAGCACAGAACATGTCCTCCCAGCAACCCGGGAATCAAACACCCATCACTGAAAGCTCCACACATTTCCCACTCTTGCACATTGATTTAATATATTTCACTATCAGTCTTTTGTTCTTTTATGAAACAAAACTCCCAGCCTTTATTCTGCACATTAGCCCCACAACACCCACCCATTAATCACAGAACAGCCTACAACCAACTACACCACCAACATCCACTGACTGCTCAACTCTCAGTGCAGCCTTTATATAATCTACCACACAGCTGCTGCCAATGATTACTGGAGCAATCCGATTGGTGCAGAAAAAGGGGCGTGTCCAGTCTTATTGGAGTGATTCAGTATAAAACAATATTTGTGCGCATGCTTTTGGTTTGGCGCATTTTACCAGCAATGTGTGGTGAGGGCTTAGAAATGTATCATCTATATTTAGTTCAGTGAGTTCTTGTTTGAAGCTGAGAGGGTCTGCAGGTGCTGAACTGCAGCATTAAAAATCAGACATCATTCAGTTAAATGCAGCAGAAAGCACATCGTACACCAACACAAGACATTCAAAACATTCAGCATTTTTGGAAGATTTCACTTAGCTTGATATTGTATTTAAGGCAATGCTGTTTATGTTGTTACAGTAACATGTCACAGTGAAATAATTTGAGAGGCGATATTGTGGTAAACTCATTGCAAGTAAGTTAATGATCAATAATGAGCAACGTTTATAATGAAATCTGCTGTCTACAGACAATTGTCTGTACATTCTGACTAAATTGTGATTTAGAAGGTAATATAATTAGTTAGCACAGATTTATAAAGGCATGTGGTCCAAAATCATTAGAGCTAATGGATCTGTCTCTGCCCAGCTGAGACGTGATGCTGTGTGCATGTGTTTATTTTCAGCATTCACATGAATATTTTCATATTAGCTTTTATTGAGATGGCCGTTTGTTATCTTGAACCTTTAGAGTTCAAATATGTTTTCGGAAAACTTAATCACACCTACAACAAACAGTTGGTATGATAGAGACAAAAATACTTCCAAAGACAAGTGAATGATGAATAAAATGAGAAATTAAAGTGACAATGTTTTAAACGAGAAAGGGAATTTTTAGAACTGAACTTCCAGAACCATTAAAACTGTCACAGCACAATGAGGCTCCTGCTGGGATTTACTCTGTAGTTCTCAGTATTTTCAGTCAGCTCAAGCAGAGATGAGGAGTGCCTCTAATGACTAAATGATGAGAGCAGGAGAAACAGAGAGCCACGAGAGCTGGAGGAAACGTGTTCTCTCTTCCCTGTCTGAGCCACTTGAGATCAGTAAAAGAACCCAAGCAGAAACATTTACACAGTCTGACTTCCTCTGTCAAACAACAGCATTTAACTGTTCAGATACCTGAATAATTAGTTTGTGCATTAGCAGAAACTGAACACAGCCTCTCACTGTTCAGTTAAACAGCCTTAGAACTGGATAAATGCAGAGCCCTTCCTTAAAAGGCCTCAGATATCATTCATAGATTGGCACCATGAGTGATACTTGTGTACTTTAGAGGACTGTAGTGGGCTCCTCAAACCTTAGTGGGCCCGAAACATTCCAAGTTGCCCCCCTTGACAACAGCCCTGGATAACAGAGTTACTCGTTTCCATGAGATGACTGAATTAAACTGCTCAGGCAGGTGTTAACAAAGGGTTGCACTTTCACTCACAACCAAACTGTCAGAACAACAAACCATGCAAACCAGCACACACGCGCACAGTAGGGGATACCTGTGTATTTGAGTATTGTCCCTTATTTTACTATACATGATAGAGAGCAAAATCAGGTTATAGTACCTTCAGCTGCCCATCTGACCAGAGTCAGAAGTGATTTCCACTGGTGCCCAGGTAGACCGAATGCAGCTGGACAAAAATTGCATGGTCTTGTGCCTTCCACAGAAGATATATAAACGTATAAATCTATTTATAGCACTTTACTTAGTGACTGTTATCAGGATGTGAAGAGACAAAAAATGTTTCTGGAAAAACTCACCTTCCCTACCTTTAATTACCACATCATAATTTTCCACTTAAAAGCTGTAACAGTTCTTTCTTTAGATGATTCAAAATTTTTCTAAAAAATATAGTAATTGAAAAGGCTGTTTAGCTTCATTTGATGTTTTATGCAATTTTACTCTATGATAAATAGGATTTACAAATATGATCTTTTTTCATTTGTAAATAGTGGCTTATTTTGACTTTGTGTGGCAGGTTGATTATTTTTGGCTTGTAATGTCAGAACAAATTGTTTTTCTGGCGAGATCTGGCAAACATGGAGGGAAGAGACAGTCTGTAAACACGACAGAGAGATTAATTTAATAAACTGAAGTCTAATATTGATGTACAGACAGAATGTACCAGCAGAAGGAGTATAAAGAGATGGGTGGAGGATGGGAAAGGTGGAGCTGGACCACAGCCCACAGCAGACGGGCTGGAAAAGTAAGACACATGGGGTTCATATGGTTATAGAACCGCTCTCGCTGTCAGACTGACCCGCATACCAGAACCCTGGAGGAATAAGCAGACCAGAGCACAGAAACTGCTTCATCTGGGACAAGCTTCAGACATGGCCTGAATCAGTCCTACTTAACTACTAAAGAATGTTTCTGATAAAAAGTTAAAAATAAAAAAAAATAAAGTCCTTTTAACATTGATGAAAAGAAAGGTCACAGGCTCACACATGCATTCAGTGAGGTCGCAACACAGGAATGTCTGAGAAAGGGAGTGCATGACACAATGCACACACATGCAAACTGCTGGGCTACTCTGTGAGCAGTAAGAAGAATCAATACCCCCTCACTTTAGAGTGTGTACATGATGTTTGTGACAGGAAAAGCATCTGTGTTCTCTAAGTCCACCTGTGATGAGACTGCAGCAGACAACCAGTAAAAACTCACAAAATCAATACAATAAAAACCATCAATATATCAATCCCTTCACTGCTCTCTTACCATCTCTCATCCATATCATGGCTATGTTCTGAAACCTAACACCATGTTGTCTTTCAAGGTAGCGTCTTAAATAAAACTGAACAATGATCAGTGATCAGTGAAATGCTCCACATAGGGAGTTGCCATGTGTTGCCAAATGTTGCAGAATTAAAAACATTGCAGAATGAAAAAGGTTTGAAAAAGGTTTTCACAACGAAGTAATAATGTTAATACAACATCTACAAAACTGGACGTTTTAACAGCCTAAAATTGTTAGCTGGACTGCATTCCTGAGTAAACCATTAAAAATATTGAGTACTGTAATTCCTGAATCTGAATACTGAATCATTTTCTCAAGAGCGGCCCCTAATACTGTCTTTGCTTCTGATCTTCTCTGCCTCTATAGCGGAAACCAGCCCATGGGAATCTAATCTCTCATTTCGTGTCTGATTCTGGTTGACACCAACACATTATCTTCTTTCAGAGATGCAGAATTGTGTGGTTATGTGCTGCTCGAGTTATGTAACCTCTACTAAAAACAAACGCTGCCTTTTGATGTCTTCCAGCGCGTTCCAGTCTGCTTTGGGTCTGGAGGCTCATGTCCTCAGAGGTTCCTCACACTTTGAGAAACATGACATTAAATTTTAAATATACACATAGGATGAAGCAGCAGATAATGGAAAGGTCTTACAATTCCTAAGAGCTGCCGCAGAATCAAACAACTTGATAAAAGAATGATAATGAAGTAAAACGGAAGACAATGTACCACAGAATTAAATGAGATATATTCTGTGACGGATCTATTTTACATTTTCCTCTGTTCTCTTGATTTTAGAAGATGGAAAGCATGCAAATATACCACCATTGTTTTTAGCTTCTGGCCTTTTCACTTATAAAATCTTTCTTTGAAACATTGAGTTATGAGTAATCCTATTTCAGAGCAGCAAAATTATAATATAAACTGCTAATAATATGAATTTTCTGCTGAAATAAAACAACTGTTTAAACCAGCACAAGTTTGTTGGTTTTAGCTGGTCTCTTTAGCTGATCTTTTTGGATGGTGGATCCAAAAGATCTCAGTTTTGGCAGTGTCTCTAATTCCTTTAAAACTGGAGTTGGTCCTGCTGTTGCCGTGGTTATAGATGGACACGGTGTGATTCCGCATTGAGAATCGAGAGCTTTAGTGTGCTTACACCATGCCATGGATTCTGAGCAGGCGTTGCTATGGAGACAGGAGGGCTATATATGTTTCATTAATTTTGATGCATATACCATAATGTTTTCTTTGAAGGTCAGTGCTGGATAACAGTTCAATTATCCAAATATAGCAGAGCCTGATGTGAAGAATTTGGGTTTGGACTAACAGGGAGAGAGACTGTATGATCAGCACAACAGCTGTACATAACTGTTCTCTTAGTTTATATGAATATGTGTGCTCCGTGTGTGCCTGAATACATATCCTCATGCACATACATCAAAGGTCATATTTTTAGGAAAAGACTAAGAAAATGATTTTGTCCAAATCTATTTTTTATAATGTCCAATATCTATTTTTGTGTATTTTCTATTATCTATTATCTAATTTTGACTTTCTGTTTCCCTGCTGTTTCATGTTTTTTCTTTTGGTGCATGTGAGTGCATTTGTTTCATTTTTAATTTTTTGTTCTGCAAAGAATGCATATGTGTGTTCATGTGAACTGATGAGTTAAAGGTAGGTCAGGCAATTTCAGAGAGGCTAGTAATAGCAAGCTAGCTTTAAAGCTTTAAGATCTCTTCAGAGCTCTCCTCACCTCCATGCCTCAATTAAAAGTGCAAATACATAGTTTGACAGGCAAGTTGGACATCCTATTTGGTCTGAATGCAATGATTGGATGAACATTTTATGGTCCTGAGCCTTCCACAGAAGATATATAAATATATTTAGACCGCCTCACTTTCAAGAGACTTTCAACCAGCATAACAAAAAATTTTTGGCAAAATTCAGAAGTGTATGAAATATGGCCCCTTTAAATAATTACACTATCTGGCACCAATGTCCTGAAATGATGTGCTGTAAACCAATCAGCTGTTCAGGAGTAGATATCATAAATAACCTCTGGTTGCCCGGGGTGACGGGTGATTCAGCATCCTTTAAATAGAGCCCCAGGCTTAGCCAATCAGAATCTGATTAATGAGACCAAAATGATGGGATGGTGCGACATCTGTGGCACGTTGCTATGGATACATAGCGACAAGTATCTGTTGTCACACACACAGACATACAGACTGTACCTATGTAAGAATACATTGTGAAAATTACACAATGACTTTTGGAATCAACTTTCTGTGTTAAGGATTTTTCACAAGTAATTTTTAAAGTTTTAAAAGTTTTGTTTTGGTATCGAATATATATATGCTAATCTATAATGAAATGATCAATAATGACAATGTTTGTTTTATCTTAATTTTGTTTTCCTTTTGGGGGAGTCACATCCTCCATAATTTGAACACTAAATGGTGAGTGTCAAACAGACAGAGGAAGATGATGATGGCCTTACTCTTCGCATCATCAGGATCCATTATCTTTTACCACCTTCCGTACACTCCAACATTCTCTCTCTCTTTCTCTCTCTCTATACACACACACACCAGTTCTGCAGAGAACACAAGCCATTAGCCATTATAATCAAAGCATCTTGTTTCCAGTTTTGTTTCTCAAACTCAAAAACAAGAACTGTAGTTCGACACCAAAAGCATGAAAACAGAAGACAGAAGAGTGTAAAATGATAAAGCCAAAGAGTGGGTGTGGAGAGCTTAGAAAAGAACTGCAGAGAGCTGCTGGTGCTACAAAAATCATGTTGAGCAGGTCCATTCCTTCAGCAGGGCTCAATTCCTGTACTTTAACTGGTAGAGCGTTGTGCTAATAACATCAAGGCTGTAGGTTTGAATCCCAGGGAATACATGATACAATATATTTCTTAAATGCAAGTCGATTTGGATAAAAATGCCTGCCAGATGCATACATGTAAATACAGCGAGAGGAACGAAGCAGGAAACCATTAAATCTGATTATAGACCTGGCACATATTCAGAAGCTGTACTGTACTTATTGTCATTCAATTAATTCAGTCGACCTGAAGTAAATCAGAGCTGTATATAAATCACAACAGCCCTCACCTAACACTGATCTAGACCAGATTCTTCACATTACCCTCAGAGTCATCTCCCTGCCCTTTGCTTTTACCTGCGGGTCCAGTAAGACCTACTGCATGTCCTTCAAAAACAACATCTCATTATACTTCTGACTCTTTCTGCACAAACACACTCACAATATATCCTCAGCAAACTGTTCTTTAACAACTGATATTTATGATCTTCACCCTCAGCTGAGAGCCCACTGAAAAATGTTCTTACCGATATGTTGTTTTGGATCAGCTCTTGTGTGCAGAATTCACAAACAGGAAACAAAACAGCAAGAGGTCTTTCCGTAAGAGACAGATGCTACGAGAGAGTCTGATCGTCTGCAGTCAGGAAACATGAGCTCTGTAGGCTTGCATGGGAGAGACGCCAGCTCCATCAGAAATTACCCAACAAACACGGCCTCCAGACAGGTGATGTCATCACCACCATCTCCAGACCTCCTGGTCTCCTGCTGTTTTGGTTTTTATGTTACTGAGAATCTCAACACGCGCTCGTAAACAAACCAACACTGTTTAACAAAGTGAAATGTTGCTTCAAATGTATCTTATGAGAATTTGCTAATCACATTTAATAATCATCATTTCTGATTTTAAATCATTTCTGATCTGTGAAATTGAAAATAATGCTCAGAGCTCCATCGCCATGATTCAGGAAGTTTCTCACCTTCTAAACTATCGATATGATACGTCTCATAAATTTACTGAATCATCATGAGTCATTAATCTGCCAACAAACTAAAAGGCTGCTGTACTGGAGACGATGGGGAAAGAAACTTATATCTGTTTACAGATATAAGACCTCTAATAATCAAGTGCAGTGAAACTGACTGCGGTTCTACACAACAAGAGCCATGAAGAGATAGCTGGGCAAGCCATGCCACAAAGATTCCCAGCTAATCTCAGAATGTTGACTAACGTTCTTTACAAATTCTCTCAAACATATCAGAAATGTTTTTGCAGTATTCTTTAATACTTTTTAATGTTATATATCATATATATTAAAAACGTTATTCTTAACTGGACATTCCTATAACATTCAACATACAGAACATGCAAGAAAATGAAGAGCCTTGAACATAGCAAGAATATATCCTAACAGGTCATCCAAAAACTGTACAAAACCTGAACTGCTGTGTGGGGGGGTTTGTGAATCCCAGACTGCTGACCCTCTCAGTAACCATAGCAACCACAGGAGGCAAACACACAGCTGAGTCTTCATTTAGAAAAGAGGGGATACCGTTCATTATTAGCAGCAGCCCATAAGAGGCTCATTTTCACACCAAAGGAATAATTTACATAAAACACTTTATTATTCACTCTCCCTTATGCTGTTCCAAACCCATTTTCTGTTGTTTAATAATGCTGATCAGAATTGTTTTATGAAAAGAAAGGAATGACACATTGGTGTATACAGCAGGCTACATGAAGAACTGTAATCTGACCAACACACCAAAGATTAAAATACAAGAAATTAAAAATATAACCATAATGGGATTCTTCACACATTCAGTTTAAAGGGACAGTTCACCCTACAATGAACACCTTTACATTTCATTCTTCTTTACATTTCAAGAAGATATTCTGACACCTTCTCTCGTTGTTTTCGAGCACAATTGCATGTATATTCGTGTATATGTGTTGACTCTGGATTTGTCCTCATTCAGTCACTACATTCCTCACTACACACTAACCAGAGTCCTGCCTGTCCGATCCCGAGCATCACATCCATCTCCAAAACGAGTGCTTCATTCAAAACGCTTTATTGATCACATCTGATATCCGAGGAGAAGCTAAAAGATTACAACACATGCTGCATGAAAGAGGCGCATCGACAGACCTACCCGAGTCGAAGTGAGAGCCGAGCGCAGGACTCGAGCTGACAAACGACGCCGACATGAGCAGCATCACCAGAGGGGCTGATCTGCTGAAGACGAAGCCCAGCATGACAACAGCTTTGATATTCACTCCACGACTCCACGATAACGACAGATCGCAGAACAGATGGATAAATCCAGCGGAGATTTTAGTCCGTTTCGTCGATTTCATTCATTCCTCTCAGTGTTCGTTGGGGAGAAGATCTTGGAGAGATTCATTCATTCTTGGGGAGAAGATCTTGGAGAGATTCATTCATTCTTGGGGAGAAGATCTTGGAGAGATTCATTCATTCTTGGGGAGAAGATCTTGGAGAGATTCATTCTTTTTTGGGGAGAAGATCTTGGAGAGATTCATTCTTTTTTGGGGAGAAGATCTTGGAGAGATTCATTCATTCTTGGAGAAAGATCTCAGCGGAGGCTCTTCTGGAGAGCTTCTGCACCAGTCTGTGGGCACTGAAGGAAACGCTGGGGTTCATCTCACATCGCGTTAATAACCCGGCGGGGAGCTGTCCAGTGCTGAAGCGCGGCGGAGCTCTGCGGGAATCCGCGGAAGGGGAGGGCGTTGCGCCAGAAGCGCAGCACGGTGACGCTGCCGTTCAGCTTACACACATCGCCAGAGATGTTAGAGATATTCAATTAATTATATTCACTGTGCTGCATTGTTTCAAAGCAGCTTCACATATAAAGAAAAACAGGAAAATGAAGACATATGATGACATATATAGAATGCATGCTATTATACATGGTATAATTGATGTTTTGTAACTTTTATGTTAATAAGAATCTTGAACAAAACAGATGCATTATTGCATGGTTGTTTTTTAATTCCGCTGTAAATCTGATTGGAGTTACATGTTCACATGTTGACGCAGCATGTCACTTTCTGGGTTGTCATGGAAACACTGTGGATCATCTCATGTGGTGTTGAGGTGGATGTGTGAAGCACCTTCCTTTCCCAGTTTCCTATTCCCAGTTTTCTTATTTCCTTCTGTGGAGGACAGCAGAGAGGAGACAGTATAACTGAGGGAGAGAGGAACTGAGATGCAGGCTGAGATGAATTAAAAAGTGCATACATGCATAGCTTCAAACATTTATGAGAGGCTTTTATCCAAAGTGACTTACAGTGCATTCAAACTATACATTTAATCACTATGTGTTCCCTGGGAATCGAACCCACGACCCTTGTGCTGCTAACACAATGCTCTACCAGTTCAGCTACAGAAGCACAATGGGGATTGTATGCACAATCACATGCATTATAAAATGTGACATCAGAAGTTTGATCTTGATCAACCACAGCTCTTTATTTGGGGACTGTTCCTCCATTAACATCTGTGGTGTTCTGATTTAAAGTGCACTTTAGTTCAAACTGTCCCTCAGCAAGGAGACTTTCCTTCACAAATTAAATGACTTACCAGCTAGTTTTATTGAGTGAGAAACAGTGTGTGACAGTGTGTGTACAGCAGGAGAGAGACGGATTGTGTCTACTAAACTGCTAACTGCTGGTCTTGCTGGTGTGGGATATTTTAGATCTATTTTAAATCATTTCATCTTAGCTACCAGATACATATTATTGTCTAGGAATTTTAATAAATGCTGTACATACATTATGCAGATATAATGTAAATGCAGCTCTCCTAAATCCTGCTGTATTCTCTAAAATATAATAAAACATTATATTATTTAGACAAAAATATGAATATCTTAAGAGAATCATGAGAAATTTCAAAGTTCAGCTCCACCCTAATTAGACAGGATGAGATAAATGTGGAATTAGGGGAAGATTTGAAAGTGAGGCTGTATTTAAATCACAGCCTCTCTAGATAAAGATATTAAATGCAGAAAAAACTACAGATATGAAACCTTTTCATAGACAATATTATCAAACAGATCTCACAGCATGAGCTTCATTACCTAAAACACACTGGCTGTGATTCAGGGAAGAGGATGAAATACAGGAACAATGTCACACTGGGGGGATGTAACATGTTTCTCGATTGATCTGAGAGCCCAGTGTCTTTAATACCATGAGTGGACTAAACAACCTTAACCAATAGCTACACAAGCAGCTCTGTTGTTAAAATATGAATCTCCACCAGGGAGCCATGAGTCGAGAATAAAACTAACAACAAATAATGAGTGTCAAGCACAAATAATTAAACCCAACATTTCCCTCCACCAACAGCAGCACTTGACCCTTCTTCACCACAACATTACTCGCACAGGCTTCTTTACACACACATACATTACACACAACATCAAGGATCGTGAACTCTTTTTAGCTCCAAGAACACTCTGTGGGTAGAAACACAACACCATTACCAAGTTTTGTTGGACATGTTACCATGATTATACACTTTGGCTGGACATGTATGTGCTGAAACACCATGCAAAAAAGGTAACGTTCTGAGAACATTAGCTAAAAGTTCTGTCAAAGTTCTCTCAAAGTTATTAAAAGCGTTCTAGTAGTAATATTAGTAAATTGTTTTAACATTATATATATATCTTATAACAAGTTATTAAATAGTTTGTGGAACTGGGTACAGCTGCAGTTCAGCACTATAAATGATAAGTTACAGTGTTTTTTAAAGCTTTCACTGCTCAGAGCAGTGACTCTTAAAGAAGCGTCTGAGTTTTAGCTGAGCTTCAGCAGGACAAATCTTTACATACATATGGAGACATTCTGTCAAATCAGTACAGCACCACAAACCTGACTGTGTGATTATCCTGCCTGTTATGACAGATAACAATCTTTCCATTATAGATAGGCAATTTCAAAGAGGCTAGCATTAGCAGGCTAGCTTTGAAAGCACAAGATCTCACTTATGCTCAGTAATTGCTATCAGGATGTGAAAAGACTTTCAATCAAACAAATCACGTATCTACACATCACCTTCTGGAAAAATTCACCTACCCTGCCTTTACCCGCAGTGTTAATCACTGCAATTCTCTCTCTTCAGGTTATGAGTCAACAGATTGCATAATAAATTGCCATGTCTTGTGATGCTTAATTTAAACCAGAAAGCCCCTGAGTGTTTTTAGCCTTTTTCTCATTTGTCATCCTCTCTCTTGTGTTGTGATCCTGTCGACTGTGTGGCAAACAGTCATCTAACATGATTACATGCTTTTCCTAAACCGACTGCGAGAGCCAGCTGAAATCTGGGCACACAGTAAAGCTCAGATATACTCATGAGCACATCAAAGTGTGACTGTGTCTGTGTGTTACGAAGTGTGAACGGCTAGCAAAGTTATCATTTGTGACATATATAGACCCTGAGGACAGAAGAATCAGCTTTAGAGACAACGAGAACAGAAACAGCTGCAACATCCAATTAAATATATTTTTGGAGCCAAATCTTGTATGGTTATGTCAATAATACTGAGACAAAGAGCTGAGAGAAACGATACTAAAAGAAATACAGAAGAAAGAAACAGACAGCGAATGCTGTATATAAACATTACAGCTTAATATAGCTTTATGTAACTCATTACATAATGAAAAAAAGATTCACACAGATTCACAAAATTCACACATGCACAGGTCATGCACAGGTTTGTTATACTTCATAACTGCCTAAAAATAACCAGCAAATGTATTATTTGAGGGACATTTCCAACAGAAGTAACAACTGCGGTTATAATGTGTAAATAAACAGAAACCCCAGACATGCCAGGCTGCATAGAAAAGGGGTTGGGTGGGGGGCAGGTGTGCACCCAGCCTATACAAACCCTGTATAAGACGCCAAGCAGGAGAGAGAAACAGAGCAGATCCATCAGATGGCTGGAGGAGCTGCAGAGCTGGTGAGTGAGACACAAGCTGCTCTTTACTCTCATTATCACCTTGCCAACACTGTTAAACAGGTAGTGAATACATCATAGCTGCCACATAACCAGCAAAACAGACATTTGAATACAGTACACAGATTCAATATAGAGAATATTCAATATATAGAGAATCAATATAGAGAGTCATACAACAGTTACCTTCAGTCCTCTAATCTGATTGGCTGATATTTGTAATATACTATAACAGTGTCAGAAATAGCCAGGTAAAGAAAACTTCCTCGCTACCCTTCTCTCTTCTCAGAGCATGATTTATAATCGAAGCGTCTAAGACTTTCTCCTCACCTTGTGTTCTTGTCTTTACTGCAGCATGTGGAAGACTCTGGACTGCTGGTGAAAACTGTTGCTCTGGCCATGAGTGCGAATCTGAGCGAGGAACAAATGAATCAAATTCCCTTTGAGATGAAACTACAAGGTAAATGAAGGTTCTGGTACATGCAGCAATTTCTTGTAACACTGAGTACATCCTGAAAATAACAGTTAATGATGCCATTCATTTTTAATATCCAAATATACATTTATTTAAAAAGATACAATAATATTTTATCCAACCCATATGGTTTCTATTAGGGATATGTTTAAAACTCTGCCAGATTCAACTCTGTAAGCAAAGATTACATGAACTAAAGCACATCATCTCTGCGTCTTCCTCACACGACACTTCAACTTCAGCAGGTTTCTGGAGTTCATGAGACATTAAACGGGCCTTTCAGACTCGTATACACTGAGAGGAAATCAAGTAAACAGCGGAGAAACGTTTTTGTAAGTGTTCACATCTTCCTTTATTTCAGTCTGTTGAGGCCTTCAGCTCCGCTCTGGATCACATGCTTTCGCAGGTATGTTGTGTGAGGATGCTGAAGCCCTCATGCAGTCAGCAGATACTGATGGAGTAACCTGCAGTTTTATGTGTCAAACAGAGATAGTAGAGAGGCAAAAGTTACGGAGATCAGCCATAAAGACACGACACACAGTTAAGCTCTACACTGAGAAACTTTCTCATGATAAACCAGGGCAACTAAAACATTCAACACAAGATGGCATTAAAGCGCCAGGAGCCGTAAGGGCCCAAATCATACAAAGGAGCAGGCATTAGTTTATGTACTATGATGTGCTTGTATAAGCTCATAAATCACAATCAACTTTCTCATCCTTTTATTTTTGCAACTAGGTCACACAACAGGTTATGCTGCCTTTAAATCAAAAGTATTCAGCTGTCACTGACTTTCTATAAAGGCACCAGCCTTGTTATCATCGCTGCACATTATGTCCTCGAACGCGGTATTGCTTGTGTTTGCTGTGTGTTATGTCCAGTCACATGAAAGAAATGTGATCCAAACCAATCGCAGCTAAAACTCTTAATGAAATGAAGCAATTGTCATTGTTTAGTGCGTGTGTTTGTTTCAGCCTAGCAAAGACTTTAAGGTGTTTATAAGAATGGACTGTTAACTTAAAAAATTAACGTAAAAAGTGTGACAGTCTTTCTGTCTCTTTGTTTTCATGAGTTTTAATACAAACTAATAATACATTTGAATTTTACTTACTTGCTTTTATTTTCTCTTCCTCCTTTTTAACATCAGAGTTCACTGATATGATCAAAATGGAGAGGAAACCCAGGAAACAGACCTGTGATTGTTCAGTGCATGGACTCAATTCTCATGTTAGAAGTTTCATTATTAACTGTTCTGAAACCAGTGAACCCTTACAGAATTGCTGAGTTGAAACTGCTTATAAATGTGTCACAGATCAACTGTGACTTTTGTTCCAGACAAAATGATAAAATGAGTTTTGGAGGGTGAATAAGAGTTCCTATGGATATATAGTAAGACACACACACACACACACACACACACACACACACACACACACACACACACACACACACACAATATATATATATATATATATATATATATATATAAGACAAGATATATGTATGATATCATAAGATGTATATCATTCTTAAAATTTCCCATAAGCATCTTGTCACACTTGTGATATCAGAATGCAGATCAAGGTTACCACAATAATACCAATAATGACAGAATATAACTTTGTTTGGCTGCCGTTTTGTATGAACCTATAAATGGTTACAAATAAAACATTTTCTGCAGATGATGAATTAAAACCCTTTTATTGCTTTAGCTGGCTGGATTTGTGGGTTTAAAATAATTTTGAGCATTTTAATTTTTCTCTGTAAAGCAGCTGGTATCTGTCTAGGGATTTTATTTGGCTATAAGATTGTAGGCTAAAATCAGACGATTATAAAAATAAACTATTTTTAGGTCAAACTACAACTGCAGTCACAGCAAGATCAGAACAAGATCAGAAAACCTTAACACAACATTTCAGAATAATTTAATCTGAGAATAATAAATACACCATTCTGTTATTATAAAGATCATCATTTCATTTTCTGGTGGTTTGTGATTTAGCATCTGTCAACAAAAGTCCTTAACTTCATAAAAATGGAGTGAAATAAACTTCAATCAAATACCCAAACCTCTTAAGTCAACCACAAATAAAATAATAGTTAAAACACTTGGTAATATACTATTAAATTTACTGTTACAGTTAAAAGATCATGTGACCAAACAGACCCTATCAGAACACAAAGAAAATTCACATTTCAGTTCAAACAGCTTGTGTACTGAACAGAAGATATTGCACTTAAAAGCTTCCTGATGTAAACCTGACGGCTTAAGACATAAATACAATCTCTTAAAGCCACAATTAACCCATTTTTATATGTTTTTTATAAATAGAAGTAAAAATTAAGTAAAAATCTGTTACTGAGCAAGTACACAACAGATCAGAGAGCAGTTTAACACTCTCTCTGTACTTTAATCTGATTCTCATGTGTAAGTTTATAATAATGATTTATAATTTGGGTCTGACTTCTGGGGAAACGTCAATTTGGCTTCATTGGATTTCAACAAAGTACGTAAAGTAACCTGCAATTTATGTTTCAAACTGAGATGGCAACAGAGAGGTAAATGTTACAGAATGCAGCTTTAAAAAACTAAAAACGCGAACGTGCATTTTGGATGGGCCATCTACACAGTTTATCTTCACATACCAGGTTGAAGGAATATAAGTAAGAATCTCTTTGGTTAATTTCTTTTGACACAGTCTGGCACACTTTCACACAGTGTATTAACTGAGAGGTCTTAAGGCACATGGCTGTATTACAGTTCTGTAGTGACACAGTGAAACAGTGTCCGTGTTACAAAATGTCACTGTGTTTTCAAGGCCTCTTCCCATGACGTCAGCCTGCTGCTCCGTCACACGTTTAAACACGACTGTGTAGCTTCTGCACACAGTAAAACTTCACCTTTTGAAAAAGAAGTGCCAAGTATGAAAAGAGGACGCACAACAGGTCTTTCCAGTGGCTGATTTTCCCCTTTTTTGTTCTGTCTTTGACAGCAAATAAACACACTGTACAAATACCAGCGTCTGTTCATTTGTGCTCATTGGCGCATGAAGAGCTTCATCAGTCCGGCCTGATGCAGCTCCTGCCACAACCTCATTTCCATGCGCATGTCGTGATTGGCAAAGAAACGTACAGCCCTTCGGGACTTGTCATAGTAGTGATCTGAGTACGAGGTATAATCAGGAGTCATGAACCCGTATGCATCCACCTGATGAACACACAAACAATTACGAACTTTCTTTAGAAAAAAAAAGGCATTGTCATCAAGGTTATAATGGAGATTATTAAACAAAAACGAATAAAACATTTCTGTTAACTTAAATCAAATAAAATACAGGCATAAATCTTATTTTACTCAAACTAAACGAAAATTAGAAATGTAGCTTTAGCAATAAACTAAAATAAGTTTAAGCTGATTTACTAAAACTATTAACTGAAAATAAATAAAAACCAAACTAAAACAAAATAAATTCATTTTATATAGCCATTTTAAAAATAAAACAAGCACCAAAATTAACATGAAAAAGAAAAACATAGAAATAAAGTTACAAAATATTAATAAAACTACAATAAAACTAAAAACAAAAATAACTCATCATGGTTAAACAACGCAACGTAACTGAGGTCACTGCTCTTTCTGTGGAAGAATGGTGACCGAATTCCTTGTGACTGTCCTTTATAGTTTAAAGTTTGATATTTGTTTAAAGGTTTGAGGTAGAACATTCACTAAAGACATTCATTTGTGTCATGCGCTCTAATTTGGAGTATTATAACAATGATCAACAATCAGGAAAAACAAGCAGACCTGGTCACATGTGTGAACAGCCGCCAGAAGCATCACTGCCCCTGTGGAGGGCCTGTAGATTCTCCTCGCACCCGTATTCAGAAGACGTGAATGCAGGAACCTCGGTGTGCAACAGAAAATATGACATTTAGATAAATACAGCACTTGCATCTTTAAAAATCTGCTTATTTACACAGCTCTCTGGAATACTTGACTCTAACTGAGCAATCGCTGTTTTCTGATGTCATTTACATTACTTTACTTTTGTCCGTTTAGCAAACTTACAAAGAAAGAGAGCATAAAACATTTTGTCTTAAGAACCAACACGCCAAGTCTACAAAGCTACATTTACAAGTGGAAATCATATTCTGATGTTAGAGACAGGATGAACAAAATAAGTTTTTTCTTATATGTGTATATACATGTTTTTTTTACATATGTTTATAAATGAAGGAAAGAATGTCAGAGCATGTCAGATATTTATGTATAATGATTTTTGTTCAGGTAATATTTTTTTGTTCTATTCTAGTGTCATGTTGTCTTCTCACATAACAAAATAATTTAAACTTGTATTCCATGACTATTTATTTACTGGGTAACCATGTACTAGCATTGTAGCTAAATAGCTGTCAGACAGCCATTATAAAATGAACCCTCCTCTTCATTTCATGGTTTATTTTGTAATAATGAGCAGCTGTCTGTACACTGTACATCTCTTATATGAACCATATTGTCAAAACTCAATACATCATCTCGATACAACATCATAAGAATCTTACTTGTTTCTAAGGTATCGGATAAAGTCTGGGTGGTAAATTTTGAACTTTTCCACTGTCACGTCTTCACCAAAGTATTTAGGGGGTCTGGAAGAGATAATAACAATTATAACTAAAAATAAATATGCAATTAAATTGATCCAACTTTTGTATAGACCATATGTACAACATAAACAACACAACAAATAGCATGAAAATTAAATCTGGACAAAAACATTTTAAAAACATGAGGGTTGAACTGTAATAATAATTATTATTATAATTATTGTCGTTATTATTAATAATAAAAGTAATAATTACTGTTTGCTGCGCTCAGGGCCATTCTGTATAATTGTGTGTGTGGCAGCCGCTTTCATAAGAATATAATCTCGATCGTGATCGGGCAAAAAAATAAATCTGGTTTCCTGTACAGAAGGAGATAAAAAACAGAGAGAGACAGAATTAGCAACAAACAATGTCACAGCTAAACATTTTCATGGCAAACAATAGAATTTGGCTAATGCATAATGATTACCTCAGTTACAGGTGGTCCTCTGTAGCCCACGCCGCCATAGCTGCGCATAGAGTTTCTCATGGTGTTCGTTGAGAACGTATAGAATGAAGTTCTAGATCCCACGTCCTTTTCAAACCCCTTAAGAACCGCACCGTTCACCCTAAAGGTGAGAGAGAAGCATGACACATCACACAATGAACATGACTTATATGGTTTTACAAAATGAGGGACGAGTCCAACACATCGGCTGTGGTATTTGACTACTACATGTACATTACATCTAGTTACCCTAGCAAACAGAACATGCCTCTAATGTTTGTATTTGGTTCCTGTTAGGTTGTTTGTTTGGAACCAAATAACAACATTCTAGGAACGTTCTTTTAAGGTTTTAATTTTTGCAACCATTAATTATGTGTTCTTAAAACATTCTAGCAACCAAAAAATGTTAGCTGGGCTAATTCACCATTCATTCTTCAGAGTGGGTCATCAGATATGCAGAAACATTAAAATGGTCTCTTTCTCTGAGAGTGAAACACCAGAATCATAAACAGAAAACATTTGCTAGAAAAATCAAATGTACACTTTAACCAGCATATCGTTTTTGTATGTGTTTCTCCCTCACCTGAAGACGTAATCATGTTCATCGATCTCTTTGCCTTTTTTTGATCCGTTGAGAATTCCGCCGTTTCCCACGACTGCACAGCGGATACAATGAGATCTGTTCTTCCTCTTTTCCCAATCATCAAACATTACCTGATTTGCCGTTGTATTCATAATTGCCAGTGAGCTCTGCAAAACTGCAAATGACAACAGACTCAAACTAACCTAAAAACCTATTTCTTCTGGACAAAACTGTATGTGTGTGTGTGTGCACATATTGCATGTTACTGTAATTCATTATTACAAGTAGCACAACAAAACATATGTCATTTATCAGTATGGTGGAGCAAAGAAGCTAAAATGAAATTAAAAGTACGTAAATCAAAAGTTAAATGTCCCTAAAGAATATTTTTGTACTGCACAGGTTTTCACAAATGTCAACCAACAGAATAATTCAGAACGGCCCATAAATCTGACTTTAGTTACTAAATGACTTGACTATTGTTAGCAGATCAGCACCCACCATCAGCAGTAACACTCCCCCAACCATGAGCTCCTCTGTAGTGACTCAGTCGCTGGTATTCTTCTAAACTGAAATGCTTTGCACACTGAAGGACTGGAACCGTGTGCAGAAACATCTTAGAGAATGCAGTCTGATGCACGCGCTGTCTGATGTTGTTTGGACAGTTCTGCAATTGAAAATCGACTAATAAAAACCACTGACATTTCTTCCATTACATGACATTTGTATTTTTTAAAGTTGCAATCCGTAGCTTTTGCCTCTCTTTTTGAAAAGTAAAATTTCAGGTTGCTTTACATAATTTTTATTATGAAGTCAAATGAAGCCAAACTGACATTTCCTGGGAAAACAGACCCGACAGCTCAAATTATAAATCATTATTCTAAACTTACTGTTGTGAATCAGGGTAAGAGAAGGAGATCTTTTGAACACTGATGTGTTATGTACTTGCTCAATAACTGATTTAAAAAGTCACGGATTGTAGCTTTAAAAGAAATTAAACATAGAATTTTGAAAACTAACAAAGAAAGCCGTTTGAGGAAAAGTTCTCTGTTAGCGCTCCCGTTCATACTGATAAAGTCATTAAGAGTTTTAAATTCGTTAAATTAAAATCACTTCAGAAGCAGGAAGTTTAACCGTTTGTGAAGGAAATTCCTCTGCAGCATACTGGTCCCCAAAAAAGTCCTCAATGGGATTTTCTGCTTTGGTTTTGGTCTCATTTTTTGGTACGGTCCTTGAGGAATGTGTCTTTGGATTTACTGCTTTAGATTGTCTGTATTTTGCTGGTGTTGTTGGTTCTTGGAGACCTGGTTCCTGCTCTGAATCTTGCTCCAGTTCTTCAGAATCATCCAGTTTATTTTCAGAAGACGGCAGGTTTTCCAAGCTGTTGAGGTCATTTTTTCCATTAAAAAGCCTGTGGGACACAAAAACAGAACAGTGAGCTAGGTGTTGCACTGTTGGTCACTTTAGCATAACAGTGAAGATTATGTTTTAATGTTCAGATAATTTCTTCATGCCAGAGAACTTTGGCACAATACATTTACACATTTGGCAGACGCTTTTATCCAAAGCAACTTACAGTGTGTTGAAGTTATACATTTTCTTAGTATGTGTACTCCCTGGGAATCGAACCCACAACCTCTTGTGCTGCTAACGCAATGCTCTACCACTGAGCTACAGGAGAACAGTATGTAAACAATATGTAAACATTTGTGTCAGGATGCAGACCAGGCCTACATACTGTAGCAACATTGGCTCAATCAATGGCAGGAGATTGGGACACGACTAAAGTGTTTATTCCAATTTAAAGTAAAAATAGTGAGAAAGAAATCACACAATTACCTTTAACAGGCGAAACTAAGGACAGCTCGAACAAATGTTGTAAATAAACTGTTGGATTTTGTCAATATTTCATCGTTTGGCCACACCAAACAACAGAACAAAACGCAAATTACAATCATTTCACAACGTGCATTCAATAAATATTTGATGCATGAGAAACATTCTGTTCTCATCTTTAATTAATTTAATTGCACTACCAGCCTAAAGTATTTCTGAATCAAATGCCCTTTTGTGTAAATCACATTTAATGATAAATGCTGGAAAAAAACTTCCCTGACCTGCAAGTTTTTCATGCACATCTGTATTAAAAACAGAACTTTGTCCTTTTAAAAGCATCTGGTCTGTTTCACATAACCGACTGTACGTAATGATTGTGCGTTTCTGCTTTATAAGACTGGAGTTAGTGTCATTAATTTCACTGACTTCACAGCCCCTCTGTCACGTCCAACAATATCTGAAGGCCCTGCAATTTCTACCCCATTGTGTATTCTAACACATACTCTAGAGTATGGCATAACTTGAAAGATGTATATTTGTTATAAAAATAATCAAACTGACAAAATGTCTTAAGTTGTTTTAGTTTGTTTTGTGCAAATTGTGTCTTGTTTTAAAT